>OZ007581.1:46350610-46480188 GCA_963931925.1 Onchidella celtica | reverse complement strand
GAGAGAGAGAGAGAGAGAGAGAGAGAGAGAGACACAGAGAGAGGAGAGAGAGAGACACAGAGAGAGAGAGAGAGAGAGAGACAGGGAGAAAGATTGAGATTTTAGTATGTAGAAGAGGTATAACTTTGACACATGTTGAAAATGCGCTGTGGCACTTATTAAGCTGTATCACGGTTCCGATTTATTCTAAGAGAAAAAGAGAGAGAGAGAGAGAGAGAGAGAGAGAGAGAGAGAGAGAGAGAGAGATCTTTTAGTATGTAGGAGAGATATAACAAATTTTGACACTTGTTTAAAATGTGTTGTGGCACTTATCAAGCTGTATCACACGTCCGATTTATTCTAACTCCTTATTATAATAACCAAAGTCACAAACCTTTAACGTGGAATTTCTCAGTTGTGCAATCAGTGGAGTTGGAACAAGCAAGAACTAAGGTCCCGACATGCAAGACACGGGAACATTGCATGGTCGATGGGAACATAAAGCTTGAGACACGTCCTCTACACTACATCTTGCACCCACAATGAATATTTCATCTCAATCAATTTCTCATGGTCACGCCCCTGCCACATTTATCCCCTCTAACGTAACACAGTATCCGCCTAAATCCCTTTTCACGAGTCATCACTTTTATTTGTTGCCAGTCGAACATATTTTTTTTGTCTCCCGGCTTTGTATTTTATTTGCCAGGGCCAACCGGCAACAGTGTTTGTAGATCACATGATCTGTTTCAAGTCACAGCCTTCGGCCGGTGACACACCGATCGTTCATCGTTCATGCCTTAGCGATCACCGTCTTTCATCCATCTTTTCTATTATTCCAAAATCGTGCCTTTAAAATGATAAGGTTTTATCTCCACTTTTTGGCTGAACTGTGCTACACGCTACACACTATTTCTACGGGCCTTCTCCACTGTGTGTCAAAGTATCAAGCTGGTGGGGTGTGTAATTTATGAGTACATGTGTTACCAAAAAGAATAAACGCCGTGTCTGTGAAAGCTATGAGCACATGCAATTTCTACCATCAATTTCTCAAAAGTAGACGGAAGGGAGTTACAACCTTGTCATTCTAAGAGGAAGAAATGCGCCACCAAATCGCCAGATTTCATTGTGAGCAGGTTAGTAGTACTCACTCGCCTAATACGCGTATTTTTCGACTTTGAACCACGAAAAGGTGAGTTTTCCCCGGCTCACGAACGACGACAAATTTAAGCCGATGTTGAACGATGAAGGACGAACGAGTAATTATGTGACGTGCCTTGCAACAAGTCATAATACTTTGTCGTCGATGAACGGTGAACCGATGAACTATGAATGCAAAGGACCCCGTGTGTCTCATGCCTTAAACCGAGCCATTTTCCTACTGCTAGCTCTAGGTAACACATCTACCCGAGCATTTTCTGTTCGCATAACCAACTTATTATTATTTGGGGTGATTATGGCTACTAATCGGCACAGTTTACACTCAGTGGAGTGGGCGACTCAGTGCATAACTTCCTTGTCAGCGCTAAAAATACAACTTTGTCAGATAACTTGAATGGGTCACAGGGAAATGCCGCTATCTGGCTTAATCTGTCGTCAGCGCATGAAATAGAGCAGAAGTTTTATCTTAGTGTGGTATTCACTCGGTATGTGTAGGACGGGACAGGTTTGGGCAGGCAGACTGCCTCATGTTCAGATCACAGACAGTGCTGGGACTCAAGGTAAGACTGGACTGGCGTTATGTTTTGTATCACTGTATTACTGTAAACTATGTTTATGTGGTTGATGTTACAGTGTATGAAATCAATATGGACGCTGGGTGGGGAGTGGGGTGGGGCTGGTTGGGGAAAAGGTGTGTGTAGGAGGGGGTCGGGGGGGGGGGTGTCTTCCTTCTTGCCAGAGTAGGTTGCTTTTCTTCGTTTAGGGGGGGGGGCGCTTCCTTGTTGTCACGTACGTTGCTTTTTTTTCGGGGGTGGGGGGGTGTCTTCCTTGTTGTCAGAGTACCTGGCTCTTTTCGGGGGGGGGGGAGGCAGGAGAAGTATTTTCCTTGTTCCTGATTGAGAGAACAGTTAGTCCAGTTTAGGTGAGTTGTTTCTTTGGGAATGGGGTGTGGTGGGCATGTCATGCTGAATATTGTTCCGGTAGGTAGGTAGATAGATGGTTAGATAGATAGACAGACAGACAAATAGATAGATAGATAGATGGATGGATGGATTGATGGATAGATAGACAGACAGACAGACAGATAGATAGATAGATAGATAGATAGATAGATAGATGGACAGACAGACAGATAGACAGATAGATAGATAGATAGATAGATAGATCGATAGATAGATAGATAGATAGATCGATAGATAGATAGATAGATAGATAGATAGATAAGACGGTGCAGACAATCAGGCAAATTGAGGTGGCTAGACAGACAGATGAATAAATGAACTTCACAATGTCATATCTACATACACATATATAGATACAGACGAAGGTCCTGCGTATATCAAAGTACAGCTTAAGTATTGACATGTACACACTACATCTAGAGTTTAGTACACATCTCTCCACAGCCACCATACACATCTCCCCGCTGGCATCGATAACTTGGTGTCAAAATAAATGTAGGTCAGCGGTTATCAAGTCATCAAGTATGTGCCATTCGTCAACCAAGCATTCTCGTCACCCATCCTTCTTCTTGTTACAGATATCTCACCGTTATCTTTGCTGTTATCTGTGACCAGTGCATGTCCTCATTGTATCACACCTAGACCAGTTGTGTATCATGTAACTGTATCTGACGTATCGGCCAGTGGTTGGGGCGAATGTAGGTCAGGTCAACTCACCGGTCGCCCCACCCCCTGCCCCTTCACCCCCCCCCTTTCCAGCCTGTTGATGTTTGTTTTTAAGCATGATGTAATGTGGACTAGTTAGAGCCTGACTTGACAGGGCGGTACCGATACAGCCAGCTTGGGATGCGAATGCAGAGCCGAATATGAATGTTTGTGCAAGGCGGTGGAAGTTACTCAAGCTACGCTGTTTTTAGCTTATTAAACACACACATACACACACAGGTAGATAGGCAAATAGAGAGAGAGAGAGAGAAAGAGAGAGAGAGAGAGAAAGAGAGAGATAAAGAGAGAAAGGAAGAGAGAGAGAGAAACACAAAGAGAAAGAGAGAGAGAGAGAGAAGTTGTGGCGTCGTTCAGAGCATGGCACATTGTTATCTATCTATCTATCTATCTATCTATCTATCTATCTATCTATCTATCTATCTATCTATCTATCTATCTATCTATCTGCCTGATTATTTGTCTATCCATCCATGTATTTTTCTGTCTGTATGTCTGCATGTTGTGTCTGTCTTTCTGTCTGTCTATCAGTTCTGCAAGTGCTCGGTTCAGACCTCCACTAATTCATCGTTAGCGACTTCAGGGCGTGATCAACTCAAACACCGACATGGAGTCGTGGGGCACCATCCCAGAGGTGAAACAGAGCACGGCTTGAGTAAGCAGCAGGCTGGTGGCTCACCGCTCATACATTAATTTTGAGTCACACTAACACAGTAGGCACTGCTCACACTGAGACCTAGCGGGATACAGCGAGCAGTTGCCGATTGTGCAAATGTGAAGCAAAATTTATTGGCTGCCAGCCAGCGCTCAAGCGCCTACACCAAGCCTTGCTCTGTTTCACACCTTAGTATGTTGTAGATCGGTTATAGAACTTCCAAAGTTTAGTGTGCTTGACTGTGTTCTGACCTGCTGGGAAATTGTGCAGCAGCGATACATAAAACATGACCGTTGTTCTCTTGACGCGCGGTGGCGGTGGGTGGTACTGAGTATTTACAACATACAACATGACGACATGCTTTGGGAAAACTGTAGATACAATGTAGTTGTTTGAATAGTGTCAGGGGGGGGGGGGTGGAGGAACTGCGTGTGTGTGTGTGTGTATGTATGTTTTTTTCTGGGGGGGGGGGGAGAAGAGGAGAGGGTGCTGTTGCACTGGGAGATGGAGCAGAGGGGAGATAAGTAGTTCCACTTTTTCCCGGGAAACAAGGCCTCGTCGTCATCCCCCTAGTTCGTAAGTGTTCTATGTCCGTGTTTTTTTTTTTAATGTGCAAAACCTGCATTCTGTCTGTTGGCTGTTGCAACCCTCGTTAAAACTGGCCTTCCGGGTTATTGCTAGAAGACAGTACTTAGTAGTGTCAGATCAAACAAACAGAGAAGCCATTATAGCTGAGCAGTGAACACAACTTAGAATTTTCTCTGTTCAACTTGATTAGACTACCGGCTTCACGGGCAAGTTTTAACGAGTTTCCAACAACCGAGCGACTGACGAATTTATGTCATCACTGGACTTCAGTTGACCATCTGTCTGGTATATCTCCTAGTCATTTCAAGTGTTGACGTAGTCCATAGGTAAGAGATAATACTCAACGTTTCTAGATTTTCTTTACTTCATGTTTAGTGGAGCTCAAACTTTGACGTCAGATTTCTCAGTAGTGAAAGTCAAGGGACATAAGATCATTTGTGATAACGGACTGTCGACCGAGATTTTTGTTGTGCGGAATGTAAAAAATGTGTCTATATTTAACTGTGATGAAATAAGTGAAATACTTTGCCTTGCAGTCAAAAGAAGACAATTTTGTCTGTCTTATCGGGACAGAAATGTTGGGGACCTGGTCTGTTTGTCTTGCGTGCGTGGTTTCCAGGAATTCTCAGTTCTGCTGTACTGACGCGGTGCCTGTGGGTGGAGAACTCGCCCGGCGTGATGTATTATCGGTTATTGATTCCTGTTGAAAAGAAGACAAAGTTGTCTTATCGGGACAGAAAAGACATTTTCTGTTTGTCTTGAGTGTGGTTTCTAAGAATTCTCTTTTCTGCTGCACTGACGTGGCGCTTGTAGGTCGAGAAAGCTCACCTGGCCTGATATGTTACCGATTATTGATTCGTTTTCAACGGACGGACTAATCTAGAACCTTCCAAATGGATAGGTAGATGTGGGCGTGATTTGATATTGGAGTGGCGTTTCTCCTTCATGTGTGCAGGCATGTTAGATGTTGTTTTCATAAGAAAAGAATTCTGAGAAGGTAAGAAATGAAGAAAGTTTATATTTTTCTATAGGGGAATTTCAATATCTATACTAGATATATTTGTGGACTTGAGATTTTTCGTTGCAAAAGGCTTCTGAACCACTCAACACTCAGACTTCAAATTTTATATGGTGCATCAGAATGGATGTAAGGGTGCACAGTTTTTAATAGAAGTCTCAAGTCGGTGTAGTTTTTTTTTATTGGAAATTTATTGTTTCCCCAATTTTAGATCTATTTCGAGTCATGGTTCGCCATTTTAAGGTTTCGTTATCACTTCCTGCGATGTGTTCACTATCAAACACACTAACCCGTGCGCAAATCATGCTGTTGTACGGGATGCGCAGGGTGTCAACTCACAAGGGCAGAACAATAAGACTTATTTAAAAACAAACAAACAAATATAAAATAAACAAAATAGGAACAGGCAAGATGAAGCAGGTCCATAATAACCACCCAGAACTGAAACTGATATTCAAACCGATTTATCCCGGGCAGGACCGGGGACCTCAGCTAGTCTCAAATATTTTAAACTAAATTTTCAATAATTTCAGAAAATGGGTAAATTGCCAATAAAGGATTGTTGTTATTGTTGTGTTTTCTGCCCCCGTGAAGCTGATTCTTGAGCTCGTCTGGCAGGGTTACCCTGTGAACTATTGTTCTGTTATATTCTGTCTCTCGTCTTGCTTTTTTCATCACAATAAATACCGTCACGGCGCTAACCTTTTTGGCCTAAGTCAGACATAGGCCAAAACAGAATGTACCTCTTACGTCATTGCCCTATCCATGGTGCAGCTATTAATGTAAAAATCATTCAAAAGTGCCAAGTCATTATCCTGGACATAAAACTTTCTGTAATGGCCAAACTCATTCATAAACGTAGGCCATTTTGGTTCTGGGGTTGTTTCAGCCCAACGTGGATGATGACCACTTTTACCTAGAGTCATTTTGGCCTAGGTCTGACTGCATTGCAAAAGAATAAATAAGTTTTTTGCGATTTTCTCAGAAGTGCAAAAAATGACTTAGGCCAAAAGGTCAGCACCGTGACGTCATGGCCGTTATTGTGTCGGCATTCTTTCTCTCTGAACTCCAACTCAAACTCTGACTTTTCTCACCTGTTGACTTGAGTGCTCCGTCCGTGCTTCGTTTCCTGCTAGGGCAAGAACAGTGTCCGCATTCGGGGACCACAACAGGGGGGGGGGGGGCTATTGGCAATGATCGATTAGATTGACAGATTAGAACATGCTGGTACATGGAATTTGAATGTCATACCGTATGTCGCTCAACTGAACTAAAGTGAAAAATGTGTGTTCCCCTGCAGAGGTCACGTCATAGCTGCGCCCATTTTTTGGCTAAAGGGATCCTGTTTCTGAGAAATCACCGATAGCTCTGTCATTTTCAGTTAGATAAGGCCCAGTGGGGGTGGGGTGGGGGGTAAGAAACACGAAACAACCCCCCCCCTCCCCTTTCCCCCGGATTTCTCGGTCCAGTGGCCACAGCATTGCACTGTTGCACAATCACGCGAGACGTGACATAAGTATGCAGATGGGAAACACAACCCTTTGCGTACCTTTTCATACCTCGACATTGGCTTGGCAACCAGCCATGCCAACCCACATCAACAAACTCTGTCAGATCAAACAAACAAACAAACAACCACCCAAACAAACAGACAAACAGAACTGTGGCCATTGCTTTCGTTTCTCTCCCCCAAAACAACGACGTCACCCGAGGAACGTCAGCAATATTTCCAGCGACATTCTTCATGTCTACTTAATCAACAACTGTGTCATGGGGAGTGTCGCCCTTTATTGAATATGGAACCATCTTTAAAGTAGACTCGCCTGGAAGGGGGCCGGGTGTACGGGTGGAGTCTGTCCACAACTTATGTGAAAAGCTACATGTTGGGAAGAGAAGGATTTGTGGGTAGCGTATGGCATGTATGTTATGTTGTGTCTTTGTTATAAAATTTTTCCGGCAAATAAAGTTGTGAATTATGTGAAGATCATAAAGCGGTCCCAACTGTGCGCGCTAAGTGCCACTTGAAACGTTAGGTAACATCGTCCTCACCCCACCCCCCCCCCCCGTCTGCCTGTCTGTTTGTCTGTCTGTCTGTCTGTTTGTCTGTCTGTCTGTCTGTCTGTCTGTCTGTCTGTCTGTCTGTCTGTCTGTCTCTCTCTCTCTCTCTCTCTCTCTCTCTCTCTCTCTCTCTCTCTCTCTCTCTCCCCTCTCTCTTTTTGACTATTCGCTCCATGTGGGAAACTGGGTTTTGTTCGCACACATTTTTGTTAAACGTTTAAGGAGAAGGATAGCGTTAGGTTAAGCTAAGTGGCCCCATTGACTTCTTCTGAATTTGGCCGCACATTGGTAATAAAAATTGTATTGAGAGTATTTTTGGCTCCATGGCTCAGATAGTCTCTACCATTGATAGAGGTCAAAGGTTGAAGATTCTCATTTAAAGACGATCGCAGCCATAGGCTTTTGCACGTCTGTCAAATGAAGAAAAATTTTGCTCAGAATAGTCCAGGTCGGGTAACAGCGTAGACTTATCGCATTTGGCAAGGGGGTCGTCCTCCTCTCCAGGGTATCACCATCACTGGCGGCCAACGGCTTCCCACCACGGCGTAGCCAAACGCGCCCCCAAACACCTGTTCAGGTCGAACCACAGAATAGGGAACTAACAGATGCGAGAGATGCCCAATTTTCGTGCCTACCGAAAGTATGCGCACCGCCATTTTGGATGATTTGCAACTCCACTTGATTCATTCAGTGATTAATCGACGCTCGTGTTTGGTCATAGTCATTGTGCTTTATTTTTACTTTGATTGTTCCTTTGATAAACCCGTCCTATTGCTAGTGACACCTGTGAAATCATACAGATGTTATGGTGAACGATCATTCACATATATTGGCCCCTTAATGTGGAACAAGTTACCTATGGAACTGAGACAAACAAAATCATTAGTAAGTTTCAAAAGGCAGCTAAAGCATTTTTTGTTCCAGCAGGCTTATTTTTCTTGACTTACCTGAGGGGAGAGAGCATGTGATAGAAGGAGTGAGAATGTGATGGGAAGAGAGAGAGAGGGGGGTGGGGAGAGGGAGTGTGGGAGAGAGAGGAATGAGTTTTTATTACTTGTAAAGCGCATTGAGCATTTATTGGAAATGCGCTATATAAATGTAATTTATTATTATTATTATTATTAAAAGAATTACCAGAAAGATGTAAATAATGTTCAAATCCCTTTAAGGAAATGACTTTTGAAATATGTTCAAGGGAAAACGTTTCAGCATGCCTAGTGACGAATCAAAGATGTCATCAAAAATGGCCCAGGGTAAAGGTCACCTGGTCAAAATTGATGACGTATTCCTGCCTTGTGTCGCTTCTGGCAGAATCACTATTCTATGGGCGAAGCGAAGGAGCATGCGACAAACGTCCATAAACTGTTTCAGGGTTTAAAATAGCCCTTACCTAGCTGACGCGCCGTGTTCAAATATATCTGTTCATTGCACAATGTAGATCGATTTTGACCTGAAAGAGGCCCGTCCAATCATGTTTGCCATGCCACGTAATCGTACTGAAATTAAGTTTGAAAACACCAAGGACCAGAGTAGGCGTTGAGTGTCAAGCGGTGCTTAGTAATGACTTGACCTAATTAGCGTTGTATGTTGTATCGAATAGTACCTTGCACTTCAAAATGTTGAAAGTCGAAGGGGCCCAGTTGTTACCAATTAATAATAATGAAATAAAAGGACAGATGAAAATCAAAGTAGCCCAACTTATTTTATTGAACCATAGCCGCCCCACCCCCTCCCCAATAACTTTGAAGCTAACACGTCTTGGTTGTGAACGCCATCTTCCAGCCAGCACCCTTTGCGTAAATCCAACGTAGATTTGTATGGGGTTCCGTAGAGTTGGTAAGATTACCGTATGGGCAGATTTCCTGCGTCATTCTGACGGCGGCACGATGCCCTAACCAGCGGATCTTCGTCAGAACATTGTCTTTCCCAGGAGGAAACTTGAGGCCAGAATTCTCCTCATCAGCTTCCCCTGGGGTTGCTGGCTGGGTAAAAATGCTTTACAAAATTAGTCAAAATTGAGCAAAAAGAAAAGGTTGTATGTTGCGAAGCCCCGCGTGAGAAATAAAACCCAAACAGTACAAAGCAAACTAAAGAGAAGACAGAAAATGCATAAATTTTCGGCTTTCGCCTTTGTCAAGTGAAAAAAAACAACAAAAAAACGAACAATAAAAGACTTCAACAGGAACGAAGTGAAACAGTTTACTTAGCTGCGAGTTCTTGCTTCTTTAGCAATATGCATTTTCTGTCTTCTCTTTAGTTTGCTTTGTACTGTTTGGGTTTTATTTCTCACGCGGGGCTTTGCAACGTACAACCTTTTCTTTTTGCTCAATTTTGACTTTGCTTATAGCCCTGCTGCGACCCCACAGTTTTTCTGTGGTTTTTATGATATTTACAAAATTAGGTCACGTTCTCTCATGAAACTGTCAGGCCTATTTTTAGCTGGACATTTTGAGGTTGTTTTTTTTTGCCCTCGGTTATCTGTTAGCCTTTAGAAGTTCGTAGGTCAGGCTGACCAGTTGACCAATTGCCAGAAAGCCGACGACCTGCTGAACTGTGTGCCGGCTGTAGATGGCGAGTTGTACACATTCTGCAGCCGTAGTTCTCGTTTGGTCTGTCTCCGTTTTCTGAAAAAAACTGGAGATCTTTTAGTATGGAGAAGAGATGTGGGTGACAAATTCAGACTTTGATACTTGTTTAAAATGCCACCTGGCACTGGCCAAGCTGTTTCACAGTTCCGATTTATTCTAACTGCTCATCATAGGACTGTAAAACTATAATAATGTAGCTAACGGGTGAACATGTGCAGCTAAAACTTCGTGTCTAAGGAACCAAAAATTAGGACATTTTGTATACTGCCTTAATTTTTGTCGATGGACAAGTTACGTGGACACATCTATTCTGTACAAATTCAGTCTTAAATATTTAAATATTTTCAATTTTTTTAGCTGCCCCCCCCCCCCCCCCCCAAAAAAACCAGAACAAAACAACAAAAAGCGCAATTTCCTCGGGTTGAATGGAAAAGTATCGAAAATTCCTCTTCCATAGTAGGGAACTCTGTCTCTCCCTCTCTCAGTCTCGGTTAAACCGCCAGCCTGCCGGAAAAGAGCCAAAACCCGAGATCAAGGCAGCCCATTAGGGAGCTCTTCTGAGGGCTAGGAAAGGAGTAAAAAGGAAGGAGAAAAACAACACCAAACAAATCAAACTAACAAGAAGAAGAGTGAGGTGTAAATGCCCAGGGCAGTGGCTCCTCCCTAAAGAAGGATCTACAACAATCGAAAAGTATGACTGGAATTTCCTTCTACGCTTCTCTTTACATACCGTTGGTCAAAACTGAACTTTGTTACATTCGTGTATTCTGCTATGAATTGTGGTGTAACAAAATGATCTATTAGTCGTTGCATCGAATCCAGGTGCAGGTGTTAATACATGTATGACCTAAACCTAGGTATACAGTTAGACTTGCCATAAAGAACTTGCAGGAGATTCGTCTTGCACGGGTTGGCAGGTAATACTAAACCCGCGGCCCTTCTACATCGAATTTCTCAGTTGTCCAAAAAGTGGAGTTGCAACAAACAATGGACCTGAGGTCGCCACTGACTAGTACCATTGATTGCCCGTGTTGTATATCTGATACGGAAGAAGGGCATTGTCATCATATGAAATCTGTGTTATCGTCTTGTTTTTACCATGCGGGTTTTGCTTTTTTTGTTGTTGTTGTGTGATTTGACACTTGATTGACTTGTTTTATCGTACCATCGGTCGTATCTCATTCTTTCATCTAACAGGGCGGATATTTTCAGATAGTATGATAACGGAACATCATCGAAATAGATGATAGTGGATAATATAAGAGCGTGTAAATAATCGTATGTCGTCTAAATAGGCGTGCTCTCTGTAGCGTTCATAGAACGGGCGCGCCTTGGCTAGCAAATTTAATGAGAGCCGGTTTTGCTACAGTGTCTAGATCAGTGGTTCTCAACGTGGGCGATCTTGGTTCCCGGTTGGGAGGGGGGGGGGGCGAAAACGGAGAAAAGGGCGACAATGGGGAGAAAACGATAAAGAGGCGATTTGGGGTGGATGGGGGGGGGGGGGCATGAATGGAGGACTATTTGAGGACACATACGTTGCAGCCACTGACTAGTGAAAAGGTCTATTTTTTTAAAAAGTGTATTTGATAAAGAATCTTTTCTGTTTCATAATGAATCATCAACACGCTTATTGTCATTAATTAGGCTTTGAAAAACTTGACATCATAATTTATGTGTAGTCTGTCTTGTTGTGACCTGTTATCTGATGGGGTTGAGTAATGATTTTACTTGGGGGGCGGGGAAGGGAGTTAAAAGAGAATTTGGAGCTTAAGGGGGGCGATTTGCCTGAAAAGGGTTGAGAACCACTGGCTTAGATAGACCAGGAAGATAATAAGTGCTACATTGCTGGTGGGTTTCATGAGCAATGCTACACTCCTATTGCTAAACGGTGAACACAACTCAGTTGTTTTCTGTATTCGCCTTTGTCATTAGGCTACGATCCCCTCACACCAGCTAGAAGGAAAGAATGTAAATGCGCTTCTGGCCGGATGGAGGGAAAGGTTGGAGGGGCCGGCACGCGTGATTTTTTTTTTTTTTGCGTACTCACTTTACCAAATCCAGGGGTGTGGCAGCAACAGAACCCCCCAAACACAGGTCATCGGCTAAGGGATTTCTCGTCCTACCGAACACTCCCATGGGTGCTGCAATCTCTGGACTGTGCACCCTAACCCTAACCCTAAAATGATTCTGAACGTCACCGAAAATCCCTGTAATAATATGTTGGAGCTGTTGCTGCCACGCTCCTGAATTTGGTAAAGTGAGTACGAAAAAAAATCAGGCGGCCGGAGCGAGATTGGAAACACACGCATGCCAATAATTATGTCCCATCAGCTGTAGTTCGTATCACTAGCCGACCCGGGCAAGATAAATCGTGCAGATTCTTTGTAGGAAGCCCAACCTATATCTAGATCTAGGCTACATTAAAAGCAGCATGTGGGATTCGATGCAATGACTGATAGGACTAACGTAGAAATACACAGATGTGATAACGTTAATTTTCGATCACCAATGTGTAAAGAGTAGTCAAGGGCGGTATTTCCGGTCACACTTTTCAGTTCTGTCCCATGAAAATGCGTCTCTGATTTTGCAGCTAAAAATTTTTTAATATAAATAGATCTAATAGTAAAGACAGATTTTTGTTCAAAATGAATGTGTCCACGTAACTATCCGACAAAAATTGATGCAGTACACCAAGTTTCATGATTTTTTATGTCGTAGTGGCGAAGTTTGAGCTGTTTACAGGTTTACCCTCTAGCTCAATTATAGTAAGAAGATGATAACAGGCGACAAGTGTGTACAAAAGGTCTTGTCTGAATAAGTACACATTCTATGTTAATTAGCTTTGCGTCTCTAATTAAAACTATGAAACTATACCGTGGTGTTTAGATAAGGCAAACAGATATTTGGCTTCTGGTGTGTTTGAAAATATAGTAATTATAAAATGCCCATCCAAAAATTGATTGTGCGTGTTGTGTTGAAAGGGGGGACGGGGTCAGTGGAGGAGCGTGGAGCCACACACGCGCGAGCTGGTTGACCTTTGAGATGGCCGTGTGCTGGCCTTTGAACCAGTCATGTTTTTATCTTACATACTTTTTAACTGTCGTATCTGCCTTTATTATGATTATTATTATATTTTACATCCTTGTGATAGACGTTTTTTTTCTATCTCCTCCGCTTGTATGACCATTCTTCCCCCTCCCCTTCCCTGTCAGTCTGTCTTTGGCTGCCCTCCCCCGCTGCCTGTCCCACTCCCTCCCTCCCTCACCCCCTTTCCTGTCTTCCCCTCCTCTTCTCTCTCTCATCCTCTTTTCTCTCTGTCTCTCCCTCTCATTCTCTCTCCTGTGTGTGTCTGTTGTCTCTCTTTCTCCCTGCCTCTGTCTCTCTTTCTTTCTCTCTCTCTCTCTCCCTGCCTCTGTCTCTCTCTCTCTCTCTCTCTCTCTCTCTCTCTCTCTCTCTCTCTCTCTCTCTCTCTCTCTCTCTCTCTCTCTCTCTCTCTCTCTCTCAGCTTCCCACTGTCATTGTTTCATCGGAATTGGCTCAAGTCCATAATGATACCATTCACGTCACGATGACGATAGATGGTGAACAATGAGATATTGTTAAGACATGAGACCTGTAACTAACCATCTATTATGACAAAGTGGAAGAGCTTTGGCAAGGGAAAACATAATTCACACGAAAGGGGGGGGGGGGGTTTGCGTTCGAGTCAGAAAAGGAAAGGGTTGGGGTGGGAAGTGGAGTTAGTCCAAGTATGTACATCTGTCTAAGTCTGAAAGACGCTAGCGGAGTTTGTTATAATTGTTTCCTGATTGGTTGGTTGTTTTGTTTGTTTGTTCTGATAAATCTGTTGAGCTGTCCACCAGAGTCCATGATTGTGTCATTTGTGGTCATCGAATACTGTTGACGGATAGATAAAAGCCACGCCTTGCTCTTCTTTCTGTCTTTCTGGCTTTTTCTTTCGTTCGTTCTTTCTCTTTTTTCTCATTCTCACACTGGGTTTTTTTTTTTTTAATTTATTTTTTTACCCTCATTTAATGTTTTGCTGCACTCCGTTTGCATAATAGTTTGATTGGAAATTGGAAAGAGATTTAACAACAAAAACCAAATAATCGGTGTTTTCGTTTTCCTTTCGTGCCAGGTAAGTGTGTGCTGTCTGTCAAATTGTGATAAAGTTGCACAATTGTTATATCTGACTTTTTCTTTGCAGCGCTAACATACCGGCTCAAGCAAAATGTTTGGTTCATTTTGTGTTGTTTTTTTTTTTGTATTTTTGAAAGAAGCGTTTATTTACTTTTTTTTTTAAAGTGTTGGTCATGCTTATTTAATGTTACTGAACCTTCTACACCCCTGGAATTGTATGGGAAGTTCACTTTTTTGTTTTTTTTTTCTTCACAAAAATGAGTGTGGAAATTTCTAGGTTGTGATTCATGTGCGCCTTTCACATTGAGATATGGCTAGTCCTATCATGAAACTGCTTAAGTGGTTCAGCGCAACAGCATGAAAATTATGCATTTTTTTGTTTTGATGGTCCAAGAGAAAAAAAAAATTCTATGAACTTTTTGAAAGGGTTCTCATTTTTTTTTTCTTTTGAGAGGAAGTATGACACAATCACGTATTTCAAATGTTTATACCTAAAAATGTATTTTAAGATAAAGAATAATGTTTTGAGTAAATGTTTTTTTTTTTTTGTTCTTCCAGTACAACCAGGTTCTTTGCATTTACACGGTTTCATAATAGGATCAGGTAATCACTGTTTTCAGTGTTTAAAAACTAAATTAAAAATTGCTGTCAGGTCATGGCTAAAAATAGATATCACGTGAATCACATTCCAGAAGTCATTTCTAATTTTAGATTGTTCGCCTGACAGTTACATTTTCAGTTTTAAAGGTTGTAAGTCAGGCTTTTGTATTGTAGATCAGCACTAACTGTTCTACCTGTGTGAGGTTCTTCATTTTTATGGTCAAACGGGATTCAGGAAATAAGGCGCCCCTATTGTAGAGTGGATCATCAAATAATAACAATGTCCATGCAGCTCCGCTCCTCAATATTTGACCAGCTTAGTACACAAACACACGTGCACATGTACAGGCACGGGCATATACGTACACGCACACACACATATGTACATGGTGAGGCAAAGTCACCAATCAGTTTTCACGTTTGAATCAACGGGACAGTATCATACAATCCTTCTTCTCTTTTCTCTCTCTCTCTCAGTCTTTCTCTCTATCTTTAATTCTTCAGTTCTTTCTTTCAATCTTTGTTTCGCTCTCTCTCTTTCTTTCTCTCTCTCTTTGTCTTTTTCTTTCTCTCTCTCTTCCTTTCTCTCTCTCTCTCTCTCTCTCACTTTCACGCATACACACACAACACAGAAGACACATACACAAAAAGAGGAGTGCAGAATGGAAATGACGCGTGACCCAGTCACCAACCAAACCACCGACAGATCAACCTAATCAACAGCCCCAATACACAATGAAAACATGAACAAACAAGCCAAGTCTTTCATGACTTGCTCATGTCGCACTGGAGATAAAGTCTCCCCGCCTCCAAATCCCTTTTCACCCCGGCCTCCCCCTTATGCAGTGGTGAGAGGGTGCAGTAGAAGGTTCAGGTGTTGCCGTATGTCGATGTTGTTGATGTTGTAGTGACTTGTTGTACCTTAAAATGACTGTATGGCAGACCTTGGTGGTGGCTCGTGATCTGCACGTGGATGTCGTTGGTTTTTTGTTTTTTTATCATTGTGTGTGTGTGACGTCACCGGTCACGTGTTCATTCATCCATCCATTCACCCACCCATCCACCCATCAATCACTCAGCCAGTCAGCCTTTTAAAAAAAATTATCATTTCAATTCTATGCGGAATTGACAAGCATTCTGGTTTTTTGGTTTTTTTTTTTTTTAATTTTTAAATTATTTTGTTCTATTTTCTTTTATTTGACTTATGCCTCCATTAATCATCCATTTTGTTTTTCCGCACCCGCACAACTCTTCGGAGTGACTGAGGGATCACTGCCCACATTTTTTATCACCCACCCCCCTCTCCCCTTCCCCCAACACCACGTTTGCATTTTCTGTAACTTCAGTTTCAAAAGCTTCTCTATCGATCATCATCGCTTTTTCTCCATATATCCGAAACATCGCTTATTTGAAATAGTCATTTGATATACACACATTACGTCTGAATACTGATTACTTTACAAATAGATACAGAAAACATCTTGGTATCGTACTCTCAGGTTCAAAATGTTTAAGTAATTTTCTAGATATTATTGATCCATCGCGAGAAGTGTAATTATAAATATCTACTTTGGCACAGAATACAGTGAAAACTAATTTTTAACAAATTTGGTAAGAACTTTTGAAAAAAAAAATCATTTGGTTGTTTCAGGAAAAAGAAGGTATTATATTAATCATTTCTTCATTTATGAAATAAATAAAATACAAATTAACCAGAAGGATTAGGAAATAAATGTGCCTAAATACATTGCCCATATTCATCGTTAAAAATAATTATCTAGAGAATTCTGTGGACGGTACGTTAGGTAGTCCCGTGTTCAGTCACGATAACTGTCCACATGATGTCGGTGTCATCACTAAATTTAGAACACCGTCTAATCTATGCACTTTTGCATTTTATTGCTAAGTGAAAATGAAAGTCTGCCACGATAGTAAGTCTCCTGATGACCGAATTTACGAATGCTTTATTCTTTTTTCGCCTTTATTTAGTTTGTTTTGGGGAGGGACTTGAAAAGACCAATATGTTGTACCTGGCATGTCATGGCGCGCGCCATCTCCAGAGCTACTGTAGGTTTTGTCTTCGCGGAGCAGCTGACCTGCCATACGCAATCGTGCAGCGAAGCCCGTGTCAGGGGCCATCACTAAGTTCAAACGAACTTCCTGATCGATATGCTTCGCGGAATTCGAATGGCCTGGGTAGAGTCAGCAGTGCTTTTGGTTTCAATTATCGATGAATAAAATGTTATCACTCAGTCATACTTTTCACCTTTGCTTACAAATTGGGCTAGTTGCAATCTGTTGTTAGGTAATCGCTAATTTTAGACTGCGAAAAAGGTGTGTTTAAGTAGTCAAGGGGAGGGGGGAGTTGTAAGTTCTTGCGCACCTGTAAGCTTACAATACATGTTTATGCTTTTAGAAATTAAAAGTAGGGGGGTGGGGGACAAATCTAAGTTTGCTTACGTGATTAAATTTGCCTATGTCAGCCTAGGTCTTTATCTACATACGCGATTTCCTAGAAATAATCCTTATGTCAGCTGGCGATTGGGGAAATTTTAAACCATTTCTAGTGCCCAAGTATTTTGACAATATGCCAAGGCACAAGCAGGTGCATATGTACATGATATATATTGCCGCCTATTGCATGAGAAATTCATTGCTTGGCCCAGCGTGGTGCGGCGCGGGGCGAGCTCCGTCTTTTCCAGTTGACTTCTCTACGAGATATCCTGATCTCCACTGTCAACTGGGCTGGCTTAATTTACATTTGTATGGCTCTTTGAAGACATGGGTTTGTATTATGTTGAAATAGAATTGCGACCACGGGTATTTGAAACAGTAAATCTCTTGAATAATAACAACAGTGATAGTAATAATAATAATAATAAATGCACTTACAATGTTTTTTTTTCAAGGCATGATCTTGTATATTCCAGTTTCGAAAGGATGAAATTTTAAATAATAGTAATAATAATTATGAAATTAATAATAATAATACTTACTTTAATAAATGCAGACAGAGTAAATTGCAGAAACATTAGGTAGTATAAGACTAGTGTTTGGTCGTTCAGCTGACAAAATTTGACGATTTTTGGAAACTAAAACAAGTTACTGAATTTGGAACCTGTTTATGTCATTAATAATTTAATAATTAGACACTGGAATGAATTCAGGACATCCTTCGTTTTGAATCTGATTATTCGATGTCTTAATATGGGTTTTATGAACGATCTACAAATGGTAATTATTTGCGATTATAGTCAAATTTCACATTTAGGCGATCTTCAGTCACTTCAGTTAACTTGATAGTGAGTTAGCGGAGATAAAATTTTGCACAGGCAAACGAAAAGAAGGCTTATGGTACATTGAAAACAATGTTCAGGACTCATGAAATTCCTTACAAGTTCGCTGTAGCTTGTCGGTGTAAGTGAAGGAAAATAGTGTTTTCAAATACTTGATGAACATTTTTTACAAAGTATTAATTCGCATAAATTTACCTGTTTCCGACTGTTTCCAGGTTCAGTGATAGTTAAGATCATTTTTACTTCAAAGTCTAGAAAATTATTTCTTCTTCGAGTATCTCTGCCTGGATTAGTTCGAGGTTGATGTATTCATAATCACCCATGTTTTCCCCGGCTGGCTCCATAGGTGCGATGCATTCTGGTATTGGTATCGTCCTAAAATCGTTCCCAAACAGCCCAGGTCTGTAAAGACGCATTCGGTCCATTTATCGATTGGAGTAGGAAGAAACAGCGATTGAAAATCAGTCAGCGGATCGAACACGACTTGATCGATTTTGAACGATTTGAATGGTCTCTGCTATCTGGCAGTGTGGTTAGCTGGTTGTGAGTTAACAATTAACAACCACTATCCGCTCTGCCATGACAGTATCAGACGTATTTCTGCTCTCTACCAGAGGCCATTTTTTCCCCAACAAGTTTAGCTGCCAACTTGGGCAAAATTATTTATTATTTATTTATTGATTTACTTACTTACTTTGCACAATTATTTTTGTATATTTATTTTACAATATTGTTTATTTTTCTATTTAGTTATTTATTTATTTACGACAGTCTGGAATGTGGGCAGGATTTACCGTCGTTTACACCCAAATTTAAAAAAAAAAAATCTTCCCTCGATTTTTTTTTTTTATAAAAAAGGCGCCATCAAAAGGAACATAATTTCACATATTTACCCGTGAAACCTCAAACTGATGATACGTTTTAACACTTATTAAAAAAACAAACAAACAAACAAACAAAACAGGAATAAAATGATGCACACAACAAACAACTTCACAGAATGGGTGGATGTACACAAAATGGATGCGTGAATGGTGGAGAATTCCAACCTAAAACTAATCCATGTTTTGTTTTGTGGCTATTGTCCCTTGATAGTTTTGGCTTTTTTGGGGGGGGGGGGGGGGATCATTATTTTTTTCTGTTAAATTTTTAATATAGCACAGCGCATGCAGAAAATGTTGTAATGTCTGAAATCGTTTGTTTTCTCTGTCGGTCTCCTCAATTTTGGCTTCTTAATTGGCCAAGTGAAATAAAAAAAAGACATGATGAAAAAAAAAATTTGAAATGACTGAATTCAATTGTCATTGGTTATTTTTTTTTTTTTTTTTTTACTTTTTCATAATACTTTTTTTGCAATGAAAATGAAGGATGGTTATCGGTTATCGGTTATTGTAATGATTGTACGTCCTTCTCATTTTTTTCTTTTCAGTGCAAAATGAAGATTTTCGGTTGATATAAACTCGATGTTGTAGAAACTATTTGTCAAAAGAGGCTCTTTTTAGCCAATGAATATCATGAGCTCTTTTTGTGACATAATAAATATTTTTGCCACAATTTTTTTTTTCAAGACGGGCAAATTTTGCATGCAGCCTTGCCCGTTGTTAAGGGTTTTTTGTTTTTATTTTTTTTGTTATGTAAGGGAAACACTCATTTTGTATGACGAGAAGGATAACATTAAATTTTTATCTTGTATCCAGTCAGTGTAAAACAATAAAACGCGAAGAATCGATTTTGCTAACACTATAGGCGTTGTGTAGTACCCAGCACAAGTGTTAACTTTAGCGCCTTTGCAGATAATAGGGACAGTTGGTTTAATGTTGAGAAAGTCAAATTGCAATCAAGCACTGCGAACGTGGAATTGCCCACAAGGCAGAAAGAGAGGGGGCGGGGAGAGGGGTTGGCAGGAAAGAATGACCACAGACAAGAGAAAAAAAACTGGGATAATTTAGCGCCCCTTCAAAGTCCATTTTGTCGCGCCTCTGCAGGAGAACGGCTGTCGAGCGGTTGTCTTTATGTAAACAGCAAGAGCAGACAGTAGTAACACAAATTATAATGATTACTCCCTTGTACAAAATAACCATTAATTGTGATATGGGGAACTGCAATGTTCATTTTGTATGACTATTAATTGTAAATCTTACAGATTTGAAGCTGCAGCGATATGAACATTTGAAAACCATGCTAAAGAAACCGGGATTTCAGGCCCTTTTCACATAAAGACAAATGTTCAAGTAAAGACAACTATTCACATAAGGACAACTTTTCACGAAAGGACAACGGTTCACCTAAGCGCAACTATTCACGTAAAGACAACTGTTCACATAAAGGACAACTTGTTCACTACTAGCGTCTAAATAGGTCTTTATATTCATCCATGAATACTTACAGAATTGCATGCATCAAAAATGTTCAATATTGTAATCATAACAGATAATAATATATTTAACAGTTTTTTTCTGTGGAAGATACCCCAAAGGACCCTGCTTTCTAATCTCTGGGAAGAGACCGCTCTCCTAATTAGCTGGTATTTCTTGCCTACGTTCTGGGTTTTCTTTTTCTTTTTAAAAATTTGTTATTTTACTTTTGTTTGCTTATGTTTTGGCCTGAACTTAAAGTTGGTCCAGTGTGAAGGTCCAGGATGTGCCCATGATGAAACAGACAAGTTCCGGTCTACCAGTGGCTGCGTGGAAAAAGTCCACTTTGAATGTCCATGTTTTCCCCATTACGAACTGTTCAAGACCCAAAGTTTGTCCATGGTCCATCTACAACCAGATGAAGGATGTCCAGGATGAATGTCCAAGTTTGTCAAAAACCAACAGACGAAGGTCCATTTCCCAGTTGTTGGAATGAAAATTGTCCAGAATGAATGTCCACAGTTTGTCCAAGACCAAGTGATTAAAGTCCCATCTACCAGTTGTTGGAATGAAAAATGTCCAGAATGAATGTCCCCATTTTGTCAAAGATCAGTTGATCAGGGTTCATTTCGGGTTAGGATTAATATTAGATTTGAATAGCTGTCTAAAGCAATCTTGTCTTTGAAGGCATGACCACAATAATAATAATTTTCCTAAGCTGACCATTTTAATTGGAAACAATAGTTTTGATAGGAGTCTTTTGGCCCCCTGGCCAAAATAACTGCCACCAGTTTAGTGGGCGTCAGATGGGTCACCTGTCAGTTGGGTTCCACTCATACATGAGAAAGTGTTTGGCCTGTATCTTTCGTTTAAAAAAGATTCATGTATCGTGACGGTTGAATTCCCTTTTCAGTTTTCCTCACAGAATTGAATTTTGAGTGTTCCAGCGCTTTTGTTGTTCTGGATGAGGCAGCAGCTCCAGGTCAGATCGGTCACCTATCTGCAGGGTTCCACTTCTTCATGAGAAAGTTTTCGCTTGTGTCTCTTGTTTTCGGTATTGTCAGGCGAGAAAATGGGTATTGGATTTTGATCAAGACAGACCAAGTTGTTGGCTGTTCGCTGTCTGGTGTCGGCATTGGTTTTCCTGCTGAAGGATTGTTTTTTTCGGGGGGGGGGGGGGGGTCCAGTTCTAGTTGAACTTTTTTGTTTGTTTTTAATTAATGGTGTATCTCAACTTTGATTGTTTTTTGAAAATTAAATTAAATTTATTGTGCTCCGGTTTGATATAATTTCATCGGGGGGGGGGGGGGTATTGTACCTGCTAATTCGGTTATCTCAGATCTCAGGTTTTCTACAAAAGTGTTGTGAAGTTTTGTAGATTACCATACTGTTCATGGATTAGTGACTGACTCTCTCCCTCTCTCTCTTTGTTTCTCTATCTCTCTCCCTCTCACTGTCTCTCTCTGTGTCTGTCTCTCTTTCTCTCTCTCTCTCTTCACTTTGGATTTGCCAACGGTCGATTGAGTTATCTAGAACGTTGATTTTTACTGTTTTTGGTCTTTTCTTTTGTTTTAGTACTAAAATCAGATTTGAGATAAGTTTTGTTGAGTTACTGTCCTTTGTCACACGGCATGCCAGAATTTGAGATGTAATGAAGGCCAACCAAGATCCATCACTCCACCGTGGTGAAGTTGACGTTTGACTTACTGCCCCTGTCAGGGCCCGCGACTCTCATCTCTCAATCATGGTCGTCACAGACGCGCTTTTGGGGGGGGGGGGGTCCGGAGAAAATTGGTTTATGGGGGGGGGGGGCTGATTGTATAATGTGCGGGTAATGGTGTGAGATCACGGGTGAAAGGGTAAGGGGGATACAAACACATCTCTCATTCTCTCTCAGTCTGCCTGCCTGTCTATCTCTCACACATACACACATACACATCATTCATCCCCGCCTCTCTTTCTCTCTCTCACTCCCCCCCCCCCCCTTCTGAAAGCCTTCATAAAAACCTGATACGCTGTGTACATAGCCCAGTCATCAAAATTGTGCAGTAGTTTCTGGTCGTGAATTGTGATGTCATTCATCAAATACAAAAATATGACGTCATCAATTCTACGCATTACGCCTGCAGATACAGGCAAGAATTAGTTCTCGACGTGGACCCACAGCGCATCTTGTCATTTCTGAAGAAGGCCGAAGACTGCAAGTTGATTTAACAGATTTTTACCACATGTACAAGGTTCATGTACATAAATTTTGCAGTACGGGCCTTTTCCCGTGAGAATTTTAACTTCTCTTGTGCATGTGTTTGATCTTATTTATAGCAATGTGAGGGTGTTACGAATCTGGACTGGGTGATAGTGCCCTCCAGTGTTACGAGACTCGACTAAAGTCCCCTCTAGCTGTTATGAAGAGGGTCTTCTCAATGATGGTATTATGACTGCATTTAAATCGAGAGGTATTTAATATTTAATCTTTCGTACCATGCCACACACTAAGAACAATCTGAATAAGTTTTATAAACAGACCTGCAGGGCCACAAATTTAATTACATTAATTACCCTAACAATTTTGTCTAGATCTATTACATAGTAAAGACAACATCAGCAGCATCAAATCTAAATTCAATAATATGTCACTAGAAGTCTTCTCTAGATTCCTATAATATTATGATAATTCTGACTCACTAACAATTTAAGTACTAATTATATATCTCTCAGATCTGGTCTGCCTACTATATATCAATCAATCTACTAATATGGGCTCTGGCGACGATGTCATCTCAGCTATTTGTGCCTACCGCTTATAATGGATCGAGCTCGTCAATATAAACTGACGTAGCTAAGTCTAGATATCTACTCTAGGATGGGCTGGCAATTCCCAGCCTCATCCAGACAAATCAATCCCAATTCACAGATGTGTATGCCATACATTCATACTAATTGCAAGTCAATATAAATCTTTGTCTTGCATTCTTGGGTAGCATTCCTAGTATATGCGGCAATCCTGTCCTAGTGGATAACTTATGTTCAGCTCCTCGTTCATTGTTGAGTCATCAATGGACAAACACTTACGCTTGGTCCCTGGTGTTAGAAACAACCAGGGAACAGTGGACAATAGCAGTGGGCATATCTCATTCAAGCATATGGCTTCATCTCAAATGTCTATAGTGGACTAGACATGACATCGAACAGACTTAGGATTCTTCAGGCAGAATCGTGCCGACGCCTGCACAGATTGGAGTTTTCTGTATGGAGTAATGGACATAGGTATGGCTACACTTTTATACTGTGCAGCCACCTGCAAACTACCGTCCAAATCCCTAGATTTGATTGGTGCATCCATGCGAGCTCATCTCGCAGTATTAATATATTCTACGTGGGAGTTGGTCACGGCCTTGTACTAAAAACAGACAAGGTCAATTTAAAATGTCAAAACAATTACTGAAATCTTTAAACCCTCGTGCTTTCTACATTTTATGTACGAATTTCTGAACGCGACTAAGCGTCTTAAACTTATCTATCCTTATTCACCCCTTCTCTTCCCTTCTAAGTGTTCATCAAAATCACGGGGTCGAGAATTGCACTGTCACTCCTAACTTATCCATTTATTCTATCTCGCCCCACTTTCTTTCCATCTCTAAGAAAAAGTGTTTCAAAAACAAACTGTTCACGAGAACAGTTCAAGGACAAATTACGCTGGTTATAATCAACGAGACCGTGAAAAATCAACTCCTTGCAAGTCGTGACCCAGCACGGCAATTATAGTACTTAAACCATGACAGAGGGCTGAAAGCTAGCCCACAGTAAGATGGCGAAAAGCTGCGAAAGACGCAAAGTTAGTGGCGGTTACTTGACGGCGCGCCGTTAAACCCGAACTCAAACTCAAAAAGCCATGAAGCAAATTTTGCCGACAGAATCAGAATGTACTATTGTCTGCGATAGAACAGGACACTGGCTTTTGGTGTCGGGCACAGTTTCTAGTGTGTTTAAATAAATATTTTAACTTCCTGGTTGTCTCAGCCCTACCCAATTCACTTCCTTGTCCAACGAACGAAACGAGTGGCAACACGAAGTGGCTGTCCACTATGGTGTGTTGAGAGATGGGGGGGAGAGGGGGATGTCGTGTGGAGGTAGGGGGTGAGGGGGTAGAACGAAATCAAGAAATGAATGAATGAGAAGTTGAGCAACTTTTGAAGCCTGAAATTTAAATTCCTGTGTAGAAAGATGACTGTGCTTTATGACGTCAGGAAATCAAAGTTGGCAGATGCTGACTACAAGAAGGATTTCTAGCTGTCATGTTTATAGATGTCCATTGCCACATCCTAAACTATCGTAACTCGACTTTTGTTTCAAACGTTGGGATACCTGACATGCATGCAAATTTACACTTGTTTTTGAAACGGGAAAGAAAATCCCACGCATTTACAAAGGAATCTGCCCCGGGGGTCCATAATGATGATGAGATGTTCCTGGTACGAAGTCGACGTTGGTCAATAAATCATAATATACAGACTTGATTAAATGGGAATATTTGTATAAACAGTAGACAACTTGAGAGTGCGTCATTTTCAGTACCATATCCCAGTGCATTGTTATTGATGTTACATGTATAAAATTACTTTATCCATCTCACGTATTGGCGTATCAATGATTTTGTTTTAAGTTATGACTACCGTATCATTGTTTGATTGGAGAGATCTAAAGTGACGTATCGCTATCTTCAATACATGACCTTAATTCTTGTTTGTTCTAGCTACATTTTCTGAAAAACAGGAGATCTTTAGTGTGTAGAAGTGATGTAAAAAATGCACACTTGCGACTTGTTTAAAATGCGTTGTGGCACTTATCAAGCTGTTTCACAGGTCAGATTTATTCAATGTCCTTATCATAATACTAAAGCCGCAAACGTTTAACATTGAATTTCTCAGTTGTGCAAAAAATGGGTTTGGAACAAATAACAACTAAGGTCGTGAATAGTTTTGAAATTATGCGCAGAAGAGTTTTTGCCACATGTTTGTCTGTTCATAAGAAATCCCACTAAAACATTTCGCAGCTCTCTTGTAAAATTCGGGAATTTCTTGATACGCCAGTGTGTGAGAAAAACCAGGATTGTTATCATTGTTAATGTTATCGTTAATATTTTGTGTCTTCCACAGAGCTGCCTATGTGTCCTTCGGCGGACTGTTGATGCGGCTGAAGGGAGATCCCAACAACTTGCACGGCTTTGAGATCGACTCCCGCATCTACCTGATGATGAAGAAACTGGCTTTCTGAAGCCTTCTGGGCTGGTGTGCTCGTCTATCACTGTGTTTGTCTGTCTGTTTGTTCATTCATCTCACACCAATTCATTAATTAATTGTCCTTCCTGTAGTCTCAGATGTCCGCGGGAAATGACTTGCCTTCACAGAAAATGCCGAACTGGATACCGGCCGGATCCTCTTTTCTTTTCCCCTTTTTGACCCCCCCCCCCCCCCATATCGGCCGGAACTCCCCCCCCCCCCCTTTTAAAAAAAAATAAAAAATTCAAAATCAAGAGTTAAGGTCAAAGCTGGCGGCGCATTGAGTCAGTTGAGTTCTGTTTGGCGTCGGTTTTACCCCAAACTTTGAACTGCCTTTGAATCTACAGTACTACTGAGATGTAGCGAGATGGACTAGTTTCAGGCTTACTGCGTGTAGTGCTTGAGATCACGTTTAAATTCCATAGACTACAAACCCGGAGGGGGAAGTAGACTGGACGTAGTGTGCTATGGGCAGTACAATGTATTCATTTACCAAATTTGCCTACGGGCTAAAGATGACGTGCGGCAGCAAATAAGTAAATAAAAAGTAAAAGAAAGAAAGAAAGAACGAATAAATAAATAAATAAAGAAGAAAGAAAGAAAGAATAAATTTTAAAAAAATAAATAAGAAAGAAAAAGGATAAAGAAAGAAAGAATAAATAAAAAATACATAAATAAGAAAGAAAGAAAGAATAAGTAAATAAATAGAAACAGAAAGGAGGGCGACAATTTGGTCATTTGTTGAAATAACATACTCACATTTCTTGAAGTCAAAATATGGCTCAAACAGAAAAAGTTGTATAGCAAAAGCCTCCTTCTTTTTCCCATATTTTGACTGTGCTCCAACCCCACAGATTTTCTCTGCTTTTTACAATATTTCATGGATTTCACATTTTCTCAAACATGGCTTTGTGTAGACTTGTAATTGTCTATTTCCTAAATTATGCGATCATCAACGTGGAGATTTAGTTCACAGTATTAAAGTGTGCAAGTCTATATAAATGAAATTTAATCATAATTTCTTTAAAAGGAGATTCTGTACAGTAAGTTGTTTTAAATGAAATGATGTGAAGTTGGGACAGATGTGGGGAATTGGTAAATTCACCAAATTATTGACAAAAAATAAATTTTCACAACCAGAGTAAAGAGCGAGGTGTCGAACTCGCGCGGTCTGGCAACTGGTCTGTGAAATTTGCAACCGCCACCTTTGGACCCAAGGGTGAAAATCCTTACATGTCAGCAAATCTCTCTAAATCAGGTGCAGACACGTCATTTCCTGTTGACATTAAGTCAGTATGTGTGTGGTCATTAGTTGTTCAGTCTGTCTGTTTCCTAGTCTCCAGAGAGGCTGGTTATGGTATGGGTTTATGTTGATTTCCAGGAATTGTGAACTGTTGATGTTTGAACATGAAAAACCCAGACAAAAATGTGTTCATTCCTACATGGTTCTCTCTGTACACACCATCATGTGTTCACGGACTTTTTACTAGTGTGAGAAATGTTGAAAGAAAGAGAGACAGAGTGAGAGGGAGAGAGAGAGAGTCGGTCAGAGACAGGGAGTGAGAATATGTGGGAGGAATAAAGTGTGAGAAAGTGGGTGTGAAAGAATTTCTTTAAAAATCGGAGATGAATAATTGTAGAAGGCACCTTCTGGAATGACTGACGGGGACACTGCCAGAAAACTAATAAAAAGAATATTGAGAGAAGGGTGAGGGTGAAGCTTGGTATTTTTTTTCGGGGGGGGGGGGGTGAAATTAAATATAAATGATTTATTAAATCGGCAAAGCGGAAGGAAATGCGGGGGGGGGGGGGGGTGGGGTTACCAGAATCAGTGATGGGAATTGTCAAGAGGTTTGGAAAGGCGATATGTGTGTGTGTGTGTGTGGGGAGGGGGGGCGATGGGGAAAATGCAAAGGGGTTTTCCCTAGGCGCCCTTACTAACAGGCCAGGTAACCGAGATCTAGGTCATATTATCGGAGGCCGACGATGCGTTACGTGTCCGCATTACACAAGCAGGTGTAACAATAGGAAGCGAGTGAGGTTAGTCTAAGAAAATACTTTAGATTCTCACTAAATCTTATATTTCCCTCCATTCTAACACATCAGCGATAATATAATAGTCAAGAGCTGGGACAGGCAAGTGGCATAGGGAGTCGGAGGTAAAGATCGTGAAAAGTATGGGTCACTAGTAACTGAGCAACAGCATGCATTTGTACATGGCCGTAAGGTGCTGCTCAGAACATTGAACGAATAAACAAGAGTTCACAACAACAACACAACAGTACTACATTGTGGTAAAAAAAAAAAAAAAAGAAGGCCTTCAAATCATGCAGCCATCTCTTTCGATCAGTGAGATTATGAGAGATAATTGGGAAATTCAATGGCTCGACAGAGACAGACACAAAACAGCGGATGAAAATCTGACAGTACTCGTGTGAGGATAAATGCAACGCAAACATTTTAGCAGATGCTGCACATTTCCTTATATATAGATCAATTCTTCAAATTTGAATCAAGAAACATTACTCACCACATGACATAGCAGACTCCTAGCACGACAAAATACTCCATAATTACTGTGAGGTCAGTTTGGCCACTTTTCTCCGCTGTTTGGATGTACTCTCCTCTTGAACATTACCACAGAAACGCTTCATTAGGATATTTATCCTGCTCACCACAGCACTGGTAACGTCAATGTCAATATGAAATAGTGCTGGAAACTCATTCAAGATTTTGACAAGCCTTTTGCGGCAACTCGACTCTTTTGAGTTTGTGAAGAAGACGTATGCATATGTTAACAACTGGAAAAGTTCTTTAGTAGGGTAACTCAAACCACCTCGGTCCAGTGTTTCAGAGAAATGGCGGATTTCTTGTGGGGTGGATAATGGATCTCCCTCTAGGCCCTGCAAATCTCTGTGCTTGGCGGCGATGTAACCCCCGATGTAGAAAAGAGCCATTCGTTCGTCAGTTGAAAGATTGCCTACAGTTTCGGGTATGTCATCCATAATAAGAAGCTCTTCATCTGTCAACTGTTTGTTGCAAAGATCACAAGTATGATAGGCTTCAGAATAATCTATTTCTGGCTCATTTTGCAACAATAACTTGGCCCTGTCGATGGCATGAGCGTGACTCACATCTTGGGCGGTGATGTAATAATTGCACCCTGCTGACATTCGAAAATGTGCAAACTGTTGCTCAATAGCATCTTGCTGGAAAAAACCCACAGTCACATACTGGTGCTGAAGAGCTGTCTGTGTCGTTAATAGATACTGACAGATGTCAATGAGGCACCTACATGTCCAAAACAGAGCATCAGCTGTGTCTTTAGTGAGTGACCTGATCCTGGGGTGTGTGGAGGGTTTCATTTCCTTGGCACGGTCAGCCCAGTACTTTAACATTTCCAGCTGCCTGTTTCCCTTGTCTGTGAGATCAACAGCAGCCCTGTCTGGTTCCCTCAAACGAATGTGCTGAAAGGGCGTTTTGGTGTTGAATACCTTCCAGAGTTGCAGCACTTCGTCTATGAAGGCAGCCGTGTCCTTCCAAGATGTTGTAGACGCAGAAGAAGTTTTAAGTGCACAGCTGGTCTTCTCCGAAAAGACATTCAGAACCAGTGACACTTTCTGCTTTTCAATATTGGATGGATTCACTGCTGTCCTCGTTAGAGTTGAGAGCTTGACTAGTGATGTCTCCTCATGTCGATGAAGTTCCTCCATGTCTGACCAGCGTGCCGTTTTGACCACGTTACTATTTATTGGTCTAAAGTCCAGCGACTTTGTCTTTTCTGTGATCCAATTATTTCTAATGTTTTTCAGAAGATGCACAGTGTCGTACATTAGAAATAATGGCCTGGTACTGTCTACAGGTGACTGTGCGGCCCATGGACTATCTGAATTCAAGTTTGGAACATGCCCAAAAATGCCTGATTGACCCTATTGTTGTCATTAATGATGGCTATGACCTTTGCACCGCAAGCCTCTAAAGAGGTTATTACTTCAGAGACTTGATTAAATAGGAATGCAGCTTTCAGTGCATGACATGGAAGAATTTTTACTAAAAAGGATTTAGAGCCAAAAAAGCACTTGACCATAATACAAAGCAGTGTTGTTGCCAATTTCTCTGGATCATCCACAGCGTAGCCAAAAAGTGATCCACCACGGTATGACACGGAAGCTTTTACATACACCTCATCAATTATCAGTATGCAGTACTTGCTTCTTTCTTCTTGTCTTCCGAAGATTGAGGTGAACAGGACATCATCACTTCTGCCTTTAGCTATGCTGGTGATTTTCTTGAGAGTTGACAAGGATGGTAATTGAAGATAATCTCTCAACTGGAGGTACAATGCTCTTGACTGTGAATACCACGTGAAAGCCAGCAGCAGGTCCTCCGTAGAGTAGATGCGGCTGTTTTGGGGACAATTCATTAGAGACACAGTTCTGTCAAGGAATTTACTCTTAGTTACATCTCTGTCTAATCCACATTCATCATCTGTCATGACAAAACGAATAACTTCATCTAACTCACTCCAGCAGCGAAGTTCTTTAATTGTTGGGTGATGGATCCTCCTGAGCTTTCTATAGGCTTCGAATATTAATTTCAAAGGTTCTGTGTCTCTTTCTAGCTCGAAATATACAGATTAATTTGGAATCGGACCGTTTCTCCCGGTACTCAGAAAAATATACTGGTATGTTTCATTCGCATTTGAAGCAAAAAACCCCATACTTTTGAGTTTGTCAGAAAGCACATCATTAAATGTTTCCAAGTTGAATGTATCTAGTTCCATAAATTGTGGCATCTCGTCGACATCCACTGCACGCGCTGTTTGTGTAGACTTCTTCGTTGGTCTAGGGGTTTTTCTGTGAGATGTGCTTGGAATACACGACTGAGGCACATTAGGGAAGATAGATGGGGCAACGGCTGGAACATGATACCCTCCACATGTCCGAATCATTGGAGTGTCTTTTGGCCAGTGGAGTGCACAAACTCCCATATTATCTGTAACACGTTCAAATTTAAGCTCGTTGGGCAAACTACTGATCCACTCCCTACGCTTTTCCTCATTCTTGGGAAATCGATAAACACTTATCTTTTGGTCGGTGGCTTCACTTTTGTATCCAGTTTTACAACCAAACACAGAGCACTTTCTCACCATATTTACAGCTGTATGTCACAACGTCTCTAGACAAAAACACGATGAATTCCAAAATGAAGCCACTTTAAAGGCAACTCTGATAACCATAACAATGCATATGAATGGCAAAGACACTAGCAGATGATTATACACTTATAGACAATACTTTAATAATGTGAATGTTCTTGATCTCAGAATGAACAGTTAATCCAGCGATATTCAAACGACAAAGACAATGTTATGACAAGCAGTGTTTTGAAACTGAGTTTCACAGGAAGGAATGGGACAATTTGAGTACATGCAACCACTTTTCGTCATTTCGATACCACTCTCTTTGACTTTAGTAAGTTTTGGTGCTAAGATGTGCGCGATATCTAACTACTTGGTTCTCGATATTGCCTGTGTGGCACCGGCCTTATCAAATTAGGCAAGCAAGCATCAGTGTCCCCAACGTCGTGGGCCTCCGATGGTATGACCCAGATCTCGGTTACCTGGCCTGTTAGTAAGGGCGCCTAGGGTTTTCCCCAATTTGGACAGGCGGGCATGAGTCAAACTGACATCTCCACATGTGTAATGACTGTAGAGGACAACTGCGCTATGATATTTTGGCTTGTATGTTATTTTGATTTCATGTGCTGATATTGTTTTTGTTTACAAAAAAAAAAAACTGAATGCGAATTAAAGATTTGAAGGAACAAAAAACATTACTTGTCTTTTTATATATACATTGTCCACATTTTTTTGTTATGTATAGTGAATCATCATGTATAATAACTACACTGGCAATAAGGTCACCTTGGCAACAGTAAGAGAATATTCTGTATTATATTTGCCTTTGCCTGAGCGATACATCTACATCGCTGGCCCTTGTAGGAAACCGCACAAGTGGTAAGAAACTAATTATACAAGGAAGGAAATTAACAGTTTCAATTGCAATAATGTTTCTTGTCTTATAAGCATTTTAAATTATATAAATAATCATTTCAGTTTTCAATTTACGGTACCCCCTTTCAATTAATAAAAAAAAAAAAATGTGTGGCCGCCTGACAAAATGATCGAGTTTGCTTTTTCAGTATTTTTGAAAAGTTTAACCTCTTTACTATTTCTTTTCCAAATGATAATCCTGTTTGAGAAGGGTAAATGCCTCAAAACTGACTTTGAATCGAGTGACTTTGAATCGAGTCACCATCAATAATTTTGAATAAAAGCTGAAACTTCAAAAGCGTTTTTCTCTAAGCTGTGGTTGTGTCACTTCCCTGTCTTTGAGAGGCCATAATTATTTTCTCTGCTAATTAAATTCCAGCAATATTTTTTTTACACGATAAAAGGACTTTGAATAACCTATTTGGTGATACCAATATCTCCACACCATCAAAATGCGTGAAGTGCCTCATTTTGTCGGGCGGCTACACATATGTCCTTTTAAGGAGTTCATAGAATATTTGGCAAAAAAAGAGTTGTTGTTGTTAGAGCACAGCAGACTAACTACAATAACATGTCGCAGTCTTTGTTCTGGTTTGTTCCAACTCCACGTATTGGACAGCTGAGAAATTGGACGTTAAACATTTAGGGCTTTTGTATCGCTAAGGGAGTATTTTACACAGTAAGCTAGAGATCAGCAGTGAACCCAATAAATCAGAACTGTGAAACAGCTTGATAAGTGCCAAAAGACATTTTAAACAAGTATCAAATTGTACATTTGTTATACCTCTTCCACATACCGAAAGATCTCCAGTTTTTATGAAATGGAGATAGAACAGACGAAGAACTGAGGTCGTGATGCAGAGGAAATACATGTACTGAGTTTTCTTCACTGTTGAGCTATAACTTAACTACGTGTACGTGAAATACCAGGTCAACGTAACTACGTGTACGTGAAATACCAAATCCCCAAGCAACAGTCGAGTCAAATAGAGAAAATACTGTTATGTTCACTGCTCATCTATTGCTTACTGAATGCATGTAAATTACACAGTCCCTTGACAACAACCGAATCAAATAGCAAACATTCAGTGTTATGCTCACTGTTCAGCTATAGCTTACTGTTTAAATTGCATGTACTACAATCTCTTAACAACAGCCAAGTCAAATACAGGTAATACTGAGCTAGGTTCACTGCTGATCTATAGCTTACTAAATGCATGTAAATTATCCAATCCCAAGCTGCAAGACAATAGCCGAGTCAAATAGCAAAAATTCAGTGTTATGCTCACTGTTCAGCTATAGCTTACCATATAAATTAATACAATACCTTAACAACAGCCAAGTCAAATACAGGTAAAACTGATCTGTGTTCCTGCTCATCTACAGCTTACTATATAAAATACCACAGTTCGCTATCAACCAAACAAACTTGTCATCTGTAGTTGTGCCAATACACAAAGCTAACAATATTCACATCACTTTTAGTTCCCACCGAACATGAAGTAGTTTCTCACCAAAACAAACAAATAAACATAGGCGATCAAACATAAAAAAAACTCAACTGCTATTGCAGATCGGTATAATTGACATTGACTGAGAAAAGCCTGCATCTGCTTATTGTCATTATATATATATATATACTAGCTGGCCCACTGACTCGCAGAATACACAGATGTGATTTTTAAGGTTGAGTTTCGGTCACCAATATGTAAACTGAGCCGCAGCACGAAACTTCCTGTCAAAATTTTTAATTCTACTCAAAGAAAATGCATCGTTTTTTTTTTTCTGGCTCAAAATGTCGGAACACTTTCTCCTGTTGAACTCAGCTATGGCTCAAAACCAACGAAAGCATTAAAAATATAGCGAACTTCAAGACCTTTGAAAATATGGCAAAGCACATCGTTACGTCTTTCTACACATAATATGGTATTTTGTAGAAATTCAGGCTAAGTGATTAATTAAAAAGCCTTTCATGATTACATTGGAAACCTTACTGCCTTTATAATAATTATTATGATTCAGTGACATACACAGATATCTTGTAATGTTATCTAGACCTGTCCATATCTTTGTCAGTGCTCTGCGACAGAGGCTTATCATATGTCAGACCTATGCCAAAAGGCCACTGACTGTTCACTGCGCCCCCCCCCCCCCCCCGAGTATGCAGGCTAACAGATAGTATTATAGAAAAAGAAATGTGCCAATAGGAAAATGTAACAATCCAATAGAATCATAATGGCACAAGTCACCAAATGACAGGAAAAGAAGTTATTTTCTTTTTACCTCAATTTTTGTCCATTTTCGTATGCTGGCCACCCCACCCAACCACCAACACAGACCCCCCCCCCCCCCCCCCCCCCCCCGAGAATGCATACTTTGTGGCAAGACTCCTTATCTGGAAACACGCTGAGATTCATGCTGGTCTTGTGAAGTCTCAAACAGACAGGGATGAATCATGCTAAAATCTATATTATATAGACATGAGAACAGCACTTGGTAAGGACCAATCCCTGGGTCTTCAGCACTGATATAAAATATTTACATAGTGACTTTACATCTCGCAATGTTTGCTATTTGAAGATTGGACGAACAATTATCATCTTTAACTGTGTCCAAATCACACAGTCGAACTAAACACAGAACATTTTGTGTAAATACATGTAATAATCAAATACACTTCACTGCCCTCACTAAACTGTAAACTAAATTACATGTACGTGTTATATTCACATCCAACCATGAACTGAGCCAGTCGCATCAAATTTCTTTGCAATTAAGAACATAACGGCACACAACCAGTTTTCACACACATATTTGACATCTCTAAGACTAATGGATAATTTGTGGCCATGCAGAAGGACAGTATCAAATATTACCTTCTGTATATTGAAAATATTGAAAACTTGAAGGTGCCTGAGATAAAAAATAATTAGCCTAACCTGAGAAACCCAAAATAAACAAACAAGGATGAAAACAACAACAAAAAAGACTTCATTTTTCTGAAAACTATGGATTTTGCACTTTGTACATTCAATTTTTATTTTTCATTCCATTCACAGTATTGTGTATTTCCTATGATACTATACTAACACCCTAGGCCTTATTTGTGCTAAACATACACACAAAGAGTCCACACTGGCAGGACTTAGAATTTTAGAAATGATCTTATTATCAAAAAAAAAATTAGTTCCTGGCATGTGCCATTGCAGTGCAATTTGGCCACTTTTTTTTTTTCTTGCTCAACGTTGCAGCCTGAATAACACTAACAGTTTCAAAAATTCTCAAATTAGTTTTCTGAAGTGTCAACTAATCTAACCGAATCGCGTTTGTATCGACCTGTTACTGAAGGTTCAATCAATCTTTTAAAAATATTGTTGTAGTAGTAAAATACAATGCACTTTTTTGGCTCCCTTCAATAAGCACTGTGCATGGGAAACTGTATTTGATACACGTTCTGTTTGAAAATTAAATTAGCTGGGGATAGCACAGATAGAAAAAGAGAGATTGGGGAGAGGAAGAAAACAATGCTGATGATCAAAACAAGACTAAGAGATCAAGGGTGAGAGAAAATCCAATTTTTGCCCTTGGCTCTTGAAATCTCCGTTCTGAGATAGTATTTAAAAAAATCTGAAATGTTGGGAGAATAAGACTGCAGGAGATTTTCAGAAGAAAAGAACTTTGGTGATACAGACAAATGGGGGCACAGTGGTCTAAGGGCAAGGTGCTTGCCCCTCATGCCGAAGGTACCGGGTTCAAATCCTGGTCAGTGCAGGCATGTTGGAATTTTGACATTTTTCTCATATTTTCCTGTCCCTGATCCTCTGGTAGGTAGGACCAAGCACTTGGTCTTCTCGGATAAGGATGACACACTCAGAGGGCCGGTGTGCAAGTTGCACATGTTAAAGATCCCCCCCCCCCCCCCCCAAAATATACCCCTCCAACTGGCGCTGCACTATGGCAACAACGTGTTTGCTCCAGTTGTAACTGGGCTGCAATGACACTAGGACAAATTTCCTGAAGGGGATTTAATATGTACACAAAATGCCAGAAATAAAAATACAAATAACGTCTTTTTTGGAATTTCGCCTCCTTACAATCTATAGGGGCTGAGCTATACCCAGCTATGGTAGGCCTCGGGGCTGAGCCATACCCAGCTCATGAGTCTGACTTTTCTGCAGCGTCAGTTTTTGATTTGAAAGCAAAAAAAAAAAGGAGTCATCTTATACATAGAATACAGTAAGGTTGCATAGACAAAATTTGGCAAAAAGAAAAAGTTGTAAACAGCAAAGCCTAGTGTACGAAATAATACCCAAACGATATAGTGAAACGCAAACTAAAAGGGAAGACAGAAAATGTGGATATTTCAGCAACAGCCTTCTTCATGGTTACATGATTGTCAAATTTTCAAGTTTTTACATGTGAAACAAAAACTGTTTAGTTACAACATATAAGTTGAGAAATTTATAATTTTCCACTTGTTTAAAATGGCTAAAGTTTGGACATGAAAATGTGTTTTGATTTTTTTACCTTCTGACATACAAAAGATGAGATGTTAAAATCAAAGACAAAAATGTATATGTAAGAAATTTGCCATTTGTTTAAATGCAGTTTTATAAGACTATGTTTTTGAAGAAATGTAATTCCGAAAGCTTTTCTGAACGTCTTCATATACTTAGGCAAATTTGACAAGTTGCCGGAGGATATTGTGAATGCAAAGGAAAAGGAAAAACAAAACAAGCTTTGGGTCAAAAGACATTATTCTTCAGGTAAAAAATTGAAATACATGTACAAGTAGGAAAGGAAAATTAAAGAAATCAAGAAATTGTAAAATTCAAACCCACACACACACACAAATGCAACATCTAGTGCAAGGTCCAGACCAGGAAACAGACTGTCTGTGATTTGACTGAAGAAATCTTTTTGCCAATAATCTTGTTTGGTTTTTCCTTTTTCTTTGTGTTTTATTCTATCCTTTCTGTATTATTTCTTATGTAAGGCTTTGCTACATACATTCTTTTTTTCTGTTCTTTTTGACGTATTTTTGACTTTTTCATTGAAACTTGACCCGATCTGGGATGGTTAATTTTAGTTCTACAAAGATCATTTACTTGCCATATTCAGCGCAATAAGGACAAATATTTGTGCAGTTGAAAGAAGGAAGTTCAGACAGTGTCACAGACCTATCACTGTGTAAATCAACTACTGGCAATGTAACATTACAGAAGGTGTTGTCACTAAACTGATAAATGCCCAAAATATCCAATACTTGAACTCTGGTATCTCGATATGCCACTCCTCAGCTGTCACTGACAGACACCAAAAACAGAAACATGTACATACATGTATACTCATGTCATCAGTCAGCTGTCGGAACTTTCTGTAACATATAATGAACACTCCCTTGTACAATTCACTGTGATATGGCAGCCAGCTTAAAAAAAAAAAGGTTACTTTTAAGGCCATGGAATAGTAAAGTAAGAAAATGGAAGTGCTTTAACCTTTGCTGTGCATAGCTAAAAACTATGCATGGCACATGTCGTGAGGTCTAAACAACATCCCACTCCTAAAGAACAATTTACTAGGATACTTTCTTTGAAAATATGGTGTTTATCACAGTAGGGATGTGACAACAGAATCCTCTTTAGGAGTAAGGTATATCTGAGACACCAGGATGTGCGACTAAGGGTAAGACAATAAAATCCTTCATATAAGTATGGTGCCTATGAGAGCACCGGATGTACAGATAAGAAAAGCAAAAATGTACATGTGATGGTGAGCACACAATACAAACAGGAGGCCAAGGATATGGCAGTGGCAAAGGGAAAATCAGGTCAGGGCTCAATGGGTTAAATAATTTGTTCCAATCCAGGTTTTCAAAACTACTGAAGCAGCAGCTTTCATTTTCGTTTCGGTTGTTCAGATGTGCTTTGCCAGCCTCAAATGTTCATTATCTGCTGGTGAATGTGGCTGATTAAAGTTAACGTTATGAGCATATTTTTTTCACCGCTCAAATTCTCTGTACATGAGTCATTACTAGGATTATCTACTGTGATGAAATGATTAATTGCGCACTGTCCGACTTTTTTATCATCAACAAGAGATGATATCAATGATATTTTCTCACAAATAAAAACTAATCTGACATCTTCTTATCATGTCAAATGAAATATTACATCAGCAGAAAGTGATGTGAAAACACATTAAAAGTGTCACCTGATCTGACCTACATCTGACAGTACAAAATTTACGCTTTGATAGGATAGGTTACCAAGCATCACCTGACCGTGCCATGACCTTACGACATGTGAAATGTGGCTACTGTTGCGATGCTGGTTTGCAACTGCAACGTCAAATCTACTATGGTGACTGACAAAGACAATGACCACAGCAAACATTTAAGTTTTACATTTCCCCACCATTTTCTAAAACTGCAGTAATCAGTTGGGGCTACTTTTGATGAGAAGCAAAAACCTGTTTCATTTTAGCACAACTGGTCTAGACATGATGAATTTTTGACCATTATTTTATTTTTTTGGCTATAACCAACATCAATCGATGCGGCTTTGAATGTAGTTGAATACATATAAAAATTAATTTTTGAATTTTTGAGTTACTGCAGACTTAGGGAACAGTGACAATTTCACCTTTGCGACTTCGTAAACCATCACCAGCAAATCTCTTGGGGATAATCTTACAGACAAAAACCACCAAAACAACAACAAAATAAATGCCAACAAATACAATCATGTATTGATCTGTTTCAGTGCTGTCTATCATAGTACATAAATCTTATTGTTCATCATCCTTGAAATTCTTTAGTGCTGAAAAATGTTCTTCAGCTGCCAATCCTTCAAAGTTATCAATTAAGCACCAAAGCAACAACCAAGCAAAAATCTAAGACAAAACATTTGGGTTACACACCGGCTGATTCATCAACAAATAACAGACCAAATATTGTTATCTGAACATTTTTTAATCATTAAATATTTAGAGAAACATTCATGATAAAACAAAAAAAATATAAATTATCTAAATATGTGTGAAAACATTCCCTCCTGTACAAAAGCAAGACTCACAAAATGAATTTTCTCCCACTGGATGAACAATGCAAATTCATTTTTCCCCACACAACATAAACTATCAACAAACCATAGAATTACAACATTATCACAGTTTGAGATTTGTCAACTTCTGACGACGCACATTGAACTGTTAAGCCCCAAGAACGCCAGTGTGCCAAATCTGAAACATATCACCCAGTGCCCAATGCTCGAGAAATATTTTAACACCACAGGGGAAACACAACCACTGTCCTGAAAAGTAAATGTTTGTCTTTAACCCTCCTATGCACAAGCTGAATCCATCAGCATTGTTTCAGTGAAACCATGAAATGAACTGCTGCAATCACAAAACTTTAGAAAATCACTTCTTCAGTTACAAGAGGGAAATTGTGGACTTTCAAACCTTCAAACTCAATATTCCCAGTTTCACATTTTAGCAACTATGGTCGCTCCCCTCCAACACACACACACACACCCCAGATGTTCTGCTGTATCCTGTGTCTGGCCAGCGCATTTAAAAAATGCAAATATTTTTCAGCCTTATCGTGAAAAAGCATAATGCACTTCCCCAGTTGCTGTTTACATCCATGAACTTGGCATTGTTCGGCTGGGTGGATTGCCTGTGTTTCTGTTTTCAAAGCCTTGTAACAGAATTGTTATTTCTTCAGCCAACCACAAATTAAAACGGGGCATTTTAAATAAAACACATGCTATCTACATGTGTAAATTCACATGCATAAGCTTTGTAGAAACTTGCGTACAAACATTCAAAGACGAAATAGGTCATTCCACTTTCTTACAGTATGACCTTAAACGACTGCCAGATGGGATTATGCTTGGCTGTGTTTTGGCCAAACCATACAAAGCATTTTAGTGAATGACCGATGCACCTTTTTCTGGTGTGGTCCGACAAAGGATATTGAGCAAAAAAATATTTTTCGTGCATGGCATGGCATGACTCTGAAAACTTCAGCTCAAGATGCCTCACTCTAATAAATAACACTCCTGGGTTATTGTACTTTGTACACACGCCAGTATACTGGCTGGCCTTTATGCACAACTATACAATAAGTTTTAGAGTCCATGTGCACTAAGGCATGCTATTTACTCTGACCCCTTCAATTGGAACATTTCATACGCCTCTCCATCCACACAATCATCTTCTAATCAAGTCATCAGTGGCAGTTTTACACAGAAGTTAATGACTTGCTCTATAGCCATTCACAAATTAACTTCATTCAGCTTATCTCAGTGCTTAACTCAAGTTTATTTCCTCTGGGGAAATAAATATATCTGCACTGATATCGTCCCTCAGGACACGTACTAGCATAACCAACATTTTGTTAGTTTTGCAGGAGAGCTGTTTTAAGTTTTGGGCGATTTTCATCACCTTCCTGTGGCGTCAAGTTTCATCTTCTCGCTCTGATATTTTAACATAACATGTATAGGACTGCCAATATCCAAGTGCAAGAAAGCTTTCTTTCTCAAAATTGGACAGTACATGATCCTAGTTTCTTCAAGAAATAACGATACACTAAAAATTTAATATAATGCTCGTATCGATTCCCCAATTAGAGAGGAGCTAGAAAACGGCACAAGTAATCGCATGGTGATTCTAACTTGATTTCAGCTGAAATGTCAGTTATGCTAGTACATGTTCTGAGGGACGACATGGAGTATTTTGGCATTGGTATTACAAAAATTTTCTGAAGTGGATAGTGCTGAAGTGTTGAACCCAAGCTACTAGAAACAATAAGACGAGACACTCCCTTCTTCGCACCTCTAAAAAAATCATTGGCACGGTTTGTGCGCTGATTAGGGTAGGACCCATGGCACATAGCATGAAAAGAATGCTTGATACAAGAGAAATTATTGACGCGGATTTGTTATAGTACCACTGTGACTAAAAACAAAAACAAAAAAACAGCCACAGCCTTTTCCTCCAACTATTGAAGTTATGATTACAAAATAAGTGACTTTAATCTAGGCCTACAGTAACAGCTGAGCAGTGACCAAAATTCAGTACAGTGGACCGTCCGAGATAAGACCCTCTCATTTACGACTTCCTCCCGAGTATGACCTAAAATCTCACCACGGATCGTTTTTTTCTATACAAAAGACCTCCGAGCAGCGACTTCCTCCGAGATCCGACATACGACCCACTCAGAGCCTTTGTTCAGTCATCCCGCCACTCCAAATAACTACCCTCCGGGTGTATGAACACGTGTAGTTTGTCGCCGGGCGGTCGTCTTCATTGCGTAACTCCAGTGGGAGCGCCTACGCTGTCCATTTTGCATATGAATGGCAGGAACATTACTTAGGCTGCTAGCATATGATTGGACAAAGGAAATAATATCGTTCGAGTAAGCCAATGAAATACTACGTAAACCGTATGGTGTTCGTATTTTTCTCCCATGGTAACTTTCTCACGAATGTGGTCATTCGCATGTTCGAACGTTGTCTTCGAGATAGCACACGTCACATCGGTCGTAAATCTAGCTCTAGACCCTCCACCCTCGGTTACAGTACATGTACAACTTTTACACGCCTGCATCCGAACTGCAACAAGTGCTCAACCCTCAGTTAAAACTATGTTCCAGACTAGACCTAGATCTGGATCTAGATCTGTAATGATGAGCAACCGGAAGAGAAAGGCACTCGTGTTGGAGGATAGAGACAACGTTGTAAAATAAAAAGGAGCAAGGCTGGAGAGACTCCAAAACGCATTTCGGACCATCATATTACATCCAGGAACTAATAAAATTTGACTGGCAAATGGGCTACCAGAAGTAACAGAAAACTTGCAGACAGTCCAGAAGTCAATTGAGGATTCGCTACTAAACGGAAGCATGAAGCAAGCCAGCACCACTGGCTTCTTTTAAAAGAAAGTACGACTTTTTTTCAGTGGAGTATTTTAATATGTGTTCACTGGTAGTAGCACAGCATGTTGTCAGTACAAGTACAATAAATTTCCTTTTCTCATAAAAAAAAAATACATTAATTTCTTTGCCTGTTCAAGTTAACTTACGGGTGTGTGCAAAGCAGGAAATAGATCTAAACTTATAAAAAACACTTTATTTACACCAAGCTCAGTGTAACAAACAGATCAATAAATTGTTGTGATCAGCCGACAAGAATGGTCGTGTGAACCTCTGAGTTAAGACTCCCTCCCAGTTAAGAACTTTTCATGAACATTTACAAAGGTCTTATCTCGGAGGGTCCACTGTATTTTCCCTTATAGGTTCTGTAAAATACGGCATTGTTCATGACTTCCATGTGTTTGCCACTAGGTGGCGGTGCCAAATCTGTGCATGCTCAACCACCAGCTGTCTCATCTTATTGTGTCGAGTATCTCTGGCTGAACTAAACTAACAGTTGCATACATCTCCCACACTGACGTGTCACTACTGAATGAACCCACACTTTGTCTCCAGTTTGCCCGAGTGCTCTAAATCTAACAACGTGACCTTGACCCTGAAAACTGAGTCACTATAAAAAACACTGGCACCTCAATCTTGCTTGGATAAATTTTTGCCAGCAGTTGAGCCCTCCGACCCCACTGGAGTAGGCAAAAGGTCAAGGTCAATTGTTGACTCCGCCCCTTCCAGGTTGACATCGTCCAGGTTGTCCAAGTCAAAGCCCTGGCTCTCCCAGCCATCCTGACCACTGACGGAAGCTGATATACCAGGTTGGTCCGTTACACTGAACAAAGATTGCTCCGTTGGTTGTGATGGATTTGAAGATTTGACTGTGGCGATAGAACTAACATCTGAGGTGGCAGGGAGATCAGGTTTAGCATCTTGGATATTTTTGTCTTCAGGAGTTGGCACAACTGGTGGATCACTGGACATAGAAGATGTTTCAGTTTTGCCCTGAGCGTCCTGAGCAGGTGCTGAGCTGTCGCTAGCAGGAAGTGATGCTGCAGGTGCTGATGAAACTGTTGAATCTGCCGCTGTTTGTTTTTGAGATGGCAGAGAAGACGATGTTGTAGTGGTCGCACTGGAGTCTTGGAGTGATGAAGTTGTGCTGGTTGAGTCTGCTGGTGGTGGTGGTGCAGATGGAGATGTTGCTGGTACCTGTGGTAATGGTGGTGGTGGCTGTTGTTGGCTCTGGTTCTCTTCATCGTCAAAGGCCAGTTTGAAGGTCACAGGTTTCTCAGATTCTACCTCTGGCTCCACAGCAGGTGGGGGAGGCGGGGCTGGCATAAGGTGGTCCACACCAGCGAGAACTATAGACAGATCCACTTGTCCAATACCACCCTATGAGAGAGACACACACACACATACAGATGAATCATGTTGCAACACCTAACTGACCTATCACAAAATCCCATAAGTGCATCTCCATAACTGCAAAAAACAACTTTATTTTGCCAAATATTCTCTGAACTCCTCGACTGAATTTAATTTTGTTCTTTATTGGTTATACCAGAGTACAATATTTCTGATGCAAATGTTCATTTATATAGCTCTAACTCAAAATGATCTTTCAAATAAAATAGGTTTTCATCCCCTGTAAAATTTGGTACTTCACATTTGTGTGGTTTTACGATAGGGCCAGTGACATGCTTAGAATTGATAAAACACTTTGAAGGGTTCAAAAACTATCCCGTGTCATTTTGCGCATTTACTGTAAAGTTATACTTTTGGATGACTTGTATAGATGGACACTGACATACATGCTGTGAATGCAGGCTTTTATCTGTTAGTCATCCATGGAGGGGGGTGGGGGGAGGGGGGGGTGTCCATGACATACAAAGGGGAATACGTGACATGATGATTTTTGTGTGCATGTCTGTGTCGCAGGAGGGGAGGGAGAAGAAGGAGGCACACACATCCTATTTCAGCGCTGTAAAGCTATTTCTACTGTCATACTTTGGTAACTTATAGGCTATATCATCACTCCTCTACGACAATGGCATTAGTCATTTTTGACATTTTTGAGATACGAAGACAAAACTGTTTCTTTTCCTGTCATTCGGTGACTTATTCCATTATGATTCTGTGGGACTATTACATTTTCCTATCGGCGTATTTCTTTTTCAATAATATTATCTGTTAGCCCTCTTGTTCAGGGACGCCATGAACAGTCAGTTGCCTTTTGGCATAAGTCTGACATATGTCACTATTGCAGAGCAGTGATGATATTCTCACTTTTAAAAAAAACAAAAACGGTTCTACATACTGTCATGAAAATTTTGGAGATGAAAAGTGATAGAATAAGCTGGGTTTTTGTGGGGCCAATACAGGAACTCTATTCACCTGTTTATTCAGCTCGGACACTGAAATGCCGAGGGCGTTGGCCAACTGGGTTGGCGGGAACAAGGACTGCATGCATTTGTTGATGTAAGGCAGGAGATCCGTGGCATACGTGGCACAAAACTGTTCAAACTGGTCTTTCTCCTTGGCGTTGAATGTTGTCTCTTCAGCCCTGGCAAAGCAGACAAGTCATACTGTTACGTTTTATCTTATTTTGTAAATTCTGTCGCGCTTTTGCTCAAAGAAAAGACCGTTTTTATGCGAAGTTTTTTCCTTCACCCTTGTCATTACCATATTATCAATAGCTGATATTTCTCCTGGCACAAATCTGTCTGGAGTAATGTGTGGCTTCCAAGAATTTAGAATTTCTGAAGCTGTGAGAATGAAAACGAAACCTGTTGTCAGGGACATATGGTATTTTATATTATAAGCCATTGTTGAAAATGAACGCAACTCAGTATTTTCTCTATTTGGATCTGTAATGAGACTACGTGCCCCAAAACAACATTCAAAATGAAACTTTATGTGCATGGAGGAAAATGAAACTTTATGACATAATTACTAAAACTGTTCTGAACATGAAAATGAAACTTTTTGATATATTCACTCCAACTGCTGGGAGCATGAAGATTAAATTTCATGAAATAATTACTAAAAATAGGTTTCAGAGTGAAAATGAAACCTTATGGAATAATTACTGAAACTATTCTGAGCACAAAAATAAAATCATGAAATAATTACTACAATATCTCTGAGCAAGAAAAATGAAACTATGAAATAACTATTAAACCAGTTCTGAGCACGAAAATGAAACTATGAAATAAAATTACTAAAACAGTTCTGGGCACAAAAATGAAACCTCATGAAATAATTGCTGACTCATGAGGCATTTGATGTAACAGTAAGATAATTAAGTATGGGCCATGATACTGAAACAACACTGCACTAAAGTTGAATGTCACATTTCACTCTTAATTCTAGTGACGCAAGACACTGCAAATAATTTTAAAGAGAGTAAAACAAATCAAAATAGGTATACCTCTATATATTGGATAACAAGGTGGGAAAACTGGCTGCCAAAATGGCAAAAAATCATTTCGAAGAGTATTTGCCATATTGTAGTGTGCGACATTTTGCTGATTTGGAGGTTTTGTCATGAAAGTGGTTCTCTCATTCTTTATTTTATTATGTATATGTGTTAGTTAAAAACTTTTCAAGATATATGTTTGTGACGTAATGTTGTATGTGTTTTAGCCCTTTTACTGACCAAACTTCAATCCTCATTTTCTCAAAAAGGCAAAATGCACATACAACAATATGGCAAATAAACAATGATTTGATAGAGCTACAGTTAAGCATAACTACAAGTTGAGATATTGTGCAAAACATGTTTCTCATGTATGGCATAACTCTGAAAACTTGAGCTCCTTCAACATGCCTCACTCTAATAAATGTCAGTTTGTGCTTTGTACAGAAGATGGTACACTTGCTGATCTTTATGCACAACTATACAGTTAATTTTAGAGTCCAGGTGGATTTTGCTATGGCATAGCACTTCCATTTTGTTTTTTTGGGGGGGGCTCAGATTGAAATACGATTTGGAATGTATTCATTCAGTGCATGACTCAATGATTTCAGATAACTGAATAGATAAGCATTTAATTCAAAGAGCTGTATATAAAAAGTAGAGACATGTTTAAAGTAGACAGAAAAATCTATAGAGAAAGATAAGTAGAGAGAAAAAAATATGTATATCGATAAACAGGTAAATAAATTCATAGCTGTCTATACGGTCTATCCTGAGGATCGGACCCAATAGGAATCTTTTGGCATAGCACTTCTATTTTGTTTTGCCTAGATGTTTCAGGAGATCAAGGGGGGATAACTGGCCTCCAAGATGGCAAGAAATCAGTTTGTTGATTCCATTCCAAATGAAAACCACACACACACACAAAAACAACTACCGCTTTCAATAAACTACTTTATGTCAATACATAACAGCCTTAAAACAGTCCAAAACCAGAATCTATACACTGTGTCGCTGGACGTTCATAGACACAGGAATTACTGAACAATCACTGGGGACACCGTGGTCTAGAGGCAATGTGCTTGCCTCTCATGCTGAAGGTACCGGGTTTGAATCCCGGTCGGTGCAGGCATATTGGAATTTTGGGATTTTTCTCCTATTTTCCTGTCCCTGATCCTGTGGTAGGTAGGATCGAGCACCTAGTCTTCTTGGATAAGGATGAAAAGCTCGGAGGGCCTGTGTGCACGTTGTGTACAGTAAAGATACCCTGGCAGTTCGAAATCGAGAAGGGTACGCCGACCAGGCTGCTGCCCGGACAAAATTAAATGAGACTTATCCCTCGCACTAGCTCCCGCTTCCCCCCCCCACTCCAAAAAAAAAACGCCGACTGGCGCTGCACTGTGGCGACGGCGTGTCTGCTCCAGTTGTAACTGGGCTGCAATAACACTAAGGCAAATTTCCTAAATGAGATTGATTGAACAAAATACAAAAAAAAATAAAAAAAACTAATAAAATCAGCCATGGAATCAGCCTGTGAGAAAAATAAGAAGTCCTTGAAAAAAATTTAACCTTCTCAGATACAGCCTTTGTGTTATGTAATAGTTATGATGAAAACTTTTTCAGTGAATGTCGGGCAAAAAAAAAACAAACCGACATGAGGTTCAACTGAAATTTGGTCCATCTCTGTATTCAACATTTCGTCCTTTGGCTGTTGGAACTTCATTTAACTTAAACTCAAAAGTCTGCAGATGTTGGTAAGAGGTTGTAGTGTTTTACATAGAAAGCAATAGCTCAGCAGAGCACACAGCTCATTATTTTCTTTATTTGTATGGCGCTCCAGGAAAACCCGTCGGATGACGCACAGACTGCTTTTGAGATACAGGCCTGCAAGGTCATTTTTCTCAGTTTCTCCTCTTACTACACCTGACACTTTAAACGGTCATATCTCAAAAACTATTTGAGATATTGACTTCAAATAAAAAGCAAAATACATAGAAAATGTTCCTCTTTCATAATAGTTGTATATCTCAAAATGTGAAATTTGACCCATGTGAAGGGTTTTCCTAAAGCACCACACATTTGGTTTTGAAATTGGACTCTATCACCCCGTAACAACAGCTTTTGCTTTGAGGCCAGGTTTAACGAAGTTCCGACAACCGACAGGGGATATCAGTTAGCAGTGCCTAAAGTCTGAGTGTTTTGTCACAATAGAATTAAAAGGCTATGTCAATTGCCAGCCAGACCTGTGAAATGCAAGAATCACACGGTTGACCTCCAGCAAGGACTTCTGTAGTTCATCAGCCACTTGACATGCCAAGTTCAGAGGTGAGCACAGACGAAGGTCATTGAAGGCAGTCAGGACGTGGTTACAGTAAGCTGCCAGTGGGTAGAAGTCCAACAAAGTGGTGGGTGGGTACAGCTGTCCGCTCTACACAACAAATAATAAGAGAATAGAATATATTATATGTGGTTTATGATTAACTTAGATGACATCATATGTAGGTGAATCTGACAAAACCAGGCTAAAGGTGAAACTTTTCTACCTCTTTAAAAAATCAAAATAAAATATTTCTAGTACAATTTCAAGCAAAGATTTGAGCAGAAAGCAGGAAAATGTCTGTCTTTCATATTAAAGCAAACCTCAATTTCCATAGAAAATGTTTTTTTCCCGCATTTGGAGGGTTTTTCTGTGGAATTTGGACTTTCACCTTAAGCATGATTTCATCAGATACTCTCACAAATGACACCTGGTTTTTTCACATGATGATCAAAAGGTGAAATTCTAGTTTTGAGGAAACAAAAGTTGAAATTTTGAGGAGTGTCACATTTAGATAAAATATAAGAAGAAAGTACAAAAGAAATGTGTTTCCCTTGAAATAGTTTCATATTAAATGCATGCAATATAAATAATAAATATAAATCAAACTTTACAACACAAACTGTTATTCTCTGACAGTCCCATTATCGTTTGTATTTTCTCTCAGTTAAGTCATTACTGATCACTGTGTAAAAATCGGCTCAGTTTTTTTACTAATATGTCATGAGGGCTATCAGATAATATTATAGAAAAAGAAATGTGCTGATAGGAAATGTAATAATCCAACAAAATCATAATGCCATAAGTCACAAAATGACAGGAAAAGAAACAGATTTTCTCGTAATATCTCTAAAGTATAAAAAAACTTCCTGCCATTAGCATCGGGCAGTGACAATAACATGTAGACAGTATGTGTTTGTTTTAGTGCCCAGTTCCAATTCCAGGTTGATTGAAGAAAACAAATAAATCTTCCTGCTAACAAGCTCAGAAAAGAAAGTTTCACACAACTCAGCCAGCCAAACAACTACTGTTCCTAGATGAAACCACTGGCCTAAGCTGTGAATCACATTTTTTTTTGTGTTTCGGCCCAAAACAACAACCAGGAAAAGACCAATCACTTGACTACAAAATGTTCAACTTACCTGTGAAGAAGCTACGCCAAGGGGGAGACCACCAGTTGTGGTAAAACCAAGTAAGTTGTAGGACTGCATATTCTCCTCAAATCTGAAAGCAAGCAGAACGAGAGAAACTATTGTAGTGTCCAGCTGGATAAAATATTTCTTTTTGCTTCCAAAATTATCCATTCGCTGAAGAAATCCAGTCCCGGTGACTTGTATTTTTTAAATTGCTCAATATGTCTGCTATTAAATGACGGAATTAAAGATATCACTAGCCCTTTTATGAAACCACAAATGTGTATTTCTATTACTGCAGATTATCTTCCAAACATTCTATGAACTCCTTGATGGAATTTAACACTCACCCTGCGCGTTACCCGTAAAGCCCGCTGACCCGTGCCGCTAGACGATGACCACATACGCTATCCACGTGGTTCGGTTTTTATTGATCGGTATGAAAACATTCGCTGCTATGCCTTATCACGCTTGATAATGAATTAACCAGCAAAACCTTAGTCTGTCAGTCTCTAACCAATGATCTGACTTATGATTCCACACTGACAGCTGTAGTTTTCGTGAGAACGAAGCATGATAACTAGCCACGCCCTCCCAAGCCCTACACAAATGGTTTCATCCTGATTGACACATACAAATAAACCAATGTGGGCATTTGGGGCAAAGATTATTTCAGAGCTTGTTTCTAATTGGTTCTTAGATACAGACAACTCCAGATGGTGGTCAGCTTGTGAGAAAATGAGATAATATTGCAAATTTGTTGAGCAACAGTTCGCATGTCGATGTTACATCTTTTGAAAGTGTGGGGAGAGCCTTTGAAAACTTAGTCTTTGTGATTCCGACCAGTGGTTCACTGGTTAACATGTCCATGTCACAATGTCTTTGATTTAGAAGAGATACAGTGAACAATAACACTGCGGTTACGTCTCAAAAAGGTCAGTGACCCGACGCCTGAAAATAGGGCTTGCGCGTGGCGCGGTCAGCTTGACCTGGGCGACTTTTGCCGCCCCTGCGGTGTGAGCGCTTGCAAGTCAATACCGACTATTGCCGCCCCGCGCAGGGTGAGGGTTAAGAAACACGTGCAACCCAGCCGGCCTGACAACGCCCAGTTCTCAATTTTTATATGTCAACGTCTGTTCTAGTAATGAATTATAATTCTTTATGCTAAGGCAAAAAGAAGTTTGAAGGCGCTAGCCGAACAAAAGATATGTTAGCTATCAAGAATAGAATACCATCTTGTTCTGACATCTTTCAGTTACAATCTGTAAAAATTCCTTGCCACTGATTGCAAGTCTCAGCCCTTGGAGAATATTTTCCAGGGCTAAACTGTTAAATTCTATGCAAAAAATCTGTGATAAGCTAAATTTTGCATATATTTTCTCTGTCTGAAAACAACATGTTAATCAGTTAAGAATAATTTCTAATTTCCTACTTACTTCTTGTTGGCATCTTTCAGAGCCACTGTGAAATATCGCAGAGCTGCTCTCTCAAATATTGGAGCCAACAAACCTCGGAAATCGGCTCCCACTCGACTGAAGGACAAGCCAAAGTACATGCACTGTCCTAGAATTGAGTCGAGCCTACCTCCGATACCTTCCTCCAAATCTGCTTCCAGAGTGCCCAGGAACTGGGAAATCTGCATGTGAAATGAAGCAAAATATAACTGGCAAAGATCTGATGCATAATCTCCAGAGCAAAGTAGAAAGAAATTCCTATCTGAAAAGGTAAACACTTATAAGGAAATATCATTGACCATTCACATTTCAACTGTTACTGCTCCAAACACATTTGTAAAATACTATACATGTTATGAAAGATCTTGTCTGAGGGATGAAGCAGACCAGGGCTGGTGCAGGCGCCAAACTGGTGACTTGCTGCCCTTAAATTTTGCTTCACACTAGTACAATAGGCATTACCCGCTGCATGCTGCGGTTGTGGTGTGGACAGTGCCTTTTGTGCTATTGTGAAGCAAAATTTATGCGCCACAAGCCATTGCTCTGACGCCAACAATAACCTCAGTCTGTTTCACACTTATGGCTGAAATTTTCACATAAATACATATAATTTCCAAATATTCCGTAATGCGACAAAACTGTTTCACATTAGATTCCACAATGATTCGAAAAAATTACAATAATGAATATGCAATTATATTATAGTCTGAACATTTGAAAGTACTCCGCTACTTTACAACAGCCTCTGAATATCAAACTGACCCCCTGACTAAAAACAGCCTTTCTCGAAGAAATATCAAATACGCATGAGCTGATCTAACCTTCTGTAAAACCCAGCTATGAAACAGTAAAGCCTCGTTGACCGTCTCTTCCTTCCCTGTGCTGACCAGCGGATCCTCGTCAGAGAAGATGGCACGGAACTGGGTCATGATGTCAAACAGGTGGACACGGCTGGCCTCAATGGTCTTGGTGATGTGTGTGTAGGCTGGAACAGGGTAGAGAAATCTTGGTATACTCACTGAGATATCTGGCACATCTGACTGTTTTGCTGTTGCCATTTATTTGTTTTGTTCACCTGCCATTCTGCAGCCCCATCAGGATTTGAGATGAACATTTTTATGAAATGGCAATAATCTGTGCACTGGGCGGTATGTTTAATAATGAACACATTGCAGGAGGTGATAACGTCATGTGTTCATGGAAAAGAAAGAATTATGTAATAGGGCATAGAAGTCTTGCCGCTCGCAGTCTTTGACCTTAATGTAGAAAATTGACACTGTGTGAAATTCAACCTGTGCCATTCTTCCTGTATGTCAATGGCATCAAGAAGCACGTTTTAGCTTTCAGCTCATTTTGGTGACTTATTTCAGTCATAAATTACAGAATAACCTTATAAGATATATATTTTAAATAAATTGCATAGTATACCAAAAAACAAAAATGTTAAATAATATTTATACCAAAGTATGTACTGCCAGGATGAAAAGTAGTGTTTTTTTGTTGTATTTTTTTAAAGCACTGAAACTGTGGGCTGGGCGGATAAGCCTAGTTGTTGGTCATAGTGTTGAATGAATTAGAGCCAATACTTCCCGTTCTGCCTTGTGGCTGTCAAAAAAAATAAATCTTACCATCTCCTTTTGGTATTCCATCTAAAATATTTTGTAGCCAGGAGTCTCTTGCCTAGGGAGAAGGAAAAAAAACAACAACAACAATAAACCACTGAATTCTAAAATTTCATGATGGTCCTCAAATTACAAGATTCTTGTTTTCATTATTAGCACTAGAATACATCATTTCATAACAAAGTGGTGTGCTGAGTTATTTATGCATATGTAGAAAACAGCAAAAGAGTAGGTTCAACATTAGCAAGACAAAACATTTAAAATTACAGCTGGGAACCACATGGGTGACACTGCGTCCAGACTGGCGATATTACAACCAGCTGACACAGATGATACCATAGCTTTCAATTTGTCAACATCGTCAGCTGGTGAACTTTCACTCCACTATGATTACAGGGAAACAAATTTGCAACTTCTGACAACATGTAATGATGATAATAATAGAGGACATGCATATAAAGCCTGTCTTCACAAAGTGGATCTGAAAAGCTTTACAATGAAAAACAAGTAACTCTCTCTCTTTCCTCCTCCCTCTATCTCTTTCTTTCTCTCTCTTATGTTGTAACTTCTGACAAACATACTTTCATGCTATATAAAATGTACAAGGTTTAAGGCTTAGCCCTTTAGGCCCCAACCCCAATTCTATTCGCGGGAAAAGTCTGATTTTGTGAGAATTTATTTGTAGGGTCATTCTTAAGGGGTTTTCGTGATCACTGGGTTGCTTTAGTGTATACTGTAGAAATTTCTAAAAAAAGTAACCTTTCTCACCTCAAGTCCTTGTGGGAACTGCAGACAAATGACACATTTCTGTGTAACACTAGTAATACATAGGGACTAGAGGGTTAGGGGGTCTAGACACTTTCCACATACAGACCTGTAAAAACTTGATTCTGAGCTCTGCCTCCGTGAAGACATCCATACGTCTCAGAAAGCCAATCACTCTCAGACAGGCAGGGAGTTGTAGGTTGGTCCGCAGTTGTTGGATCAACTGGTTCAACATCAGCTGAGTGGAGGACTTCACTTCCTGAACGATGCTCTGTACAATAACAGGTCAAAACAAGCTTCGTCAGTTGAAGATGGCACATATATAATGTTCATCATTCACTTCACAAAGCGACGTCTAACACTTTACCCTAAGAAGATCAACATAGTGATTGTCAAAGTGCTTGTTTTGCACATATATGTGACACGTTTTCAATTCACAATTCATCTGCAAATTATTTTGTCGGTTTTAAAATCTCTAATATCCCTATTATGCAAACTGAAGCGAGATTTGAAATTGGTGAAGTGCCCCCCCCCCCCCCCCCCCCCCAATCATCATGGTGTGGAGCCAGACACACATTAAAAAGATAAATTGGGACTGGGGGCGTGTGTGCGCATCTGACCACGCATGGGTGTAGTTGTGTTTGTTTGCATATGATAGTGGATTACTTATTTTGTTTTCTCTCCCTGTAAAGCGCCTTGAGCCATTAGGAAAAGCACAGTATATAATTCTAAATTTACTTCATTATTATGATGATACATTATCTAAAGATATATCTCTCTTGAACTCACGGATATCACATTAATGGATGGATGTTTCTTCTCCAGTCGCTTGACATGGGCGGCCAGTTCCAGGGCCTCTTCATAGTAACCATTTCGTACACAAGTGTCCATTAGCTGGGGAATTTCTAGGACCTCCAGCAACTGGGTGTGTCTCTGTAATGTCAACGTGTTCATTCGCCGACTGCAAAACACAACACATACATTTTAAGGGTTCACTGAGGAAATCTGCCCAAAAAATTCCCTGTTAGATAGTGGTAGGGGCTGAAGACACAACACATCAGTAAGCTGCTACAACTGGCCCCCTTAAAACAGCTAGGTTAAAAACCCTCATCTTTAATACCAATGTAATAAAGTTTATACAGATTATTCAATGTGTGAAATTTAAATTGATGAACCTCTGAATACCAAACATAAATAGAGTACCCAAACAGACCACGAAGGGCACAAAGTGAATATTATCGTGCCAACGTGGCGTAAAACCCAAACGCAACTTATGTATTATATACTTCAAGATAAATACATACATAAATAAATAAACAAATAAATAAATGTAAACAAACCTTGAACTGATCTCCTTTGCCTTCTGTATGACTTTGCCACATTCCTCAGAGAACAAGGGGAGTTTGGTGAGGAGATTTTCCAAATTTTGCTCGATAATTTGAAACTGAAAAAATGCAGTAAACAGTGAGATTCAGCATAAAAGAAAAACAACAAGACCAGTAAAAAAGATGAAAAAAAAAAGGTACGAAACAACAGTAAACAATATCACTGCAAAATCTTTTAAAATCTGGCACTGTCCAGGATAAACACATGCATATTCCCACTTTTCTCTCTCTCTCTCTCCGATCTAGAAAGTTTCCAACAATAATCTGCAGTCTTGCCCCAGAACTCATGCTCACTAGGGCAATAAGCACTCATTTCTGCAAAGGAGTTGCATTGGCTGCAAAATTAAGCTGGGTTCATCAAAGGAACCGAAAGGAAAAAATAAAAAGCTGTGGTATTTTATCATCATGGGAAATCTATTATATAAAAAAAACTCGCTTTTTTTGTAAAAGCCGTAGCTCGGCTATCTGTGCACCAATCGAGCTCAAATTTTCCATACAAATTTCTTTTGGTCTGAAGTTGATTCCTCGCTACACTCATTGCTGAACACTCTCCGTAAGTATTTTTTTGAACTACGCAAATTTGCATTTGTTCCAAATAAATACCATCATGCAACCATGGACAACATCCCGCACTACACCCAATATGTCACCATTCCTACTAGAGACGAGAACACTCTGGACTTATTTTATTGTAATATCACTGGCGCCTATCGTTCTTTCCCTCTACCACCACTGGGGAACTCAGACCATCTTATGATATCTATGCAACCAAAGTATCGACCTGTGTTAAGAACTTATAAAGCAGACACCAAAGTAATAAAAACATGGACAGACGAGGCCTGCGACCAACTTCAAGCCTGTTTTGACTGCACGGATTGGGACATTTTTACAAACACATGTACTAATTTAGACGACCTTGTTCTTACTGTTAACTCCTACATCCAATTTTGTGAAGATCTAATTATACCTAAGAAAAGTGTGTGTGTGTATCCAAATAGTAAACCATGGTTAACAAAAGAATGCCTTGAAGCTATTGTTGACAAAAAAAGACTCCGAAAAAACTATAGTAAAAGCGACCTCGCTAAAGTAAACAAACAAATTAAAAAGAGAATCAAAGTGTGTAAAAAAGAATACAAAGATAAAATTGAAGCAAGTTTTAAATCAAATGACATGTCATCTGTGTCGCGATGTGGGTTACATGGGGATATTTCGACTGACACTCTTTCGAGGTCCGCTCCCACAATCGACGAACACACAAAAATAAATACTTGCACTCTAGAAACTAAATAAATCAATTGCTTTCAATTTTAGCAGAACTGTAGAGCAGTTTAATTACAGGAATTAATGCAACAAATATAATTATAAATATATATATCAATTCAAAGGCAACTGAATCTAACTAATGGAACTACAGCTTTTATAAAGACTAACGAATTCAATCTAACTACTTGCAGGTCATATGAGTTATATGGCAAATAGAATCCGCGCACGTGGCGACAGATTTAACAGTTTAAATTCTATTAATTCAATGAGACATGTTATGATGTGGACATTTCCTCTAGACACGCCATGGAGAATGCTTGTACAACCATGCGTTGTCTGGCGGTAGCTCTGAAACTGTCTTCAAAAGTAAGTAGAACGGTTCACTTTCATCATTACAAATTAGTATAGACTCTCACCATGCGGCCCTCACTGGGAGTGAGAGCGCTGGATGTAAACGCTGTGGGTTTATATCAAACCAAGTAGCTTAGGCTCTGGAGCTTTAAATCAGGCCCCTCACAATGGACTGCTCAACTGCGTCTCCATGTCCCTCATCTGGCTGAGGACTATCGCCGTCCACCTCGTAAATGGATTCTCTACATGTGGCCCAGAACTAAGTTCTGTATGGCCTTAAATACTGGACTGCATCTGCAGCTTACCGTCTAATTCCTGGATTGTGATTGGTGCAACCACTTCTAGCTCAGCTGCCGAACTGAGTTATTTTAAGTAACAGCCCTACGCAACGACCTTGGGTCGACATCAAAGGTCGAATTACTTCAATACAATATAATATAAATTTTATAGCAATACATTCTTAACATGTTCAAAACCCCGAGCCTTTACTCTGGATCACGGTTTTTCTGTACGTCAACAGACGTCTCAATAACATTTAATTCCTACTCACCCCTTCCCTCTTTACTACCCCTAGTTCAAAACACGAGATACAACAAGTGCTCAGTCATGCACACCTACGCTGTCCCTCTATCCTTCCCCACCTTCTGTCTATCTATCAGGGAAAAAACTGTTCAAAACACATTGTTTACGAGACCAGCTCAAGGCCAAGTTATGCTGGCTCGTACAATAATTACGTTTCTAAAAATTACTTACTGCTCTCGCAAAAATTTACTCTTATGAATTAAATCTGGTCTTGACACATCCCCCACCCCAGTGAAAACTTAGGGTTTGAACGACACAATGGGTACTAAAGTCATTAAGTCAGAATACATTTGGAAGCCATATGGAAAAACTATAGCGTTAACTGAAAGTCATGAAAAAAATTGTTGAGAACGTGCATTCTGAAGGACATATGCGACGTTCTATAATATATGTGGTAATTGTGTATAGTGTAATATATGTAATGTAACAATATCGTTACAATTAAAGTGATAACCTATTTCACAAAGACATACTGTAAAGACTTAAAATATTGAGCATCTAGCTCATAGCTTCACTGAGCGTAATTATGACATATATAACATGTACAAACAATGGTTAATCTAACGTAATGGTATCCTGGCAGCAGTAGGTCTGGTCCCTTGGTTTGCCATTTCCTCATCTCATTGACCCGCAGACAAAGGCATCAAGGTTGTCTGGAACTCAGGTCTTGGTCAGAATGGACGCTAGTGGATAAAGGAATCACATAAATTTTGAGAAAGTATGCCCATAACTTGTAGGACAAATAATGTGAAACCATCCACGGTCTCCGAATAAGGTGAAAAATGCTCAACCTCAATGTTTACAGACTATATAATGATACTAAATTAACCGGGACAACACATCGGCTTGTAGATTATCATTCCCAGGTATAGCTCTAATGGTAAATTTGTATTCCTGGAGCGCAAGGCTCCATCGGGTAAGTCGCGCATTTCTCGCTCTGTTCGACTTGAGGAATAGTAATGGACGATGATCCGTTTCAATTATAAATTCGGACATTAATAAGTATCGAGAAAATGCATCGACCGCGTAAACAATCGCGAGACACTCACGTTCGATAATCGCATATCGAGTCTCTCTATCAAGTAGCTTCCGGCTTGCGTAAAAGCACGGACGTAAGGAACCTTCATGCTCTTGGAGCAACACGGCGCCGATACCTTTATCCGACGTATCTGTACGGACGACGAAGGTCTGGCGAATATCTGGTAAAACAAGCAGGGGGAAAGTAGAAAATAAATTCTGAATAGTCTGAAGGGCATCAGCGCACTGAGGCGTCCAGACGACTTTATTTGGAAAATTCTTCCTCGTTAGATCAGATAACGGGGCTGAAAGGGAAGAAAAATTTGGTATGAACTTCCTGTAGTAATTCAAAAGTCCCAACAAGCTACGGACTTGTTTTTTAGTTTTAGGGGGTTGAAGTTTCAAAATAGTGGATATTTTGCGATTGTCTGGAGTCTGAACCCCGCGGGTTATGGTATGACCCAAGAAGTTTATGTGGGAATAGCCCAAGAAGACCTTACTGGGCCTCGCGGTAAGGCCAGCTCGGCGAAGAGTGGCAAAGACTTCACGAAGGGCCATCAAGTGGCCAGCCCAATCGGTCTGAAAAATACATATATCATCGAAGTAGGATAACACGCAGCGCAGTTCATTTAATAAGATGTTCATCATGCGCGCGAAAGTTGCTGGTGCAGTAACCAGTCCAAAAGGCATATATTTCCATTGCATTAAACCCAAAGGGGTTTGAAAGGCTGTATACTGTTTACTATCCTCTTCGAGAGGAATCTGCCAATATCCTTTGGATAAGTCTATTTTAGAGAAGATAGTGGCGTTAGATAACCGCGCGAAAAGGTCCTCCTGATTGGGAATGGGTTCCGCATCATAGATGGTAATAGCATTGAGCTTTCTATAGTCAATGCAGAAGCGCACGGTATCGTCTTTCTTCTTGACTAACACAATGGGCGAGCAATAAGGGCTTGTAGACCGCTCTATTACGCCTAATTGTAACATTGCACGTACCTCGGTGATTATTGTTTCGTGAGCGTGCAGCGGGTACGGGTACGGTTTTACAAAAACAGGCACGTCTGTCTGGAGACGGATTACATGTTGGACTAAAAACGTACAACCGGGCAGGTCAGTGAACACTGTCGCAAATTCTTGGAGCAGGTCCGTAAGGTCCTGTTCTTGAGACGGCGTAAGCTCATCACTGATATTAATATCACTGATGCTCTCGGAGGCTTGTAATATGGGCAAGGATCTGTCGATACTTAACGGGTCCTCGTCGTCGACAGTAACTAAAGCCGCGTTGGCCCTTGCGATGACATGAACGGAGTCGCCTCGACGACGATCATCGCTAGGCAGGTACTTTTTGAGCATATTAATATGGAATACTTTTTGCTGCCCGCGGATGTCTATCAAGTAATTGACTCTGGAGAGTCTCTTTTGGACTCTATATGGTCCCTTCCACGTTAGAAGGAGTTTATTTTGCGTTTGAGGCAAAAGTACAAGTGTCAGATCTCCGACGGTTAAGGCGCGCATTTGGGCGCCCTGATCGCGATAAAATTTTGAAAGACGCGCCCTAGCGCATGCAAATTGCAGGGCCGTTTGACATGCATTAACAATTCGTTGTCGGAGATCGACAACATATTGATACGCGGAGCGCGTATCATAATCATCGGTTTCCGAACCGGTGAACAATTGACTAAGAATGGCCATCGGGCCACGTGGTTTACGTCCGTATAATAGTTCAAATGGGGAGAAACCCGTGGACGCGTGCGGGAGTTCCCTATAGGCGAAAAGAATAGCGGGGAGCTGACGGTCCCAGTCTCCTGGTCTATCGGCAGATACGCGGGCTAACATTGCCTTCATGCTCGCGTTCCACCGCTCGCAACAACCGTTTGATTGCGGATGATAGGGGGACGTTAATTTCTGCCTAATGCCCGCTAACTCCAGCACCTTTTTGTATAGTTCAGAGGTGAATTGTGGACCTCTGTCGGAAAGAATCTCGCCGGGAAATCCGACTCGCGAGAAAATAGTCATAAGCGCTTCAGCGATATGGTCAGCCGTAATGTCTTTCAAGGGAATAGCCTCAGGCCAGCGCGTCGCGTAGTCGATGACCGAAAGAATAAAACGGTGGCCCCTATCTGATTTAGTAAGAGGGCCCACCAAGTCAATCGCGACCCGCTGAAATGGGATTGAGACTGGAGGCATTTCCTGTAGGGGCGCGCGCGATGCCTTACCTTTGGGTGTACGTTTTTGACACACATCGCAGCGCGCCACAAAACGGTTGACGTCCGCGTATACTCCAGGCCAAAAAAAATGTGCCAATATTCGTGACTTGGTTCTGGCTGAACCTTGGTGGCCTGAAAAGGAAGTGTCGTGCGCGAGACGCAAAATATCACGACGGAACGACTTAGGAACTACCAGCTGTTCGACGGCGTCGCGTTTATTTCTGAAATTTCTATAAAGTAATTTATTCTTAATAAGGAATGGAGAGGCATTTCCATTCTGAGGTTGAACCCTCGCAAACAGCGGTTGAAGTGAAGAGTCGTTTTGTTGTTCTCTGTAAAAAATGGAAGGCGTGACATTGAAATCAAAAACGGGGGTCGCTAAATTACTATCCGGTGGACGCTTTGACTGTTGTCGGGTGATTACACACGCAACTTCTTCTGTCCAGATGTTCAAGTCGCCGTCAGGTGTATCGTTCACCTGTGGTAAGTTACCAATTATTAAATCGGCAACCGGATTCGGTAAAACACACGCCGTTACGACACCGGTAATAAATGGCGTGGCGACGTAGACCTCCGCGAGTCGGAAACGCTCGACGGAGCCCCCAAAAGTAATACATGTTGCCTGTTGTTCAATAAGTTGGGTCGGTCGAACCAAAGACTCCCGGACACCTATGGTGGTGCATCCTGTATCCCGTAACACGGACGCGGGTATGGCATTTACATGACCTTTGTATAATGTCAATGACCCGTGCTGATGAAGGGCCGACATCACCGGGACGGCGCCCGTCATGGGCGACGTGAGTTCGACGGGGCTGACATTCTGTGCAGCCGGAACTACGACAGTGCAAGCATTCGCAGCCTCGAATTTTACTTTACAATCCTTTGATATATGCCCAGGTCTATTGCACCGATAGCACCTGATAATATTCACGTTACGTTGGGGTGGCATTGAAGGCGCGTTATATGGAGTAGTAAAATATGCCCAAGGAGGTGGGCATGGTGGGCCTTGATACTGGAAGCCCTTGCAATTATCCCGACGCGGTGGACCAGAAAAATTTTGCGCTTGTGGTCCAGTGGGTGGTCCAGCACGTCGCGGAAAACCGCGCGATCGATTCGGTGGCGGTTGGGAGTATGCCCTCGGAGACGGTGTCTGGCGATTAGTAGGACGGGAATTTCTACTTCCCGCAGGTGGAGCACCACTGACTCCGGCATAAAAGGGTTCGCTTGTTTTTGGTTTCGCCAGCGAACGATTGGGATGGGCCCAAGCGTACTGCTCCGCCAACGACGTGGTTTCTATTAATGTTTTCGGTGCCCACTCTTTAAGGTGGGACACCAGATCAGGGTGACACGCGTTATAAATTTGGTCCTTTAATATTAGCTCGTACAGCCCTTGAAAGCTACCGTCAGCGATGCCGGCTAACTGAATCCAGCGGTCGAGGTAGTGCTTTAATCGATCAACGTACGTAGAGAAGTTTTCGGATGGGTCCGGTTTACACGTCCGGAATCGCTGGTGAAACCCGTCCTCTGTATGTTGAAATCTTTTGAGAAGAGCCTTTTTAAGGACATCATAGTTTTTAGAATCTTCAATATTGAGGCCATGAAATACCTCAAGCGCACGACCAGTCAATAAATTTGCAAGGCACGAAGTCCATTCCGTGCGGTCCCAACCGGCGGCTACAGCGTGGAGCTCAAAGCGATGGATGTAAGAATCGATGTGGTCGATCTTATCATTGTAGGTCGGTAGCTTCGGCTTAGTTTTAACATTATTCGCGGATGCTAGCGGAGCCGCGGTGGGCTGGATGGCCTGCAATTCTAGTTTCTTTAGAAAAATTTCATGCTCTCTTTGAGCCGCGTTCTCAGCTCTTTTTCGTTCTTCTTTTTCTTTCTCGTTCTTCTTTTTCTCTTTCTCGTTCTTCTTTTTCTCTTTCGTGTCGTTCTTTTTCTCTTTCTCGTTCGCGTTCCTCGGCCTTCTCGGCTCGTTCTGCGGCGCGCTCCTCTCGAGCCAGCTCTTGGTCTTCCTTTTGTTTCCTTTCGCACCAAGCGGGTAGCTGATCATCGGGGACGCCCAACAGCTTCGCCGCGTTAATATAGGCAGAGTAATCAGTCATTATGGTTAAGACTCCGAATAAGTCTCTATATGAGATCTAGTATTGATAAAGGTCAGGTATCCGGATCCTTCACGCGATAACCTGCGTACAGTGAACTATGTTAGCACTGTATTCTTTACGATTATCCGATTAAAATAACAATCTTAATTATTAACCTGAAGTTATCAATTATCCCTGAGGCCAATTGACCTCGTCGGGTGGCCGCTACTAAGAACGACGAATTACCAACACTGTTCCTTCGTTATACAACTTGCAGTGTCCTTACTGTTATCACTGCGTAACTAATGTTTATGACGTATAAATCAACGACAATTTTATTTCGTTGATTAAAATTACAGCTATCTTTATATAGCTATCGTATATTTTAAATTCCGAGGTAAATTCTATTACCTGAAGTTCTTTTTAAGAACTACTATTTCAGTACTTAGTTACTGAAGATTCAAGGCAGGTGCACAACTGCGCTTGAATGGGGAATCTCTATTCCCAACAATATATTTAACTTCCGGCCTATGAGCCTTACTCGTCACAACAACCAGAGAATATAATCAATGCGTCAACATTGACGCATGATTCACACAGGCAATATATTTAAGAAAAGGAATGTATAATTACAATGTACGTAAGGTGTAATAAAAAAAAAACACGAAACTCGACGCTAGACTAACAAGAAAAGACGGACAATAAACTCTACAGTCTGAACATATTTACAGATAGGATTAAGAAGAGGACAAGAGAGACGTCTTCCTAAAACAACGAGGAAGATAGAAACGCTACAATCTAAACAAAATGTACAGATCCCTATCAAAGTCTATTCTCACGAATGCGAATCCTCACTGTTTTAATCACCACTGGTTGTTGCGAGACCGCAGACGTTGTCGTCGAAACGGCAAAATCGGCGACCAAGCCACCACTTTGGCACAGAGGACACGCACACGTAAGAACGCCCTCGCCACCGCCCGTGGGTTCCTAAACACAGAGAAAAATTAAAATGAGCCTGTAAAACAGAAGGAGGAACACTCAACTCCTTAACGCAGACGATATTAAGGATGGAATCACTTAACTCAAGGAACTGGTGGAGATTCCTTTAGCCCTTGCGTACACCACAGTCAGTACGTTTGTCTTTCTTCGTTTAGTTATGTTGAAGTCTCCTTGGCCTCGATCCTCGGGTCAATGGGAGAGCCGGAAATATGTGGAACAAATAATGAAAGAAAGCAGTATACAAAACTAAATACAATGAAGTAATTAAAGTAGCTCAACGTGAAGACCCCGTGAGCACTGAAACTGAAAAAAAACAAAAGTTAATCAAAGAGAAAACCGATATTATACTCCAATCTAAATAACCTATAAACTAAACAATGTCGTGTAGTGTCCCCTCCAGTGTCGCGATGTGGGTTACATGGGGATATTTCGACTGACACTCTTTCGAGGTCCGCTCCCACAATCGACGAACACACAAAAATAAATACTTGCACTCTAGAAACTAAATAAATCAATTGCTTTCAATTTTAGCAGAACTGTAGAGCAGTTTAATTACAGGAATTAATGCAACAAATATAATTATAAATATATATATCAATTCAAAGGCAACTGAATCTAACTAATGGAACTACAGCTTTTATAAAGACTAACGAATTCAATCTAACTACTTGCAGGTCATATGAGTTATATGGCAAATAGAATCCGCGCACGTGGCGACAGATTTAACAGTTTAAATTCTATTAATTCAATGAGACATGTTATGATGTGGACATTTCCTCTAGACACGCCATGGAGAATGCTTGTACAACCATGCGTTGTCTGGCGGTAGCTCTGAAACTGTCTTCAAAAGTAAGTAGAACGGTTCACTTTCATCATTACAAATTAGTATAGACTCTCACCATGCGGCCCTCACTGGGAGTGAGAGCGCTGGATGTAAACGCTGTGGGTTTATATCAAACCAAGTAGCTTAGGCTCTGGAGCTTTAAATCAGGCCCCTCACAATGGACTGCTCAACTGCGTCTCCATGTCCCTCATCTGGCTGAGGACTATCGCCGTCCACCTCGTAAATGGATTCTCTACATGTGGCCCAGAACTAAGTTCTGTATGGCCTTAAATACTGGACTGCATCTGCAGCTTACCGTCTAATTCCTGGATTGTGATTGGTGCAACCACTTCTAGCTCAGCTGCCGAACTGAGTTATTTTAAGTAACAGCCCTACGCAACGACCTTGGGTCGACATCAAAGGTCGAATTACTTCAATACAATATAATATAAATTTTATAGCAATACATTCTTAACATGTTCAAAACCCCGAGCTTTTACTCTGGATCACGGTTTTTCTGTACGTCAACAGACGTCTCAATAACATTTAATTCCTACTCACCCCTTCCCTCTTTACTACCCCTAGTTCAAAACACGAGATACAACAAGTGCTCAGTCATGCACACCTACGCTGTCCCTCTATCCTTCCCCACCTTCTGTCTATCTATCAGGGAAAAAACTGTTCAAAACACATTGTTTACGAGACCAGCTCAAGGCCAAGTTATGCTGGCTCGTACAATAATTACGTTTCTAAAAATTACTTACTGCTCTCGCAAAAATTTACTCTTATGAATTAAATCTGGTCTTGACAATCTGTGTGGAAGGGAATGAAACAGGTTACGGGGTACGATTGTATGAAGAATAAAGTGAATGTTGTGAATGAAAGCGAATTTGCCAATGAATTGAATCAGTTCTACTGTCGCTTTGACAAACACGTTTCTCCAACCAACACCAGGAAATAAGAGACAGTTTTGATTTTGATAATGATGAATGTAATATTTGTTTTGATTATGATGCTGTTGTGAAACAATTTAAATCTGTTAAGGAAAGAAAGGCATCTGGACCAGATAACATTGGAAGCAAAGTAGTGAGAACATGTGCTGAACAACTAGCAAAAATTTTTACTTTCATCTTCAACAAATCCTTTCAAAACCATTACATACCAAACATTTGGAGATTGTCAAAAATCTTACCTGTCCCCAAAAAACCAAAAATATCTGAAATGAACGACCTTTGCCCAGTTGCATTAACTTCCATTATCTTTAAATGCTTTGAAAAACTTGTTTTAACTGAACTAACGAAGGAGGTCAAACAAAATCTCGATCCTTTGCAATTTGCATACAAAGAAAACAGGAACACAGAAGACGCCTTATTGTTTTTATTGCATAACATCTACAGTCATTTAGACACTGGTAAAACCTGTGTTCGTGTGCTCCTAGTCGATTTTTCGTCTGCGTTTAACACCATACAACCACACTTAATGTTTCAAAAGCTTACCAACCTACACGTGAGTTCTTTTTTAAAGAGCTGGATCTTCGAATTTCTAACACAGAGAAGCCAGTTTGTGGATATAAACAACACATTTTCCAAATTACTCACAACAAACACAGGAGCGCCACAAGGCTGCGTGCTGTCACCTGCCTTGTATACATTGTATACAAATGATTTCACTGTGACACACAACAACGTTTACCTTCTTAAATTTGCCGACGACTCTGCTATTTTAGGCCTTTTACCTAACTCTGGCCACGAATATTCTAACATTGTACAATCCTTTCATTGTTGGTGTAATAACAACTATCTTCTACTGAATGTTAAGAAAACAAAAGAGCTTGTTTTTGACTTTAGGAAAAATAACAACGATCCTGTTTGCCCTCTTACTATCAACAATGAAGAGGTTGAAATTGTCACAGAGGCCAAATATCTTGGCATTACTATTGATTCATTGCTTAACTGGCATGCGCATGTAACATATGTATACAAGAAAGCCAACCAACGCATGTATTTCCTCAGAAAGCTCCGCTTTTTAAAAGTTAGCAAAAGCATTCTGAAAATATTTTACACCATGGCTATTCAGAGCGTTTTGATGTATGGAGTTGTCTGTTGGGGAGGAAACATCTTACAAAAAGATAAAAATAAGATCAATAATTTAATTAAAAAAGCATCCAAAATTTGTATCTGTGATCTGCCATATTTTGATGAGCTGTACACTGGTGCTTGTATTAAAAAAGCTAATATTATTATAAATGACCCCCAACATCCCCTGAACAAGGAATATATAAGATCTGTAAGAAGTTTAAGGCTGTTGTCAAAGAAAACTAAAACTGAGCGCTACTTTAAATCGTTTATTCCATCATCAACTAGGATGTTACAATAATGTCGTCATCTTGATCGTAATCTGTGCACAGTTGAATTATGTCCTGCGTGTCAGGTCAATGTGTTTTAGTTAGGGAAGCATATTGTGTGCACTGTTAATTTTGTTAATTTAGTTAATTTATCAGTGTGTGTGTATATATGTGTGTGCGCGCGCTATGTATCATACTTTCTGCTTCTGTAACTGTATTGTTATGTATTCAATGATCAAAACAAATTTCCTTGTACAAGGACGAATAAAATTTATCTTATCTTATCTTATCTTATCCGGGCGTGAGTTTTTATGTGGCATGACGTCACTGAATTTGCGGTCCACCGTGCGATCTCAACGTCCGGTTCCCCAAATTTGAAACCGTGCTTCCGAGTCCATCCATAACATTCGTGGTTCTTGCTGCACTTTGCTGTGCCAACGGTCGAGTAATGCTCCCTCCATTGCAGCCACCCCCAGACCTACTCACAACACTTTTCACCCCCCCCCCCACCCCGCGAATTTCGCGGGTTCAATACTTGTTCTTTAAAAAAAAACTGCCTAAAACTTGAACAAACAAAATAGGTTGATATGTAGGAGAATGGGTTAGATTAGTTGACACTTGAGAAAATTTAATTTTATCATTTTTGAAACTGTCATTCAGGTCGTGGCACTGAATGAAAAAAAAAAAAAGAGCCAAGTTACACCACAATGAAAATTTCTGGCCGTTATATTTTTTCTTCTTATGCTAGGATATCTTCAATCTTCCTGCATGGGATATCTGGTTCTGTTTTTGTCCATATTCTTTTACATGGAAATAAAAAATGTTTATAAAACAGTAAACACTGTCATATAAATGACACCGAGATAAATAATAAACAGTAATCTAAAACAAATTCAAATCTGTATCAGTCATATTGGTGTCAATGAAGCTGGTGCCTGGAATCTCCAACCAACCACCAAGCCAAATGACAGGTCATTCGTAACAGCGGCCATGTTCGTACATGAACCGTCCTTGTGTGAAAAGTTCTTAAAACCACCAGAAATATTGGTTTCTTCAACCATTTCCAAACCCTTTGAGCCATGACTGCCTGATTTTCCCTCTACCAGATCCCTTTCCTTTTGAACCCAGTAGCAAATGGTAGGGCATTTGGTACCTGTGAGCAGAGGTATGGGCAGCACAGTGCATCACCGCTATACCGGTGAACCGGGTTCATCAGATTAAGCTTCCATACTATTGGAAGATGAATACTGGCAGTTGAGTTTCATTGCATGAGACTTAACATCAGGTAACATAATGACTTACATCTTGAAAAATTTCTTTGGAGCAGTCAGCTGTTTGGATAAATGTGGTGTAATTGTGAAATGCCAAGTCCTGGGTTTCTGCCAATATTTGGGCTTTCTCCTCCCCCAGTCTGTCCGGCTCTCGGGCTATGAGGAATAGACAGAAAACAAAAATTTGCCTAAGGTCAGATGACACAAACTTTAACTAAAACTAGTAAAAGAACATCATTTTCTTCATACACTGACCTTACAATGGTTAAAAATATATTCAACTTTTAAAAAGTCCTGATACATGCACTTTTAAAACACAACAAATTAATCATCAAGCGTAATGATCATGATGTTTCATGTTTTCTCATCTCCATAAGGTTGAAAAAATTTTGTTCGAAGATGCAAAATGCATGTCTCTGGAGGCTAAAAACAACTTCACTTGAGAAGAATAAATTAAAATTTCACTACGTTTTCTCAACTTCTTACACTAGGAAGACAAGAAAGCAAACCAAATCTTACCAAGTCTTTCGGCTCCATATGAACTGAGCTCTACTAAATACTGCACAAAGCCAGGATTTTCCTGCCAGCTCTCTGCAAAAGAAATTGAAATACTCTGATTACATTTGGGGTGCAAACATTTCATTGTTTTCTGAAAATTAATCAGTTCTAGCACCTCAAAACACACATCATGGATTTGTGCTAAACCATACACCCATATATCCCTGCTCCTTCCTTTTCTCATTTGATGTAGGCCTAAATATAATTATGATTAATAGAATACCTACCAGGAACTCTACCAAAATACCACAAGATTGAGCCTATAATATGTGAGTTATAATACAGCAAAAGTAGAAGTGCATTTTGTAAGTTGTACTTTACTGATGCTCCATAGACTTCAACCACGCTGGAACTACAGACTTCAAGGACCTGCCCCTAGTGTCAGGTAACAAAAAGTATGGAAAGGGTTCGGTACATCCTGACCACCCAGCCAAGGCAACCTAAAGCTATCCCTTCCTTACCCAAGGTTTTAACCCTTTCAGTGCCGGCCCATTTTCCAAGACTTTTCCCTCAATGCCAACCTATTTTCTGTAATTTTTCCCTCAGTGCCAGACCATTTTAACATTTTTGCAAAACTTGTCTGAACAAGGGTGTAATAGAAAAAAATTCATATCTCTTATGATATTGGGAATTTTATAAGCTGTAAGAAAGAAACTTTTAGTACATTGAATACCGTATCGCATAATGAACATATCAAAGTGGTGGTGGTGATAGTACTTAGTGGTGGTGGTGGCAGCAGCAGTTTCAGCAGCATCACAAGAATTACAAAAAGAAACTAAACATATTGTAATACTAACATTCTGACTTTTATTTGGCAGCAAAACTGCTAAAATCATCAAGACTAATGATTGAACATCATCATCAATAATCAGATTGACAAAGTCTAGAGGTGTGGGATCAATGTTTATAAACGCGTTCATTACTGGCTACCGTGAAAATGCACTCATTTCATTCTTCGTAACACCTAGATCTATACAGTTACACCCGCCTTCGGCTAGATCTGCAGCTAGATCTAGATCTACATTACCAACTGGAGTGCACGTACGGAAGTCAACTAAATCATTGTTGTGAAGACTGAATATCTTCTTGGTTGATGTAAAACCCATCAAAATCGCTTTCAGAGTCGGAATTTACAAACAAATCCCCGATATTTTGATCAACATCGTCGTCGCCGGACTCGAAAGACGCTATTTTGTAGTGAAGAGAGGATCCGCACAAAAAAGCCAATAAAAAACGAACCGATCGGCCGATCTTTATGATCTGGAGATCAAATTAAAGCTTATCCAATCAGGACTTAGATTATTCAACTTTCGGAGCCCTAATCGCATTTTTAGGGGGTGTATTTCCTGTTTACATTAGCTCACTTCAGATCGCCCGAATTCGGGCGATAGGCAGTAAGAGGGTAGTTGTAGACCTCGCCCGAATTCAGGCGATAGGCATTAAGAGGGTAGAAGAAACCATCACCCGATTTCGGGCGATAGGCATCGAAAGGGTTAAAACCCTAAATCCTCAAATCACTGACCCTGTCCTTTCAGTTTCAACCAGAAAACAAGACGAGGAAAAAAATCTGAAAAGAATATAGGCCTAATAGTAAAATTTCACAAAAGTATTCTCTTCCTCATATTTTCATTTAAAGACTAATGTAAAACTACATCCTCAATGATAGATGTCCCCGTGGTTAGAAATAGATCCTAGATCTAGATCAGATGCTACAAAAAGTACAATACAATTCACTATAGATCTATACTATAGAAGAAGAAGGACAATTTGGATCACGCATTCACGGCACAGTTCACCACTTTATTCAGGTAACATCTTTCCTTGACGACCTTTAGATCTAGAATCTAGATCTAATTAAAAGGACAGGCTAACAATCACTGCAGAGACATCTAGATTTAAATGCAGTGATTAGATCTATTGAGAAATAAACTGTGCTCCAAACAGGAGATTTTGTGCCGGTCGACAACCAATTTTTTGGTCTTTGTGGGCAAAAGAAATGCCTTTGAGACACTTTCATATCAATATAAAATTAGCACCAACATGCAAGGATTGATAAAGAGCAACAATGCAAACGATGAAATAGATATGGTGTACCTGGAAAGGAGTCTTTGAAGATTGATGTAAGAATGTTTTCGTCTTCCACGTCTATGTCAGCCATTTTGGTTGAATCAAAAATATGCAACAGTCAACAGTGCGGAAAGGCAACATCCGGTAACGTTCGCTTAGTTCATCATAACTAATAATAATTATTATTATTGTATTGAAGGGGAATTCCACTTGATAGAGGGGGGGGGGGGGACAACAACAGTGATGCTTAAATGCAAAATCAATACCACAAGTGTTTATTTCAACTTTGTCAGTTATCAGCTGCAATCTCTCTAAGTCGTGCATTAAATTTGAACAAGGTGCTTTTGTATTAGACTGAAAGCTATCACTGGCTACAAAATAAATTCAGGTCCAATAGCTCAAAACATTGAAATACCACTAAAAAATCTGAGTTAATCTTCAAAAACTGGCATAAATCCTTGATCTGAAAACCAGGAAATGCAGCATTGCCTAGCGATAAGGCTAAAGTGTTTTGGCTGAGTACGCTAAAAAAAAAAAAAGTTCGAATCCCAATCGCGCAGGACTCATAGCTCAGCGTGACTAATTTCTGTCGATTGTTTTACGGCTCTGTCTTACTGTTGGACGGCCCGATGTGGGGGGGGGGGGACCCCTGGCTTTGTCTCTGATATAAAATCATCGTGCTGAGATGATACTTAAAGCATTCCAGAGTTTCCGCCATCTCATTAAATGATTTGATTTTGTTTGACTGTCTGTCTTTCTGTCTCTGTCTCTCTCTCTCTTGTTCTTTCTGTCTCTTGTTCTCTCTCTCTCTCTCTCTCTCTCTCTCTCTTTGTTCTCTTTCTCTAGTTCTCTCTCCTTCCCCCTCTCTCTTTTTCTCTCCCCACTCTCTCAGTTTCTATGTCCTACTCTTTCCCACGCCCTCCTCCGAGAACCTGCCACAAAAACACGAATGCATTGTAAAGTTCTCGAACATTATCTGGTTGAGCCAAGCCGGTTATTCCCCCCCCCTCCCCCCCCCCCCCCTCAATCACTCACATAGACTTAAACACTGTTCGACAAAAATGCCTCATTATCCAAATTAATACTGTTTTCACAAAACGAATGAGTTCTTTAAACAAGAGTCTTAGCATATCAAGGGCTGCTAGCCCTCTGTTTTTACATGGGCCTATCCTTGCCAGTATGCTTGCGTCAATCCGAGGTAGATTTGTGTAGGATTTCCGTAAGGTTGGTAGAATTACCGTAAGGACGGGTTCCCTACATCAAATCGACAACGGCGCGATGCATTATCGGCAAATCTACGTTGGGACGATGTTATTCCTACGAGCAATGACTTCAATCCCACATCGGATATTTGTAGGATCGCTGGCTGGGATATTGTGCGCTTGTATTATACTAAACTCTGAACTAAACAAAGGAAAAGGGGGGAAACAGCTGGTGTTCTCATTTACAATTGCTGATGGTATCTGTCAATCAAAAATCAAAAAACCATCTACAGAAAAGACGGCGCCACAGTGCTTGGTACTACTGTACCTTATCTCACAAAAATCAAAACCATTGTTTGAGGACGTACTGAAGAGAGGTAGTGCCCTTCATCTATCCTGTTGACCTGTGACCCGTAGTTGAACAAATCAACCTATGCAGTATTGATTTCTCGTCTTCTTCAGCACGGTTTTCAAGCTATGGTAACAAAAGGGGCTGAACAGTGAAGCCGTACAAGTGAGAGATTGGTTAGCTCTGTCCGTCTTTCCATGTTATTGTTAGAGGGGGCCTATGCTGTAAGCCTTGGGGGATCTATTCTATTTTGCACGCCTGAACAAAGTACCGTACGGTACTCAGTTCCGGAGCAGTGGCGTTTCGTGGGTTGCAAGCGCTCGGATCAAGGTATATATATTGCGCCCTCTGACACATGGACCCTGAGTCCCTTCCACTAGTCCAGTATAGTCGAGTTCAAGACCCACTATACCTAACCCACTGTACCAAATTCTTGAGTCTTGGCTGCAACCGCTCGCGTTTAATGATGGCGAATAGCAAAGTTAGTTTCGGGGCGAAGAACACATTCTTTGTTTTTGCAAGAATTTCTACGGAACAGAGGGGTCTCTGTGTGCAATCAATGGAAGCAAGAGCTTGTGCAGCTATAATGATGCCGCAGACAAACTGTAAATTGAGCTCGATCCTGACGGGTTGTTGGAAGATTATCGTATAAAACCGGTGATTGCTTTTAGATTTACGATGACAACGAACTCCTTAAAATGAAGCCTTTTGAAAATTCACTTCTAGACTAGATAGAGCGCTAGCTACTACTACTACTACTATTTCCTGTTGCACCCACTGGTGCTTAGGGCAGCAACAAAGGATCTCCAGCCCTGTCTGTCCTGGGCCATCTTTGCGAGAGTTCCCCATGAGTGATTGAAGGATTTCATCTCTGCCTCGATTGTTCTCCGCCAGGTTGCCTTGGGTCTGCCTCGCTTGCGCCGTCCCTCCGGTGTCCACTGAAGTGCTATTTTGGTTATAGAATTTGCTTCCTTTCGCAGCACGTGTCCAAGCCATCTCCATCGTCTCTTCGTGATGATGTTGGCTATTTCTTCTTGCTTGCATCGCCTTAGTAGTTCCTGATTAGAAATCTTGTTTGGCCAAAAGATGCGGAGAATCCTACGAAGACATGTGGTGTGGAAGGAAGACAACTTGGCGAGGTCACCTTCTGTCATTCGCCAACACTCTGATCCATACAGGAGTGTGGATAGGACACAGCTTTGGTACAGTCTGATCTTGGTGTTGATGCCGTATTGTGTCGATTTCCAGATGTTGCTCATACTTTGAAAGACAGCCCTTGCATTTCCCAGCCTACTTTGGATGTCCTCCTTTGTGCCACCCTCTGGTCTGATAATGCTACCAAGGTATTTAAATTTGTCCGTCGTGGTGAGGTTCTTGTCATCTACTCTACTTGCACTGGTGCTGGAGTGTCTACATTTAGGGTCATAATCTCTGTCTTCTTCTGGCTAATCCGAAGGCCTACTTTGCATCCAAAATTATGTAGTCTCTGCGTCTTATCTTGCATGTGTTGGTGACTATGTGACAATAGCGCAAGGTCATCCGCAAAGTCCAAATCCTCTAGGTTGTCGAAGAGTGTCCATCTGATGCCTCTTGGTGCATCCTCTGTAGTTTTCCGCATAATCCAGTCGATTACGAGGTTAAACAAAATTGTTGACATCACACATCCTTGCCGTACACCAGTTTTCACTTCAAAGGATGCATCACTGTTTCCGACACTGCAACTGAAGTTCTTGTAAAAGCTTTTGATGAGTTCAACAAGCTTGCTGGGAATCCCATAGTGCCGAAGAATGCGCCATATACTCTCTCTGTGGATGCTGTCGAAGGCCTTTTCGAAGTCAACGAAGTTCACATAGAGCTGCCTTTGCCATTCTGAACACTGTTCTATGATGTTTCGGAGTGTGAAGATCTGGTCAATGCATCCTTTCCCCTTTCGGAATCCGGCCTGTTCCTTTCTCAGTGTCTTGTCCACAGCATCTGACATACGTTGCACAATGATCTTGGCAAGGATTTTGCTGGGTATAGAAAGGAGAGTGATACCACGCCAGTTGTTGCAATCGCTGAGTGCTCCTTTCTTGGGTATTTTCACTATTCTGCCTTCATTCCAGCTCTTTGGTACTGCTTCTGCTTCCCAGATAGCTGTGAACAGTGGCTGAAGGATGGTGGCTGACTGATCCGGATCTGCTTTGAACAGTTCTGCAGTCAAGTTGTCTTTTCCTGGGGCTTTGCTGTTTTTTAGGCTCTTTATTGCTGCTACTATCTCTTCTTTCTTTGGTGGATCTATGTTGATGTCAAGGTCTTCAGCAGCATCTTGTATTATTATTCTATCTTCAGGTGGTGGCCGGTTTAGTAATTCCTGAAAGTGCTCTGTCCAGCGTGTATCCTGTTCTCGTTCTGTAGTCAGTAGTTTCCCATTCTTGTCTTTGATTGGAACACTTGGTCTTCCACCGTACTTGCCACAAATGCGCTTAGTGATCTTGTGGAGCTTACCCTGTTCTCCTCTTGCTGCTGCCTCCTCCGCATCTGCCGCTAGCTGTTCCATGGCTTCTCGTTTATCTTTCTTTACTAGTCTCTTCACTTTCTTATTTAACTCTGTGTAGCTATGTTGGTACCTCTCTTTCAGCCTTTCCGATTTCACTTGTAGGAGTTTCTTTTTCATGACTTTCCTCTCCTCGATCACATCCCATGTTCTTTGTTGGATCCACTCCTTGCTTTTCCCTTTCTCATTAAATCCAAGGCAGGCTACACTGCTCTCTGTGTACACTGTAGTTACTCTTTTCCACTCTGAATCGATTCCTCTTTCTTTAGGGTTGTTCTTATCAGACTCTCGTAGAGCCTGGAATCGGTTCTTGACTTGTATGTTGAAGGCATTTCTAACACTTGCATCTCTCAGTTTCTGAATATTAAGGTGTCTTTGCTTTGATATCTTGATTCCGGTCTTGTTCAGTTTAATTTTGATAAGTGCTGCCACTAGATGGTGGTCGCTGGCTACGTCAGCTCCTCTTTTCACTTTCACATCTAGAAGGGATCGTCTCCACATACCGTTGATCATCAAATGGTCTATTTGGTTCTTGTCTCTTCCATTTGGAGAATTCCATGTGAGTTTGTGAATTTCTCTGTGTGTGAAAAGGGTCCCTCCGATGACTAAGTTGTTCAAGGCACAAAAATCCACAAGCCTTTCTCCATTGTCATTCCTTGTTCCAGTTCCATGTTTTCCTATTACTCTTTCATAATTTATATCATCTTTACCTACCTTAGCATTGAGGTCTCCCATGACAATGATGAGATCATGCCGTGGCGTCATGTCCATTTCCCCCTGGAGTTGTTCATAAAAGTCGTCTTTGTCTGTGTTGTCGTTTTCGTTGGTTGGTGCATAACATTGGATGACAGTGATGTTTGTGTGTCGTCCTTTCATCCTCATCCTCATCAGTCTGCTATTGACTGGTTTCCACTCCAACAAGCATTTGTCCAGTCCTTTCTTTAGGATGATGGCTACTCCTTCATGATGTTGGTCATCCTCTCTTCCAGAGTAGAGAACGGTTTCTCCAGTGGATGTTTTGATCCTTCCAGATCCAGTCCATCTGCTCTCACTTACACCCAGGATGTGTAGGTTGTAGCGCCTCATCTCTGATGTTACTTGTGCTAACTTACCCGATTCATACATTGTTCTAACATTCCAGTATCCAATCCTGGTCTTGGTTTTGGCGGTGTTCAGTTCCTCCTTCATCCTGCTAGCAGTTTCCTTTCGGCTTTCACTACTTGCATTCATACGAGTCGCGAGGTACTCAGAAGGTCCATCACATCCAGAACGTTGGTTTTTCCATGTTGCTGTTTCCGTAACGATTTTTGTTTCTCCAAGTAAGGTCACCCCAACAAGGATTTCAGGGTAGGGTTGTTAGCCCTACGCCCAACCCCCGAACCTGGAGGGCCGGTCTGTTCAATCTTGTCTGGTCCTTCCCCCATGACCTGTCCAGCTTGCTTAAAGCTATCAGGGGCACGAGGCCTCCGCTGGCTTAGCTCCTGGGATCACTGGGACACGCAAGCCACTCCTCCACGTCAAGGCATGAACAATTGGAGCAGATAGAGCGCTAGCACTAAGAGCAAACTGTCAGTGTCAACGAAAAGCAAAGAGCTTACCGAGCTTACCTTACCCACACTGATGGCCACCACAGCAAATCCCCAAGCATGTGCATTGTATTCTAAGAAAATACGGATGTAATTAAAGTTAAATGCATTTACTTAATGCCAGTCATAGACTCACATTTATTTAAAAAACGAGCTATTTTATATTAATTATTACCACTTTTTTTTCTTTTGGAATTTTGCGCTCTGAAGAATTTTGTGCCCGGGGCAACCGCTCCCGTGGCCCTCCCACGCTACGCCAATGGTTCCTAGTTACGATAAAGGACAGAACTAAATGTACTGAACATTCCCCAGGTCATTCAGTGTAAAGGAATAGTCGCCATACTCATTTCCATCACAATCTTCATTAAAATGCTTCTTTTTTTAAAATTTGGTATTATTATATACGATAATTATGTACGGTCAACCAATTCTGATAATCTAGTGCGTTTGAGATTGAATTTGAAGAAAGCAAAAGCACGACGACCGACAACGGTCACATTGTGCTAGGAAAAAAGAAAGATGATAGAGAGAATATAGCAGAATGACAGGACCGAAGGAGACCCTACCAAAGGCGTCAATAAATCACCCAATCTAGTTACACGGGTCGGCAACCTGTAAGAGAAGAAGAGCCATCTCGGTCGGCAACCCTACGTATAGCCGATGAGTAAGATTGAAGTCATGTTTGCACAGAGGAATGACGGCGTTTCTACGTAGACCGGCTATTTACTACATCGCGCCGACGTTGGTTTGATGTAGCAAAGCCGCCCCTACGGTCATCCTACCAACACTATGGAATTCATGTACAAATCTACGTCGAATTGACATAGGGATGCCAGATGGGATATTAGAGATTTTCGATTGGATTAAACTTTACAATGAGCCACAACCCGCATGGAAGTCTGTCAAAATTGGGCAAAAAAGAAAAAGTTGTATGTAGCAAAGCCCCACGTAAGAAATAATACCCAAACGATACAATGCAGACTAAAAGAGAAGACATAAAATGTTCGATAATTCGGCTGTCGCCTTTATCAAGGACAAAAAAAGAAAAAACAACAACAGAAAAACGGAAGTCGATATACCACAAGTATTTTTTCTCATTAAATCAAATCATTTTTTTTTTTTTTTTAACCGGCAATTAAGCAAACGAAAGAGCCACAAGATTGACTGAATTGTGACAAAATTGCTATCCGAGAAACATTCATTGTAAACATGAAATAGATTGCAGGTCTAGAAAGGGTTATTTAGACCGTCTGGCTTAAACACCCTCAATCCGTGTCCAACTTTAGGCCAGTTACCGAGAAAAAAAAAGTCGTGGTGATGTCGCCAAACGTACGGGGTGATTTTAGCTAATCTTAGCTCGGTCCTAATTCTAAAAACCTTCACACTAAAAACAACGAGCAAGCTAAATGAACAAAATTTCACTGTGAAAGCGAAGTCCAAGTTGCCTGCAAATAGTCACTCTTTTTTTGTGTCTTCCAAGTCGTACTGAACAGACTGACATTCCTCATGCATGAGTAAATTATTATTCCTGTTATCATTTTCTTTACGCAAAGGATAATTATCGGTTCATTTCTTGCGAAAACCTTGAATTATTTTGGTGTTACTTGTCAGACCTAATTAATTTGCTAGTTCGAATTCTAATTTTCTTTGAGCAAGGGGCTCCATGGTTCTAAACTTTTGAAGTAGTCTAGAGGCAAAGGCTTATATCATTTTGATTACATATTTCAATTCTAGCACATACGAAGATCAAATGGACACTGCTCCCACCCAGGGCTGGATTAACCATTAAGCAAAATAAATACGTGCTTAGGGCATCAAGGGAAAGGGGTTTGGGGGGGGGGGGGCACCACAGAAAATTTTCATTACCGGGTTTACCATGGACCATATGGTGCAAAACTGCAAATGGTGCACCTGAGCCAGGACCCACAATAAATGAAAAAAAAAAATCTATTTTATGGTTCATTTTTGTTCATATTTTGAATGACATATTACAGTATATGGGGGCACTAAATTCTTTATTGCTTAGCGCCTCTAAAGTCTTAATCCGGCCCTGGCCCCACCCCATACCCCAGAATCCAACCCTCATCGTAGGGCTCAGATAAAAGGTTGGGCCTCGTTTTAGATAAACTATAAAGCCACGAAACAATACTAGCTGCTCGAATATGTACATGACTGTGCTGTAGCTCCTATCAACCCCAGCCGAGGAAAACAAAAGCAAAGAAAAAATAAAACCTGTCCATCTGGTATAAAATGAATGGTGTCTATTGCTCACGTTATGAGAATCCCTGATAGAAAGGACAGGCAGAGGTGTAATATAATATAACTTAGGGACAAGAAACGGTGGGAGAAAAGTCTGACTGAGATCTGGGTGATTGTGTACTGACAGTTGTTCTCCGGTATTGCCTGTGCAGACACAGACATTGACTTTGTTTACGTATTGTTGGTAACTTTTATCATCACGGTGCCAAGTGTGCACAGAATGGCAAGCGGTAAGAACTGCTAAGACTATAATATTTGTCACTCAGTAAACTATAATTTATGTACATATAAATTTAAAGTAAAGATAAAATAAGGGCTGTCTGTTTTGTTTCCTGAACATCAGGAAGATTTGTTTCGTGCTTTCAAAATCCAAATTTTGAGATGAAATCACTATTGCACAAATTCTATAGCCTATTATTTTTGTTTTCAAGTGCTGCCATTGTTATTTCTGTTGTTAACAGGCGTGGACACGACTTTAATTGCTTCCACCATATTTCATTATTTCTTTTCAGAGTTTCGTCCACGATATTTCTCCGTACCGTTTCACCATTCTCATTTTGTGAATTTTACTACCTCTATCTGTTTTGCTCAGAGACATACTACCATTATAACAGTAGCATGTCCCTGGTTTCATAGAATTCATTTGTCGTTTCGTCGTATAAAGTGTGGTATTTTGTTCGTGCCTGTATTTGAAAGTCCCCCAGCTTAAAAGCCTGCGACGTGTCTTGGTGATGTCCAACATCAATTAAATCCTGGTCATAATAGAGTTCTTAGACTTACAGGTTTAGGATTAAAAATTAAAAAAAAAAAGGAAAAAAAAAAGGACCAATCATCACACACAAAATAGTTTGATCACTTTACCCCCACCCTCCCTTCCCCAAATAAACACTGACAAAATTAGGCTGAAAGCAGTGAGAATGTAACGACGGCATTCAGACAATGTCATGCTTTGTTTCCCACTCGCCAGGTTCCCCCCTAACCCAACAGCCATGCTAGGAATGTCAAACGTCAAAGTGGCAACGCACACACCGCTGGCCATTATTATCATGAAACCGAAGCATTTTTTCCTTTTATTTGTTTGTTTGTTTGTTTTGTTTTGTGAAGGACCTAATTACTTATGATGTACAACACTTTTGAATGTTTCACACTGGTTAGTAATGTAGAAATAGTTTTTAATAACTGGCTGTGCTTACCTGATTTTTTTTCTTTTTTACAAAGCGCAAAGAGCCAAACTCAAATTCCGGCTATAGTCCAACAAGTAAAAAAAATCAGTCCCATAAGGTTTAGAGTGAAATGTGAGTCATGCAAAATTTCAGACAAATCCAACAGACGGACTTCGGGAAACGGCGTTGATCACATTCATTCTAAAAAAGAGGCAGTATATTTTAGTTCAAACACAGGTGTAGAACCAGCACAGAGGAGGTCTTGCCTTTCTGACGTCAGAAAGATTAGCGGTTTTTTTCTTTTCTGATTAAGCTTGCTCTTTTCGACTTCCAACTGCGAAGGTTATCTTCAATGAGCGCAACATGCACAAGGGCCATCCAAGTTTTCCCGTCCTTCTCCAAGAAGACTAGTTGCTCCATTTTAACATAATTATGACCAGGGACAGGAATTTTCCTCCAAAATTCCAACATGCCCGAGCCGTCTGGCATAAGGGGCGAGCACTTTGTCGCGCTCCAGAAACAAAACACCCCCGTCCCCTCCTGTTTTAACGACTGTTCTGGCCCCCCCCCCCACCCCCCCCCCCACACACACAGAAACAGAGTCATCAGGGCCATAAATAAATAGCCTATTTATATGTAGAGACAGGACAAAAGCCTGACCTCAGTGAAGTGTCTACTACGGTATTAGTGCTGTAAATCAAAGATAAGCACTGATAACGATCTTCCCAGTTAAGTGTTAGGTTTCCCCAATGGTAGACTTAAACCTCTACCAGTGGTTTCCACAGGTATAACCACAGGTGCACTGGTGCACCCGAGTCATCTTTAGTAATGAATTCTCTGACAAAAGGGCCTATGTCTGAGGTTCGTATGTTCGACTTGGTGTTTTTTTTTTTTTTAATCAATCTGACGTGGATTTGTGTAGGATTTTGGTAGGGCTATAGGATTACCGAAGGGGCGGAATTCTCTATATCAAATCGACACAGGCGCGATTTCGTAATCAGCGGATCTACGTAGGAACGAGGTCATTGTCCTAGGCATTGGATTTCCCCAGGGTTCCTGGCTGGGATTATGCGGTAGTTTTAACCTAAGCCCACTGGTTGCACGGCTTGTTGTTTTCAATTCAATTATCAGTTAAATGTGATTGTTTGACTTACTGATCGATTGACGCAAATAAAAAAAAATAAAAAAAGATTGATTTGTAACGGAACAAGGCGAGATCTGGATATAATATGCATTCAAAGGAGGGCCTTTAAATAGGGTGTCGAACGCTGATCTGCACTCCAAGAGGTGCAAATTCCCAGGGCAGTGAACCCCCTTAAACTAAGAACAACAACTGATCTGAACTTCAATAGTATTGTCTGTGTATCTAGATCTGTCACACATGAATAAAAGAGAAGCCTAAAAGGCTGTTCCCACGAAGCGTGTTTTCATGCTTTTTGCTGGGCATCTTTTTCACTCACTGAACACGTGCGTGTTTTCTAAAAATCGCTCCTTCTACTTTTATTGTTGGTGTTCCCAAGTAAGCATGTCTTGTAAGACCCGAGGCACCAGATTAGATACCGAGAAGGTTCAATTCGCCAAATTACTTCCGTCGTCTTTGCGCACGTATCATCCATGTCAACAATGCAACAATTCGCACCACACTCCATCATAATTGAACGAAATAGACGAGTACCACAGAGCTCTTTGGTCTCACCGTGTTTATACGCGGGCGAGTTGTGGACATAATGTAGTGAAAGAATGAATGGTCAGTCTCGGTATTCTGTGTCTCTGGTAAGGTATACATGTAACACCTTTCGGAAAAAAAAAAAAAAAATCTTCATGGAAAAAGTTAGAAACTGAGATAACTTTATTCGCCTGTACACAACCTTCCAATCTTTCGGTAGAATGAAGGTCAACCCCCCCCCCCCCCCGCCCCACCCCCAACCACCCCAGACAAAATAAACCATCACTTTGTGTCTTCATTTCTCTTACATTCAGTGGCGGATCTACTGTGAAACTAATGAAGCTTAAGCTTCACGGCCCCTGATCCGGGAGAGGCCCTGAAGAAACTCTCCTTGAGTGAATTTTGGATGATGTTTTACTGTTGCTGGTTGCATAGGGGTTCCATAACAGTCTAAGCTTCAGGGTCCCAAAAATAGTAATTCCGCCACTGCTTATATTAGCCCACCCTAGGGAAATATGACACGTAGGATTGACGTCAAGTTTGCACATAGGAATTTCATCGTTTCTATGTAGATCCGCTGGTAAAGACATCGCGCCAACATTGAATGTAGGGAATTGTAGCGCAGAAACCAAAACAATAATACTGCAGTATATAAAATCCACCCAATCCCCTCCCCTTCCTTGGTAGGGAACCGTGTCTCTCTAAGACTCGACTACGGCGCCAGCCTACAAGAAAAGAGCCAGAATAAAAATGAAAGACCACGATGAAGGCAGCCTATTAGGGAGCCCTTTTGAGGACTATATATGGCCTTTAGCGTCTTTACAGACGGTCTTAGCAGCTAGAATATTCACTTTCACTTTGGCTGACAGCTTCTCTCGTGGCTTATTCTACCAATGTTTGACCCGAGAGTGCGATGGCAGTGATTGCAGGTCAGTCTTTTGGGTTCACTTTGGCGAGTGTTTTCATTCCGCCTATGTCGTTTTGTCAGGTATGTTTCTTTTGCCTTGAAGTCTATTGCGAGGACTAACACAGAAGTAAAGAAAGCAAAGAGAAAAACATCAACAACCAATAAAAGAAAGAAAGGAGAGTGAGGTGTAAATGCCAAGGTCAGCGATCCTCCCTAAATAAAGATTTACAACACGAAATGTAAGGAATCCGCGCCTATGGTAATCCTACCAACCCTATGAAAATCCTATACAAATCTACGTCGGATTGACGCAGGAGTGTTATTTGGGCAGGCCTACTATTTAAACAAGTGAAAACAATTGGTTTTGAAAATCGAACATGGTTTTCTCAAAAACATTTAAAAATGGAGTAAGACCACATGTTCATTTTATGGGCCCGGCTAAAGAACGCAGTCGGCTACGTAATTTTATATCTGTCTTACAGAGTGCCCAAGTCTATACAACGATTCTGTCAAAGGGGGTCTATTGCTGAGTTCTTTTGACCTAGCCAATGGCAGCCTGGTTACGGTCACGTGTGCCTGTTCAGACAGATCATTGGTGGGAAATTCTACCTTGCTTTGCTTGACCAATGGCCAGTGGTCCTCACAATTACCTACATGTACAGGTGACACTGTTCTAATGCATTCATTCCTACTGAAGAAATTGATGGTGATTGTGGAGTTTATCTATCTATCTATCTATCTATCTATCTATCTATCTATCTATCTATCTATCTATCTATCTATCTATCTATCTATCTATCTATCTATCTATCTATCTATCTATCTATCTATCTATCCATCTATCCATCCATCTATCTATCTATCTATCTATCTATCTATCTATCTATCTATCTATCTATCTATCTATCTATCTATCTATCTATCTATCTATCTATCTATCTATCTATCTATCTATCTATCTATCTATCTATCTATCTATCTATCTATCTATCTCTCTGTCTGTCTGTCTGTCTGTCTGTCTGTCAGTCAGTCTATCTCTCCATCTATCTGTCTCTCTGTCTGTCTGTTTGTCTGTCGTCTACCAAACTATGAACTTATCTATTTGAATGTACTAAACTGATTCCGTCACTTCCCATGACATCTACATTAGACAACCACCATGACACCACTGTTCCTGACACTGATACTGGTAAGATGATAAAGTTGATAACTTGCTGGGACAATCTATTATATATTTCAGTAACTTGCAACCTTTGGCATGACTAACTGACCAAACTATACACTCTTCAGGCCTTAAATTTGGCAGGAAGGTGGCAATTGAGATAAGGAAGATGATAGCTATAATTAAAAGTTGTTTACTTCAAGCATGTATTTTAAAAAAATAACAATGTTCATTGCTATGTAACATCTGTATATTTGCATGTTTGTTTCGTAATATACCGTACCGTGCATGTCATAAAAAGCAACCGTATCAAGCGTTCAGTTTGGTGCGTAATGTTGTGGTGCGCATGAGTTCTGAAGCAAGACTGTAGTTTATTACTTTTATTAAACTATCGAGAGAGTGGGGGGGGGGGCGGCGGAATCACATGATTGTTTATTCTGGGCAATGCCCGGTAGCTCATCTAGTAAAATATAATATGGATTTGTTTCACAAACGTCACCCAGGACAGCCGAGCATGCGCACTCGCAAAGATTAACTGTATTCCCAAAACTAGAATTGAAGCTCTTGTGAGAACGAAACATATTATGGCCTTAGAATTTCCCGCAAAAGTCGAAAATTATTATAATTTATTAAAATGAAATTCAAAATTTCGTGGGTGCACACGTTGTGTGACATCAAGTGAAGCAAATCAATACGTACTTATTACGATACGTGTAATAAGCCGAGGGGTGGCAAAGACAATAACGATGATGTTCCCACAGAAGAAAATGATGAGCTTACAGAGAGGGAACTACTCATCATATCTGTATCGGCGGCGGTGGTGGGCGTGCTGTTGCTGACGTTGGCAGTGGTGGTGGTGTGGGTGTACTGCGCTAAGGAGAGGAGGAAGCTGAAGATGTGAGTAATCTTAACTTTGGCGGCGGCGATGGTGTTTATGTTGGTGCTGATGTTGGTGGTGGTGATGGCGGTGATCGTGATGTGGGTGTTACTGTTGATGTTGTTGGTGTTAGTGCCATGCTTGTTGTTGCTGGTGTTGGCGATGGTAGTGGAGTTTGTTTTCTTGCTGGTATTGATTATGGTAATGGTGGTGTTTGTATCGTTGTCGATGTTCTTGTCGTTGGCGGTGATGGTGCTGTGAATGTTATTGCTGATGTTGGCGATGGTAGTGTTGTTTGTGTCATTACCGATGTTGATGGTGGTAGTGCTACTGGTGTTGTTGTTGTTGTTTTTAAACATAAATCCGTAGTCAATGGTTTGATACAAAGAACCATATAATATTTCTCTAACAACAACAACAACAACAACAACTCTAAATCTATTAAAATTCAAAGAAATAAAACTGGCTATGTGGCGCTACGGTGCAAATACGGCAAACAACCGGTCATCACTCATCGTTTTAAAAAAAGGGACGCTAATCTTAGTGATATAATATGGCTGGTTGTGTGGTTATAGATCTAACTGTCTACGCTTGAACACCTTGAATACAGTATATAAAGTATAAATCATTAGGTATTGTCCAAATTATATACTTCGTTCGAAGTTAGGTTGTTTCTTGCCTTTTCGAATACTGCCTAGAGACCCATTAGCATTTAGATAGAAGTTCAGTTGGAATAGGGGTGGGGGAGGGGGTGGCAATTTACTGTAGCTTTTAAAATGAACATTGAACCTTACACTGAAACAAACACGTTTGTTGACTGTATTTTCATTCAAGATAATCCTCTGGGCCTATCAAACTGCCGGATATAATTAGGTAAAGGCTGGCATTTCTTAGGTAGACGAGATTATATTCCCAATGTTACATAAATAATATGGCTCAATTTTAATGGAAGGTGGGATAAGAAAATATTCACTATTTTCTTAATTTTCTACCGATAGCTGTAGGATTCACCACGCTTACTCTCAGGTATCTACACTAGGAATTAAAAACTTTATGACAATAATATCTTTTGATTGTTCTGCATATTATGGGTAAAAAACTCTCTATATATTATAAAATCTGAACATTACGTATAAAATATTTTAGGTGACTCTATAGCCACTCATGTGGTACTCTTTCAACATTTTTATCATAGATGTATTTGAAAGAAGTAAAAACTTTTTAATTTGCTAACTGTAACATTAAATCCCCAAGATATAAATTTAGAACTTCTAAAAATCCTCTTTTTAATAGAAATGAGAACTATGCACAAAGAAAACTACAAAGATCATTGTCGCAATCTGTCAAACAGCAATATGATTTATAGTATGTTGATAGAAAGCTCCGAAACCGCAGAGCCGTCTTAATGCATGGGCAAACTGGGCAGTTGTCCAGAAGCCCCAATGGTTTAGGGGGGGGGGGGGCATGCATGCACATTTACATTGGTCTTTGAAACGGGGAAGAAAGTCCCGCGCTTTGTCCAGGGGCCCCATAATGATGCCAAGACTGCCCCGTGAAACAGACTTCTCTCTTGTTTACTTAATATGCAGGACAAAATATCCAAAGACAAAAATGTGTTGGACAAAAATAAAATAAATATAATAACAATTATTGTAACCAATACTATGAAATGTAATTTTATGATCAAGTATAAATTAACACGTTCATGTATAACTTTATAAACATCAACAGTTGATTCGTGAACAAAATAAAACAAAGGTGTTTAAAAGTTTTTTTGTTTTTTTTAAAAACGATTTCTTATAAATTTTCAAAAGGTCTTTAATTCTGAGACTTAACCCTGCGAGAGACTTAACCCCCTCACGCCTAGTTCAGTGAGTTACTGCAGTTATCAGAGACATAAACTAGCAAGTGCGTGGTGATAGAATAACCCGTGTTCAAATCACCCGGGGGCACGCACCGTCGATCTGTTTGACTGTTTATCTACTAAACTGCGTGCGTCTCGAGTGAAAGGTGTGAACGTCCTAACGGGTGTTCGAGCTGTGACCTTTTCCTTGCATTTACACGGTTAGAAACTTGTGAGATAAATGTTGAGTCTGAAATACCCGTTTAGCCGTTTAGAATCCTTGCACACACCCACACAACAACAACAACAACAAAAATCTCACTGGACAGGAGCCAGAGGATGAATGTCCGAGCACCTAAACCATCCAGGGACACGATGGTCTAAAGGCAATGTGCTCGCCTGTCATGCCGAACGTACCGGGTTTGATCCTCGGTCGGTGCAGGCATGTTGGAATGGGTTTTTTTTTGGGGGGGGGGGGGATTCCTGTCCCTGATCCTAAGGCAAATAGGATCTAGCATCTAGTCGTCTCGGATAAGAACGAAAAACTCGGAGGCCCGTATGCAGGTTTTGCGCACGATAAAGATACCTTGGCTCTTGCATTTCGACAAAGCCGCTATCCTGGCAAAATTCTAAAACAACAAATCCCTACCACAGAAACATACAAAAACAAGAACTAGAAAAATAAAAACAAGAAAAGTGAGATATAAATGCCAAGGGCAGCGAAGTTCCTAAAATAAAGGTCTAAAACAGTAAATATTATGAAACTTTGGGTACTACCGCAAGTTTTGACAATAAATTACGCGTAAACATGTATTTTGAACAAAATTCAGTCTTTGACATCGTTTACTTACGATTGTTTTAGCCGTGAAAAAGGAGACGACCTTTAATTGTATAGAATCGAAAAGTGTGATGGGAAGTTTCGTTTCCCGCCTCTGTGTACAAGCTTTTTAAAAAATCAACTCTGAATGTCACATCTGTGTTTTCTGTTAGTCAGCGGGCTAGTTAATAATAATAAACTGCAACCAATCTTCCAGGTTTTACAGATGTAGTGTGAGTTCATTAAAAAAACAACATACACACACTCACACAAAATAAATATGATACATTTAACCCCGTGCAGGTCGGAAAGACTTCAGTCTCGTCTCGACAGTTTGTCTATAAGGGATCCGTTGGACGAATTGGTCAGAAGAGAATCCCGGCGAGGGCTACACAATCCTTCATTCACTACAACAACTTCTCTGTCCACGTCAGAGTTCGGAGGAAACAGGTAGGGTCATTCAACAGATATGTCGCCTAAAGAGTCCCCTTTTCTCTCTCTTTCTTTCCCTCTGTTCCTTTTCTCCTCCGTCGTTCTTTCTTTCTACCGCCTTTTCCCTCTCTCTCCCAATGTCTTTCCTCCCCCTCTCTCCTTCCATTTGTCTCTCTTTCTCTGTGTCTTTTACTTTCTGTATCGTTTGAACGTCTCCATAGGATCACAACATTTTCTGATTTTTCTTTACAAATGCATAAAAAAGAGCTCAAGCTCCTCCCTCGCCCACTCATTCGGGACTTCCCCCCATTTCTACGCCCCTGCCAGTAAATGGCAACCAATTAACAACTGTCATAAACCGATTACTGCATTCGTGATAATACTTTTCTCCAGTCCCACTGCTTGACACAACTCTAGTTCATATATTATTATCGCATGTTTATATGATATCAATGTGATCGATACCATTTTCTTGTTTCTTTGACAGGTATTTGTATAAAATCTGGAACCATACAAGATCCAAGAAACAATTTGCCTTTGCTGAATCCTTACCAGAATTGTATGAAAAAGGTACGTTTTATCCAGATATGGCGTGGCCAGTGATAATTTCTTCACAAAATATTTGTACATTAAGTTACAACGGCGTAGTCAAGAAATGGTACTCGGAGGAACCAGCTGCTCAGACATGTTAATTAGACTCTCTATCTCTCTCTCTCTCTCTCTTTCTCTCTCTCTCTCTCTCTCTCTCTCTCTCTCTCTTTCTCTCTCTCTTTCTCTCTCTCTCTCTCTTTCTCTCTCTCTTTCTCTCTCTTTCTCTCTTTCTCCCTCTCTCTTTCTCTCTCTCTCTCTTTCTCTTTCTCTCTCTTTCTCTCTCTCTCTCTCTCTTTCTCTCTCTCTCTCTTTCTCTCTCTCTCTCTTTCTCTCTCTCTCTCTCTCTTTCTGTCTCTCTCTCTTTCTCTCTGTGTGCCAATGTCCCTCTCCTGTAGTGTATGTATCATTCTTTCTCTTTTTTCTCTCACTGTGTATGTGTGTGCCTATGAACCGTCTTTCTATGTGTCCTTCATCCTCTCTCTTTCTCTCTCAAAGTATGTGTGCATGTGTGTGTTTGTGTGTACCTCTCCCTCTATTTTTTCTTGTTTCCTTTTTCTCTCACTCTGTGTGTGTGTGTGTGTGTATGCTTATGTCCCTTTTCCTCTATGTATCCTTTCTTCCCCTCTCTTTCTCTCATTGTATGTGTGTGTGTGTGTGATGTATGTCTATATGTGTCCCTCTCTTTATTTCCTTTCTCCTTCTCTTTCTCTCACACTGTGTGTGTGTGTGTATGTCTATATGTCCTTCTCTCCATTCTTTCTTCCTCTCTCTTTCTCTAACATTGTGTGTGTGTATGTGTGTGTAATTTTGTGTTGGAGTGTGTCTATGCCGCCCTCCCTCTATCCGGATTTTACTTGCTGTTTCGGTACGTAATACGTACGTAAAACGCATACAGAATACAGACAGTGGAAAGTCACCTTTAGTCTAGCTTGCTCCTTCTTCTTTTTCCCTCCAGCCGCTCAGAGATTAAGTTTGCAAGAACCCCTCAGGATCGTTCTGGACGAAGACGGGACGGAAGTGACGTCAGACGACATCCTGCAGGCGTGTCAAGGGGCGGTACTCGTGGTGATGCAGCCTGGAGAACGTTGGAGACCAGCCCCAGAGGGCGGTGGAGTCAACGGCAATGGGGGAGTGGGGAGTTTGGACAGTGGGGTGGGGGGTAGTGGTAGGTATGGTGGAGAGTGTGGCTATGACGAAATACTCTAGTTCTATAGTTCGTTTTATGAAGAGAAAAAAATACACAAAACAAAAGACACAGCTTTTGGGGGGGGGGGGGGAATAATCTTTCTTTCCCGAACTTCCGATATTTTCGAAACTTTGTAAGGGCCTTGAACAATTTGTCCTAACTGCATAATTAATTTCTAATGTGACCCATTAATTTCCGGGCTTTTTTTTTTTTTTTTCCTATTCTCAACACGACATTAGTTCTTGTTCGTTCTATCTCCATTTTCCTAATACACTGGAGATCTTTTAATATGTAGAAGAGGTATAACAAACGCACACTTTGACCATTTGTCTAAAATGCATTGTGGCGCTTATCCAGCTGTTTCACAGTTCCGATTTATTCTAACTCCTTATCATAATACTAAAGCCACAAACGTTTAACGTCGGATTTCTCAGTTGTGCGAAAAGTTGGAATGGGGACAAACAAGAACTAAGATCGTGGCTATTATGTACACTAAAATCACTGCATCTTTGTACATGTACATGTATGTATTTGTACATTTTCCAGAAAAATCATGTCATGAAAAATCGTTACTGAAATACTCACAGCAGGCCTGAAACAAAACATCGCGTGTACTGTTACACCTTTGAGAACTTTTGCTCAATTGAAAAAAAGAAAAATGCACACTGGTTTAAAATGGTAAATCACTTCAATCCAGATACAGTGGAACTTGTTTAGGCCGAAATTCAGGGGATCAACAATTGTATTTCATTTTGGATAGAGATGCACAGTGTAATAAGTTCTAAAATCACCGATTATAGTCTCTTAAAGGGAAGTAATATGAAATACCTTAGTAATTTTACTTTATTACTCCCCCCTGATGTAGTGTATTCGACGACCAAACTCCATTTTGATTATGTGTGAATGAAATGCGCGTTCATGTGCATTGCTAAAAGTGCAGCCACAACTGCTAGTATAGTAGTGCTCAGCTAGTTGTGTTGAGTATGATATATTTAAACTGCTGGACAAGTGCTATACTGAATGTATTGTAGTCCATGTGCCACCCGTGACATCGAGGGCTATTTGCCATATTTTATTGTTGTATACGACATTTTGCCGACTTTGAGGTTTTATCATGAAAGTGGTTTTCTCACTCCTAATTTCATTAAGTAATTATAGGTGTCAAATCGGTTAAAAACTTTTTTGAGAATGTGTTTGTGATGTAATGTGTTTTGGCCCTGATTTTACACAACTTTCTATTCTCATTTTCACGAAAGGGCAGAAATGCATTATACAAAAAATGGAAAATTATCTTTGTCATATTTGCAATGTGTTTGCATTCAACATATGGCGGTCACCGTCGATGAAATATGTTAATATTGTATATTATTTTTATGGTTTGGTCACCTTTGATGAAATACTCTAGACAGTATGTCACTTGCTTGCATTCTGCACCGGTTGGTCACCTTTGTTGGAGTACTCTCATAGTTTGTTCAGAAATGTGTGCCCTTCTTCCGAAAGGTATAACTTTGCAGTTCTTTGATTGAATAATAATATATTGAAAGTTGATATGTGGATTGCTGGTCTTCGTGGCTTTAATAAAATATATTTTATCCTTTGAAAACTGATTTTATTCGGTATTTTGCTTCTTCAAGGTATGTAAAGAATACTTCATGCTTATCAAGATAGGAATTAAATTTTATTCTTGTTTGGTATGTGTGGTTAGTAAACGATGTCGATATATCAATATTCAGGAATTTCGATGTATACAGTAAAAATGTTTAAATGTAAACAGGGAGAGAATATTATATTCTAAATTTCGTAAATTTTGCCATTGGCATAACTAAAATATTCGTAAATAAAAAATTTACAAGCATACACACATTCATAAGAAATATTAAACTATGGACAGCCATAAAATACTTCAGACAATGATGAATTGATTTTTTTCTCTCGTAATTTGATTTGGTACCTTGTGTGTTGGGGCTACCATTAATAAAATTGTCAATTAATTCATAATTTTTCAACATTACCACCAATCATTGCAGTATAATAAACGACTAACTTCATATTATAAAAGTATGTCCCAGGTAATTTAATCTGCCTCTGTGAGAATTTCCAAAAAACAACAACAACAAAAACAAACAAATACCATGGAAAGCTACATTGGTGGCTAATTGGAAACTGATTTGCAAGAAATCACACTATAATTAATAACAATTAAGTAGATTTATATAGCGCTGTTTTCCTGAAGGCGTTTTACAGGGAGAAAAACAAAATAAAAAGAATAATCTACTCTCATATGAGTTCGTCATGCACACAAACTACACATGCGCGAGATCAGATGCACACATGCACGAACACAACATACATCCCATTTAATAAGCATAGCACAGAACCTCCGCCATCACCAGTCACAATACTTTTTGAATTTAATGTATTTTCAAAGCGACAGCTAATCTATGCCACTGCCATCCTCCCTCCAAAAAAAACAACAACAGCAAACAAACAAAAAACGGCAGACTGGTGCTGCACAGTTGTACCTGGACTGCAATGACACAACGCAAATTTCCCAAAATGGGATCAAAGAAGTATACAAATTCAAATACAAACAGAAACAGCACAAAAAGAAAGACATTAACGTATCATCACTCAATAACAGGTTTATCACGTACGTGAAATAACATGGCAGGGAACCTCAGTAAACTATGTCACACACATAGAGCTATGATGTCTGTTGTGGTGAACTACAGAGGGCAAACACGATCTTCTGTATCTTTCTCAGTTTACTTTAATTCTGTTGCTTCTGCATGATCTAGAAATTTAATGAAACAGGAGATGGTGACTGTCATTTAAGATGGATATAAATTTCTGTACAGATAGTCAAAACTGAAAAATGCCGTGTCTGTCATGCTGTATGTTTTCTTGATGACTGTGTCGTTAATTTTGATCTTGTCACTTTCTCTGGCATTGTCATTGGATAATCTAGACATTTGATGAAACAGGGGATGGCAACTGTCATTGCAAGATGGATATAAATTTCTTTACCCAAGCATTTGAGTACAGATGGTCAAAAATGAAAAATACCGTGCCTGTCATGTTGCATGTTTTCTTGATGACTGTGTTGTTACATGTTAATTTTGATCTTGTCATTTTCTCTGGCATTGCCTCCCCCATGCTGTATTACAGTGTATGCCTGAATGGTGTGTAACAAGACAAAGAAAGAAGGACCCATGTTAATGCAAGGGGGTGGATTGTTATGGAAATAGGGTTTAAATAGGGTGAAGAAATAAAGGACGAAGAAGAAGAAGAAGAAGGAGAAGGAAAGAAGGAAGAAGTGGAAGGATGAGCGGCAAGAAAAGCCAATGATACAGTGATAAAGATAAAATATGAAAGTGAAAGAAAATGAAAAGATCAAAAGAGAGGACATGAGGGAAAGACGAACATCGAATACAATGATGATAACGATGAGCATGTTGGAGAGTGAAAACGAGCGCAGGAGAATACAGAGGTACAATGACAATCATGTAAAAGAATGAAAACTAGGGAACAAGAGGGGAGGTAACCCATCTTTACTATCTATTGAAACCAGTCACAGCATTTGTCTCCCTTATAGCAAGCCAGATAATATAAAGTTTGAGTGTGGAGAGAGCACATCGGCAATGTAACAGTTAGATTGTGCCAGGAAACAGAAAGATGATAGATGGAATGTAATAAAATGACCGGACAGAAGAAGATCCTACCAGAAGCGGTCACCAACTACACAGAGAGAGGAAGAGAGAGAGAGAGAGAGAGAGAGAGAGAGAGAGAGAAAGAGACAGACAGACAGACAATGAGAGAGAGAGAGAGAGAGAGAAAAAGAGACAGACGGACAGACAATGAGAGAGAGAGAGAGAGAGAGAAAGAGAGAGAGAGAAAGAGAGAGAGAGAGAAAGAGAGACAGACAGACAATGAGAGAGAGAGAGAAAGAGAGAGTGAGAAAGAGAGACAGACAGACAGACAATGAGAGAGAGAGAGAAAGAGAGACAGACAGACAGACAATGAGAGAGAGAGAGAGAGAGAAAGAGAGACAGACAGACAGACAATGAGAGAGAGAGAGAGAGAGAAAGAGAGACAGACAGACAGACAGACAGACAATGAGAGAGAGAGAGAGAGAGAGAGGGGGGGGGGAAAGAGAGAGTACAGGTGGACACGACAGTGATCATGCTGTGCTAGGAGAAAGCAAGACAATAGAACACAGAAAGTGACAGAATGAAGAAACTTCAGGTTTACCCCGAGCATCACCAAACCTAACTAGATACGTCATACAATATGGTAATTTCTCATGTTGTTGTAACTCACACTACCACCACCACCACTACCACCACCTCATAACCACAGTTATCAGTACCACTACCATCATTACAACATCACCGGCAAATTAAAACAAAAATGATGACCATTTTCCCCAAACATGACCATAAAATAAGACTTTAATGGGGTTAATCTCTATTCAAGCGCTTAATCAAATGGCAGTTTATTTCCTTCGGCCAACCTATAATTATTGGGGCGAAGGAATACATATTTTCACCTTTAGAACAGTAGTTCTCAAATGGGCAATATTATCCCCCGAGGGGTGGTTTGATTTCGGGGGGAGGGAGAGAAAACCACGACCAGAGACCGAAAATGATGAAAGGCGGCGTCGGAGGAGGGGGAGGGAAGGGGGGGGGGGTGGGTGGAGGAAGATTCGGGGGCAAACAATACAGCACAAATATTTTGTCAACTTCTTACTATTGCTCACATACCTGTTTGTGCTTCTCTTGTTCCGTTTGTTTTGATAATTGTACATTTTTATTGGTTTATCTTACTCTATTTCCCTTTTTCTTTTTTTCTTTTCTGTTTTTTTTCTTTCCCATTGATGCAGGCGCTAATCGAAATATCGAACATTTTCTGTCTTCTCTTTTAATTTGCATTGTATCGTTTGGATATTGTTTCTTGCGCGGGGCTTTGCTACAAACAACTTTTTCTTTTTGGCCAAATTTTGACGTTGTGTACAGCAGAGTGCTGCTTGGCTGTCGTAGTGAAGGTAAGATATCAAATATAGATATACGCTGCAGCTGGAATAAGTGTATGTAACCCTTCACTACGTACTACTGGGTTCTGCTTAGCAGTGGTAGTCAAGGCAATTGATTATAAGACTCCAATGAAAACATGCTGCAGCTACTCAATAAAACGTAATCATTCCTACAAACTACAAACATTGACCTCTCAGTCTACAATGGTGGACCTCAACTGGTGATGCTATTTTTATTTTGTTAACATTCATGTTCTGTTAGTACTGTTTTTCTTATGATGTCTGTCTGTCTGCCCACAGCCGTAAGCCTCCTCAAATACATTTTTGTTTGTTGTTGCCAACTTTCCGATTACCAAAGGAAAAGGGGGGGGGGGGGGAGGGGGACCTACATCAAACCTACGGCAGCGCGATGTCTAAGTAGAAACGAGGCCATTCTTCTGTGTAAACATCACGTCCATTCTACACACCGGAATTCCGTGAGATTGCTGGCTGGGATGGGGTTGTTTTTTTTTTTTTTTTTGGCCTATGATATTTCAATAATTTCCAGTTTAAGGGAACAGCTACAGCAACAGAAAATTTTTCCTGTTGAATTTGGTGTAAAAGAAACGAACATTAACATTCACAGAGCCTAAAATGATACCGTATGACCAGTGGCAGAATGGGTGAGACGCTTGCACCAAAAACCAGCGGTACTGGTTCAAACCCTGACCCTGGCGACGATAAAAAAAGAAAGAGGTGGGTTATGAACGCCGAGAGTCATGAACTCAGTGTGGCCGGAGTTCTAGAAGATGTGAAGAAGTTAAAGGCCGAAACATTTAATGAAAGAATCCACTCTTCCTCTGAAGATCGTCATCTGCCTCGCTCCACCTGAGGAGTTTCTTACCATCAGTTTATTTCGCCAGTAATCCAAAAAATACACAAAAAATATAGCTTCACGGTCTTTCCACAACTGCGTCAGTCATATTTTGGTGTTTTTAAAACTCAGAGAAAGCTGTCTACTTCGAATACAGTGGTAGCTGTTGTTAGGGGAGTGTAGTATTTTACATAGACAGCTGTAGGCCCATTGCGGATATCGGCCATTTTAGTCGTCAGGACTGACGCATAACCATGGAGATTGTAGCATTGATTTTGATTCGTTAGCTGATTTGCACTGCGAGCACTTCAGGCGTCGAGAACCAATCGGCGGAGAGCTAAAAAAAAAAAGTTCACTACAGTAAACAGTGACACATGTATACATGCACATGGGATACGTTCGGTCAATTCTTTCACTTCCTTTCCCTTGTTTACACGGATGGTAGAGAATCTGACCAGTTTGGATCCATCCTTTCCATCCCTGTCATAACAGTCAACTGCAATGCAACCAGCAGGCATTTTAACCGCTTAGACTTATCTCGAAGTTACACTCGTCAGCTGATCCACCCGCCATTTAGGGTGTCGGAAGTACAAAACAAAAACAGTCTGTGACGTCACTCGCAATGGGCTTATTGCTGAACAGTGAACACAATTCAGTATTTTCTCTATATGGCTTTGTCATTAATCTTCGCCCCCCTAATAAGACTTTAAAATGGTGACTTAAATGGATGTGGGTTTTCGTTCAAAAACTCATAAGACAACGAAACAAAATAATGAAACTGTTGAACCGTGCAACCTGACCGTCTGATTAAAGTCAGCATTTCATCTCAAAACACCAAAAAAAAAATAATAAAAAAATGACATAGGCAGTTATGGAATGACCATGACGACAATTTGTAAGTATAGAAAATAAAAACAAAATGAACAATGTGCAATTTCAATGACGCAGTTTAGCCGTGGTACTTCAACAACTATTTCACGTTTATTTGATTCTAACCAATATGCCAAATAAACTAAACTGAAGTCAAACATTTTTTAAAAGTTCAAGTTTATTGTAGGCTTGGCAGCCAGTTCAAAATACACAGTAGAATCATGCAAACAAACTTTGACAAACATTAAATGTAAAAGATGTATTCCGCAAAAACCCCAAGTTAGAAATGGACCCCCCCCCCCCCCCCAAAAAGAAAGAATTGGCACCAAAAAATAAATAAAATGGTTTTTCCTGGCCTTTGTTTCTAACGTGGGGACTCTTTTATCTGTCATTTCAGACAATCCCTGCTCCCGTCCCACATATTTTCTCTGTCTGTCTACCTATCTGACTGTCTGTCTGTCTATATGTTTGTCTCTTTGTCTCGCCCCCTCTCTGTTTATGTTTTTAAATATGTTCATAACATAACATGACATTGAACTGCAGTTATATTAATTCAAGCTTGCCTACATTCTGGCCCCCGTTTTACAAATGGATCTGTATGCTGCATTCAATTCATCTTCTATAGGCTGTCCTTTTCCTGGGGCAATAATGCACGGTATAGATCAGGGGTTCTCAACCTTTTTCAGGTAATCGGCTCCGTAGGCTCCAAATTTTCTGTCATCATCACCTCTCCCCCCTTTTCACCTCCTCATCTCCTCCCTCCGCCCCTCCCCCCCCCCCAAAGAAAAATCCCTGACCAAACCCAACAGGTACATTTCACAAGAAGACAGACTGCCCACAAATTATATAACATTAAGTTTTTCAAAGCTATGTTAGTGACAGAAATCGTCTTGATGATTCATTATAAAACAGAAAACATACTTTATCAAATGCACTATTAAAAAAAAAAAAAAAGGCCTCTATGTTCATAAAACCCTTCCATGCATTCCGTTGAACAAGTCAGTGGTTGCCTTGTACCTGCCCCCCCCCCCCACCCACCCCCTTCCATAATCCTTTATTCATGTTTTCGCTTCCACTCCCCCCCCCCCCCTACCCACCCCCACAAATCTCCGCCCTCATCATTTTCATCACCTTGGAAATCAAAATCGCCAATGGGGGGAGTGGGGGGGGGGGGCGGGGGGGGGGGGACCACTGGTATTGATCCATAAACTAAAAAACGGGTGGCAGTGACATTTTGGGTTTTTTTGTCTGGCTTTCACAGTCCTCAGGTTCTAGAGACGAGATGGTCTCAAGCAGCTAACTTGTCATCGATCTTAGCCTGGGCTCTAGTCTTAACATCATTATGGGACTTTTGGGCAAAGCGACAGGGATTTTCTTCCACGTTTTTAAAAAACCATTGTAAATTTGCATGCACGAGGTCTCTAAACCCTTGGGGCGATTAAGGCAAGTGCCCAGTGTACCCATGCGTCAAGATGGCTCTGAGCTTATCGAGAGATAAATAGTTGACTTTTTTGTTGCTGCTGTTGTTGTTGTTGTCGTAGTTTTTGTTGTTGTTGTTGTTTTGTAAAGGCAAGGGGGAGGGAGACATCAAATATGATCTCCTTTTACTCTTTTATTTCAATATGGCCATGAAGAGAGCAATGGGCGGGGCACAAAGCCGACGGGTGTTCTCTAAATGTGTGAGAATCACTGAAGCCTGGAGACCGATAGACTTGAGTAAGGAACTACCAAATCCATTGGGCAAACACAGAAACTGTGGCAAAGTTCTCCGCTAGACAGAGGTTAATACAAAATGAAGTTTTAGCTATTCATCTAGACCTGGGTCTGCTATTAGTGTTTGGCTTAAGTTACTGCACATTGATGTCCCAGGCCTGGATGTTCTACATTCGAAGGTATGACATAAGGACATAATGTTTGTTCAGTTTGCACCCAGAGGGCCTTTCTTGCGCACAGTTGTGTTGCAATACGGTTTAAGTTGCAGTGAGTTGGGTTTTTTTTTATTGCGTGCAGGTTTCGTCTGCGCATACATGTACAACTTCAGTTATGCTTTGTGGTGTTATAACATAGTATACTATTATTAAGCTGAAGTGAGTGTTTTTATTGATGGTTATGCACGTGCCTATAATTTTAGTTATGGTTGTGGTGTTATAACATAGTAAAAGCTGAAGTGAGTGTTTTTAGTCCTAGTTACCTAAGTGAATATAATTTCAGTTACGCTTGGTGCTGTTATAACATAGTATAAGCTGAAGTGAGTGTTTTTCTGGTTATGTATGTGTATTCATGTATTACTTCAGCTGCGCTTTAGAATGTTATAATACATTACATGTATAAGCTGAAGTGAGTGTTTTTAGTGCTGGTTACGCATGTGCCTACATATATAACTTCAGTTATGCTTTGTTGTATTATAACATCACAATATAACCGAAGTGAGTATTTCTAGTACTGGCTACCTGTGTGTATACATGTATAACTTCAGTTGTGTTTTGTGGTGCTGTAACAAGATATAAACTGAAGTGAATGTTTTTACTGCTGGTTACACGTGTACTATGTGTTATAACATAGTGTAATTATTATTATTAAACTGAAGTGATTGTTTTTAGTGTTGGTTACGTATATGCAAACATGTATAACTTCAGTTGTGATTTGTGGTGCCATAAAACGGTACAAACTGTAATGAGAGTTTTATTTCTGGTTACGTGCGTGTGTATAATTTCAGTTGTACTTTGTAGTGGATTCTGAATCTACAGTGCTATGTCAAGTAAGAATTTTCTTTTCATAATTAAAAGAAAAAACATAATGACGGGAGTATTTCCTTGTTGTGTAAATTAGCCCCCCCCCCCTTTTCAGGGGCCAACAGCATTAGGCTAAGGCCGCCGAAAAACCGAAGGACCTCAAGCCCCCCCCCCCCCCCAACCCCCTTTTCTTCTTTTGTTCCACGATAAGCCTAAATGAGTTTCAAAAATTATAAATTAATTTTCTCAGCTGCCAAGTAAATTAACTCTGTAGCCTTTGTATCGAGCTACTTTGTATTTATTCACATTTAGGACAATTTTTTTTTTTTTTAGAAATTTTGTTGTGAGGGTAAAATACATTAATGTTTATTTCTCCTATGAAAAGTCTACATTAGAATTTTTTTACACAGACGTTATATTTTCAACCAAAAAGAGCCAAAAAAAAACAAAAAAACTCAAAGCTTAAAAAAAATCATATCACCCGAGTCAAATTATCCGTTACATACGAGTATGTACTCCCCCTCCTCTCTCCCCCCCCACCCACCCATAAAACACCACCACCACTACTACCACCACCACCATCACCATCACCTCCAACAACAAGAACAACAACAACCACAACAATAATTAAAAAAAGAAGAAAAAACGAATGCAAAAAAAAATCAACTATGAGAAATTTTAAAGCCTGTGCCCATGGAATGTGTTTTTCCAGCCCGTTTTTTACTCGACGAATGTTTTTTTTTTCTTTTCTCGACAACAGGGTGTTTATACGCGCGCTGGCCTGCAAGCCGAAGGCGCTTCCCTTCCCTAGATATAATGCAGATCGTGACTCCACTTGCAAGTCTTTCACTCGACATTTTCACGCGAGTCATAATCGCTAGTCTTGGGTGACTCACAGTTTCTTTGGAGGCGATAAAGGCTCATGCGTCACTCCACCACTCACCTCTCACCCCCTTCCAACCGCCCCCCCCCCCATTTTTCTTTGAGAAATTAACAGTTTCGGTCAAGGTACGCAGGGTTTTAGAATTACCTTAAAATGAAATAATGACACATACATCTATTTTGAGAGTGTCACTTCGAGCTAAACCCCGAGAATCCAACTCCGGAATTCGGAGACAGTAAGACTAAGTATCCATATTTGTTAAACATTCTGCGATTCCTGTTTTTTTTTTGTTTTGTTTGTTAAATTTTCTTGTCTGTTAACTTTTTTGTTTGTTAAATTTTCTATTTTGTTAACTTTTTGGGGGGGGGGGGGGGGGGGTTAATTTTCTATTCTGTTAACTTTTCTTTGTTTGTTTAATTTTCCATTCTGTTAACTTTTTTTTTTTCTTGAAGAAGGTCACTAGACCCAAATCTTGATTTGTTTTGCAATTTCCAAAAGCTTTATTGTATCGTTTCAGTATGATTTCTTACGCGAGGATTTGCTAAATTCAACTTTTTCTTTTTGCCATATTTTGACTTCGCCCCAAGCCTTACTGTGGCTGCATGGATTTTCTTTTTGTTGCTCTATTTTGTAGTGTTCTCTAAAGTCCCATGAAGAATTGGTCTATTGAGAACAGGTGTGACGCAGGTGTGCTGACAAGATACGTGTGTGATCAGTGGCGTATCGTGGGCGGGGCCACAGGGGGCGGTTGCACTAGGCACAAAATTGTTAAGGAAGCCAAAATTTCAAATTTCAGTGTTTCAATTACTAGTTGTGGAAGACGTTTCTCAAACTCAGATTAATCAAAACGTATCAGAGACGTACGATGAGACAAGAAAGACTGAGTAAACCAGCAACACTGTGAATTGAGAGAGATTTCCATGTAGATTTCAAGACTTTTATTAAAATTTTTGCATAAATCATAACCAGGCGATTTTAAATAAATTTGAGTATACTGGGATTAAATGCATTTTTTCTGTGATTTCTCTCTCTCCCTCACACACTCCCCCCTTCCTTTCTCTTTCTGACTTTCACCCTTTCTCTTTCCCCCGGCCCCCCCTTCTCTCTCTCTCTCTCTCCCACTTTCACTCTCTCTCTCACCCCTTTTCAACCCCTCTTTCTCTCCCGCTTTCACCCCCTCTCTCTCCCTCTTTCTCTCTTAGACACTCGCCCAAATGCACACAGGCAAATGAACACGGATAGACAGACAGCCGAACAAAAGGAACACCATAATAAACAGAGAGACAAACAAAACAAAACCAAACAAATACATTATGAAAAAGCCGAAAAACAAAACTCTGGTTTTTGCACTGTCGTCATTTTTGCAAGGAATTCATGATCGATATACGTTTTGCAGGGAATCATATTGATGAAAAAATTCCAGTCCCAGCAGTAAAAAATCTCTGTCTGATTCAAACATCACTGTGGAGGAGGCGATAGTTCTGTGGTAAACCTGTAGCGTCCAGGGAAACCAAGCCATTGAAGCAATCATGATATCATTAATACATAATGCGTGATTAGAATTAAGAATCAGGAAATGGATCGACAATATGAGCGCCTGATATCAGAGCGATAATGCCAGGAAATCGCGACAATGTCCATCGCAGTGGTAACATAACGGCCTAACTCGTTTTGTCGTAATTTAGAGAAATGGGAATAGAACTTTACACTGCGTGACCTTATTTTTTTGGGGGGTTCCAACTCCACTTTTGGCACAACTGAGAAAGTCGACGTTAAACGTTTGCGGCTTTATTATAAACATAGAAAGTCAGAATAAATCGGAACTATGAAAGAGTTTGATAAGTGCCACGCGCAACAGATTTTAAACAAGTGTCAAAGTGTACATTTGTTATATCTCTTCTACATACTAAAAGATCTCCAGTTTTTCAGAAACTGGAGGTAGAACAAACAGGAACTAAGGCCTCGACTGGTCCTCTCATGAAACCGGCCAAGTGAGAAGGACAGGCAAAATTGCCCCCCCCCCCCCCCAAAGAGTTACTATTTCCATTCGTACGGAGATAGAAGGGGTGAGTATCACATAAACCAGGAACGTTACAGCCGTTTGATGCCGCCTGCAAAATGGACACCCAAGAAATAATGGCAGGAATTGACTGTGTCTGACCAGGCTTAGTATGGTAGGGTCTTTCAGGATTTACTAATAAACGATAGGAAATTATGATATGCACTTCTTGTCTACCAGCAGTTAACTGTACCGCTGAGGTTTTAGTATGATACCCCCCTAAGACCTGTGCGGTGTCATAAATAGAGCCAGCATTTATCAAGTTGAAATACATCTCGACGTGACGTCAGTTGTTTGGTTATTTTGGGAACTTCAGATTTGTGCATCTATGTTTTTTTTTTAACCTACGTGGAACTGTTCTGCTTGGCATTATGAATAGCAGCAAAGGTCATTGTTATTTTGTCCTAAAATCGGACTTTTTTGTTCTTTCTCTTTACCTAAAATCGGACTTACGCTGTTATGGTATCACAGTGACCAACTGTTAACAGCAAAGACAATATTGAACTTGCCAGGCGCGAGCGACGCAATTTAGTACACGCGCGCGGGTCGAGTGGTTTGAACTAATGCCCCATGACCAATCGGTGAGTGTTTCAGGTCGCGTGAATTGTCACAGAAAGTAAACCCTTTCTTGTATACATCAAATTAATGTGTTATCTCGTTGTTTGAATTCATTCCAACAAACTCAGGAAAAAACACGAAATGCTGGAACCGTTTCAAATGTCAAATAAACTGACTTAATTTTAGCCCTCGCTGCAATTTGTTCAAAATATCATGGGCAGTGGCGGATCGACTATGAAAGTAATGGAGCTTTAGTTTCAGGGTGGCTAATCCCAGAAGGGCCGTGAAGAAACTTTTTTTTTATAATGAGTGTATTTTGGATGTTGCCAAATTGTTGTTGGTTGTGATGGGATATTATAAAAACCACAGAAAATCTTGGGGTCGCAGCCAGGCTTACAGCAAAGCCAAAAGTTGGCAAAATGAAAGCGTTGTATGTAGCAAAGTCTCGAGTAAGAAATAATACCCAAACGGCACAATGACAGGCGAAGAAAAAGGGAAGACAGAAAATGCGAATATTTCGACAAAATCCTTCTTCAAGGAATGAACAAAAAAAAAACAAACCCAGAAAAACAATAACAACAAGTGAAGAAAAATGAAAAACTGAACAAATAAAACAATCGAACCATAAAAAAAAATTAAAATATAAACGATATTCGGTTATGAAGAGGCCCGATAATAGTACATTATTCGTTGTCCCAAAAAGTATTTTGTATTTGTATTTTTGTATTTTGTATTTTGTATACTACTTTGATCCCAATTGGGAAAGTTGCCTTTGAGTCATTGCACACGGTTACAACTGGAGCAGGCACGTCGTCGCCACAGTGCAGTGCCGGCCGGCGGTTGTTTTTTATTTTTGAAGGGGGGGGGGTGGGAGTGGTAGGGATGAATTTTATTTGATTTTAGCCCTGTCAGCGGCCTGTTCGGCCTGCTCTTTTCGATTTCCAACTGCAAAAGTATCTTTAACGTGCGTAACGTGCACACGCGCCCTCCGAATTTTTTCGTCCTTATCTGAGAAGACTAGGTGCCCCCTAATAGGATTAGGGACTCGAAAATATGAGAAAAATCCCAAACTTTCAACATGCCTGCACCGGCCGGGTTTTGAACCTGGGACCCTTGGCATGAGAAGCGAGCACCTTGCCTCTAGACCACCTTGTGTAGGCCCACCAATGATCATGGGAAACCACAGAACTATTGTCTCGGCGGAGATAAACGAATGACGTATTTTCGCGATAACTTCGCCACTGGTCAATCCGTGTATCCAAATTTGGCCTCTTGGCCCTTTCAATCAGTTTGCTTTAACCCTCTAAAGCCCAGATATGAAATGCTATGTCCATCAAATTTGACACCTACAAAATTTATTTAAAATGAATGACAAAAGCGAAAGGAAGAAGGAAAGACCATATACATGTATTATCAAAAACTATACATGTAATTCATTGCGAAATAAAAAATTGCCTAAAATATGGAACATCGGACACCTGGTGAATTAATGTTCCAAAAAAAGCTACACTGGGCAGTAAAGGGTTAATTAAAAAATATTTTCTCAGTTAAAATGCAAGAATACACAAGGAGATTGCTTCATAACTTATATTAAAATAGGTAACACGTGAATTGTGTGTGCACTATAGTAATTATCTTTTCTATTCCTGTAGAGAATTCAGCGAGTGTTATCAGAAGATTAATCCCTGATCAGAAAGTTAGGCGAGAACCTGTCAGCACCTGCTAAGATCGCGTTAATTTTCTCTTCATTTTAGCCATTTGTTTTTCGAACATGTTTCAACTGTTCCATTTTCCAGCCTGGCTAAGGTTTTTCACGAAGGAAAGCTCACATTGTTTCTTTTACTGTATTTCTTTTAGAATTTATTGTATAGCTCCACCCGCAGACACAGGCTACCGAGACGGATCAATTCGTCAATTTCCGTCCGTCGACTTGCATGCGTGTCACCAATGTCAACAATGCAACAATTCGCACCACGCCCCTTCATCACTGAACGAAGAAGGCTAGAACCACAGAGCTCTGTGAGTTTCACTCACCCTGTTAGGACGCGCACAAGTTGTGGACATAATTATTATAGTGACAGAAGGAATGGTCCGTCTCGTTATTCTGTGTTCCGGGCTCCACTGTTGTTTGTTCGCTACACGGAATTTTGCGACATACAATTTTTTTCCCCCTTTCTGGTCACATTTGAACTTTGCACCCAGCTGCCTTGAGACCCAACATGCAAGGAACTGGGACACTGTGGAATTATTTGAGGACTTTTTAAAAAAAGATTGTTTTGTTTACCCCAGGAACGCAGAAAAGGAATAAGAGATCAGCGGCACAGCGTGGATTGCCAACGCCCGGGGCAGGGCAAGTATCACGCCCCCTGACCCCATAATACCGTTAGCATGCGGGAACGTTAATATTTGCCCTGTCATGTTGAAAAACTATGTGGAATGTTCGAACATTAGATTTTCTGTGTGTGTGTCTGGAAGTGGGGGTGGGGGGAGGTAGGGAGGTGGGGGTGGGGGAATGGGGGTGGGGGGTGTTAAAGTTTATCATTATCAATATTTTTTTCTTTGCTTTTGAAATTTTGTTCCTCTAAGAATGTTTCGCCCCGAGGGCAACGGCGCCTGTGGCCCAACCCTCGCTACACCACTGTAAGAGATGGATAGTGTGACTATAGAATACCCTTCAGTGGGTCTAATTCAATTTTACAATGCCTAACTTCTAATCAACGATAAGTCTAAATTCAACCCTACAATAAGTCACAATATGTCTAAATTCTTCACTTTAATAGCCTAAATTCGACCCTTCCGTAAGTCTAAATTCTACCCTACAAGTAATCTAAGTTCTACTTTACAATAAGTCTAAATTCTACCCTACAATAAGTCTAATTTCTACCCTACCAGTACTTTAAGTTCTATCCTACAATAAGTCTAAATTCTTTCCTAACGTGAGTCTAGTTATTGTACGAGCTTTTCCCGTATATATGCGAGTACAAGGAGTCAAACCTGAAAACATACACAGTGCAAAACTGAAACCTTTGAGAAAAATGACGTTTATTTTGCTGTGTTTACTTCGTAAAAAATAAGCAAAACCAACATGCATTTATATAATAATATATATATATATTTTTTTTCCGTTAAATTTGTTTGACATTTAGACGCCTTCTGCTTTCAAAATTGAACAGCGTTTGTCCTAAACTGGGTAAGTGAAATTTTGCAAGAATTATTGCCCCCTTCGGATGGCCATTCAAACTTAGTGTAAGACAAGGTGTAAGTGTTCATTTCAAACTTGCTATGTCAAGCCTAAACTTGCTATGTCAAGCCTAAACTTGCTATGTCAAGCCTAAACTTGCTATGTCAAGCCTATATCCCGAGATAGAGACAGGACAGAGCAAGTTCTTGTTATTAATAAGTCGATAAAGAAAGTTATTCAGTGTTGTTTTTTTTATTTGATTCTCTTGAAAACTTTGCAAAAAGCCGAATTACGATGGTTTACCACGGCCCCGATTTATCGACAAGGGAAAAGAGAGAAGACGCCAGAATCTAGATTCTGATATCGACCTTGGAGATTCACATCAAAGATTAATGGGATCTGAGGTGTTATTTCGATTTCCTTTTCCACAGATGTTATCTCAGAAGAAACACGGTATGAAACCCAAATTGCGTGACACCTTAGAGAAAATTAATATTTGAAAAACTGAAACACTACACCCGGAAAAGATCTGAAGCCGTCGATTTGTACATGTTCGCGCGTGCTCTCACAGACGGATAAAAAGTCTTTGATATGCCGATATAGCACGGGGGGTTTCAAGTTGCTGTGGGCGACCCCCCCCCCCCCCCCGTGGTGGATAGCCAAGATATTTTCATGGAAATCACTAAACACGTGCGTTAATGCCTTACGCACAACGTTATGATTCGAGGCAAGATTGTCGTGAGATGACAATAATCTGCGCACCGGGCAGTGTGTTCAGTAGTGAACACATCGGCAGGAAGTGATCATGACGACACAGGCTCATGAGTTCATGAAAAAAAAAAAAACTGGAGGCGAAATTAGCGAAACAACCCAAGCTAAAAAGAATAATAATAAAAAATTCTCCATTAAAAATATTCAGGCAAATCAGAACTGTATGAGCGACGGTATATTCTGCTAAAAATCCCATGACAATTTAAAAAAAAAAAAGATTGATAGATTCACAAATTCTGAAATGATGCAGGAGAATGCTCTTCTAGGTGTCTACAGTTTGAAATATCGGCAAATTTCGTGATTCATAAACACAGAGATTGCACTAATGCCGGCGATATTTGCATAGAAAAATCAATATTTTATTCTATCCAGCCTACCGAACAATTCACATAATTATTGATCGAAATGCACGTGACAATGGTTTAATTTGGGGAGAAAACATCAAATGTTTAACCCAGGACCCGAGATACCGGGACTAACTAACTCGCTAAATTCCGTCCGTTGCTCTCTGCGTATCTGCCATGTCAACACTGCGGCTACGCGCATCTCATCCTCTCGTCATCAAACGCGAAATACCACGGTATTGGGTCTTGTTTGTTCCAACTCCACTTTTTTTTTGCGCAGTCGAGAAATTCGATGTTAAACTTTTGCCGCTTTAGCATTATGATAAGGAGTTAGAATAAATGGGAACTGTGAAACAGCTTATTAAGTGCCACAACGCATTTTAAACAAGTGTCAAAGTGTGTGTTTGTTATACCTCTTCTACATACTAAATGATCTCCAGTTTTCTCAGAAAATGGAAATACAACGAAGAAGAACAAAGGTCGCGATATAATGATAAATCAAGTTTGCACACTGGATTGATATCGTTCATACGTAGATCAGCTGGTTAAGACATCGCGCCGACGTCAGTTTATGTAGGGAACCCGCCCCTCCGGTAAACCTACCAACCTCTCGGAAATCGTATACAAATCGACGTAGGTTGACGTATGGATGCTGGCTGGGTTAAAGCTGGTTCATCTTGGTACAATATCACTTCATCTCGGGTTCCTACGTAAACGAATTCTGACAATACCTATATAAAAAAACAGCAAGGAAAAAAAATTCACTGCTGCGAGGAAGAAATGCCCAGACCTGAAAAAATTACATGTGAAAGATAGTTCTTTTTGCTACTATGTCTATTCCTTTGACATGAAAGCGAGGTATCGTAATTTTGTAATAAATGAAAATAGGCCTAAAAATATCGAATAATGCTTTCTCCTCAACAATGATGGCCTCCCTCCTGCCTTTGTTTTGTTTCGACTTTGAACTTCCGGTTGCGTTTCAAAGTTTGAAGGCATGAGTTTCTGTGCCGTCTGCCTTATGCACGGTACGGGCCATGCAGTTGTTACTGTGCCAGTTGTGAGTTGTTTTCCAAGATCTACATAATCTATGTGCCGATTGTGCGTGTTCTTTTCTATCTTGATGAATATGATATTGCAACCCGTTCTTTGAACGGGTCGTTACACTAGTATTATAAATAATAATAATAATACATAGCTTTTATATAGCTCTTAATCCAGTTAACAACCAGGCTCTAAGCACTTTACAACATTTATATCATGTAAATAACACACACAATACACAGGCATACACAGGAAAATACAAAAAAAGGACATTCAGAGTGTAAAAAGATGGGTCTTCATAAAACTTTTAGTCTCTCAGACAGAGGTAGAGAATTCCAAATCTGAGGCCCTTGAAAAGAAAATGATTTTTCACCGACTGTCTTAAGAAACATCTTAAGAATTTTAAACTTTTTAGTGTCTGCAGATGATCTAAGATGCCGTGATGGTACACAGGGACTCAAAAGATTGGTTAAGTAAGCTGGTGCGATTTTGTACATAGGCCTACATTTGTGACACAGGATAGCCAGTTTACACATTATTCGTTTTTCTACCAGTAGCCAGTGTAAGCTCTGCAGTAGAGGTGATGCATGGTCTGTTTTCCTTTTCTTAAGGATGAACCGAGCTGCATTATTCTGTACTATTATGCAGTTTTTAAATTTTTTTCCTGCGGTAGTCCAACAAAATAGTAAGTTACAGTAGTCTAATTTTGACAAGATGGGCGAGTATACCAATAGGGTGACATTGGCAGTAGAAATAGTGTGCCTTACTTTACTCATTTTCTTGATTTCTATTAATCAGGTGGTTAACTTCACTGGTCATAGATAAATCATTATCGAACAGAATACCAAGATTTCTAGCGCATTTCGAGAATCGGATGGGATTATTTCCGACAGACTTCTCGGATTTCATGACGTTGTTTAGAGACCTTGCACTGACACTATGTAGCTTATAGTTTTGTGCCATCCAAGAATTAAAAAAAAAGATGAATGTTGCTCTTGTCTTATCATGAAACCACAACAGTGTAATAGCACAACTACAAGTGACAGCTGTTTTGCCAAAAATTTTACTAACCCTTGAAGGAATTATTATTATTATTATTATTTTTAATATTATTATTTTCCTTTTGACAGGGGATTGTGATCTGATATTACAATGCCAAATAGAGAAAATAATGAGTTATGTTCACTGTTCAATAATAGTTGTGGTCAAGTAACATTTTTTTTTTTTGGAGATCTTGTCGAATGAATTGAGGTGACAACGTGTAGTGCCATACTCGAATTTATTACAGAATTCACGGGATCATAGAACTAAGGTACGACTGCAAACACTACAGAAAGTGGCCCGTACACACCTTAAAGACGATCACCAGATATATTCTGTGATTATTAATTCTCCTTCTTCCTCTGCGATCTCCTTGTCAGTCGTCGCTAGTGGCCTGTATGCAAAAATGTCCTGAGTTCAAGTTCCCTTGCAGGCCCTTACAGCTCCGAGTAAAAAGCCCCCTGTCTCCAGGAGTTCTGTTGAGATCTTTGTTTTCTCCTCTCTCTGCCCCTGGCATTTGCACCTCTCTTTTTCTTTTCTTCAATATTTCTTGTTCTTGGTTTTTGTGTGTTTTACTGGTGGGGATTAGTTTTTTTTTGTTTTTTGTTGAAATTTTACCCGGGCAGTGGCATTGTTAGACCAGGCTAGGGGTTTGCCCTTTCTTGCTCATACATGGGACAATAGTGGAAGACGCGCTCTGAGTTTTCTGATGCAATTCCACACGGACCTGTTTCTGTATCTCCAACCATGAACTTTTTATACAAGTGTTGCCGTAGTCTGTTGTGGCCAGTTCTCGGAATGAACATCATTGTCTATTTTCTTAGGTCCAGGGTGAGTCACGTCATCATGTGAGCGCTGAGGACAGAGTGAGATTTCAATTGGATTTAAGAGCAGCTTTTACGTGATTTTTGGCCCTCATACCATATTTCTTCCGTGATCATTACTATTATGGTTATCTTTTTATTTATTTATTTATTTAATTTGCTTATAGCATCTTATACCATTAAAATATTATCTTATATTTCTTTATCTTATGCAGAAAGCATATTTTCTTATCTCGGAATTGGCAGAGTATGCAACCGGTGAATTCTCTGTGAATATCTGACTGAAAGGTATCATATGAAATCGGACGAGATTCAGGATTTCCATTCGCAGTGATAATCCCTTTGCTGTCTCAACGATTGGTGCATGACTTTGGCTGGAGGATTGACGCCACCTTGTCATGACGTAAACTCTCCATGTCATAACCTCATAGTCACATGCCGTGACGTGACACCTTTGTATTGTGAAGTGATAGCTCCATGTCATGACATAACAGCTCAATGCCCGGACGTAACAGCATCATGTCGTGATGTAACAGCATCATGTCGTGACGTAACAGCTACATATCATGACCTAACAGCTCTGTGTCGTGACGTAACAGCTCCTTATCGTGACGTAACAGCCCCTGTCTAGAGCAAAAAAAAAAAAATTCCACAATGTCCAGGAGAGACGAAAACCGCAACAGTGATAGGCCAGGGAGACGCTTCGTGTTTACATGTAAGTTGCTAACTTTATATTCACAAATATGTAATGTATCATTTTAGTTCAAAATAAAAATCACAGCCCTATCTTGAAACCGCACTACTCTTTTTTTGCCAGATATTCTATGAACTCTTGGACAGACAATTAAAATACATTTTAAGATAAAGCCGTTTTACAATTTTCATTCACAAGTCATGTGCGTGGGAATTATGTCCTATGCACGTTTATGCCTTCATCATAGGGCCAGTGGACACATGTAGTTTATAATACTTACTATCTCGGCAATTGAAAGAAAAATAGGTTTAAGCTATGTGGTAGCAAATATATACACAATAGGAGTTTCGTTATGTAGTAGCCAATATACACACAATTGGCATTTGGTTATGTGGTAGGCAATAGACACACAATTGGAGTTTGTTATATGGTAGGCATTATACACACAATTGGAGTTATGTTATATGGTAGGCAGTATACACACAATTGGCGTTTGGTTATGTGGTAGGCAGTATACACACAATCGGAGTTTTGTTATATGGTAGGCAGTATACACACAATTGGAGTTATGTTATATTGTAGGCAGGATTCACACAATTGGAGTTTTGTTATGTGGTAGGCAATATACACACAACTGGAGTTTTGTTATGTGGTAGGCAATATACACACAGTTGGAGTTTTGTTATGTGGTAGGCTATATACACACAATTGTAGTTTTGTTATGTGGTAGGCAATATACACACAATTGGGGTTTTATTATGTGGTTGACAATATACATACAATTGGAGTTTTGTTATGTGGTAGGCAATATACACACAATTGGAGTTACGTTATCACGTTGTGGCCAGTTTGTGAGAAAGTAATTGTGGCCTTGTCGTTGTGTGGTTATCGTTTCTTTCTTTCTGACTGTCTGTCTGTCTGTCTGTCTGTCTGCTTGTCTCATTTTAGCTCTCTGTCTGTCCATGTCTCTTTTTCTTTCTCTCTGTGTCTGTGTGTGTATGTGTGTGTGTTTCTGGCTCTCTCTCCTTCAGTCTATCTATCTGTCTGTCTGTTTCTTTGTGTACACTCTCTCTGTGTACATCTCTCTGTCTCTCCCTCCCTCCCATATTTCAAGTTTTTTTTTCTTTTTGTATGTGTATGGTATTTATGTGACCCACTGTTCACTGCATAATCAGCCATTTGGTAGGCAGAGGCTAAGTGATTGCCGGCACTTGCACACGAGTAGCCAGTGTCAAATTATTATTTTGCCTTTATTCCCACAATATTCATTATTAATATATACGTATATAATTATATCAAGCCCAATTTCTCTCTGTGTGCCCGTCTGTGTTTACAGTTGTCGCATGTTCAGTCCTGCTATTGACATTACCCTGTGAGTTGCTAGCTGGCTTCCCGATCGTAATCACACCTGATGACGTAGTTATGGGTGAGGACGTCACGATGGCGTGTCGTGTCCAGCTGACCAAGGAGTCCTTCCCTAACATTACAAGTCGCAATGCTTCAGAGGAAATCAATGACATGACACAGGTACCATTTTTGTTTTATATGTCTGCACATGTATTGATATAATTATATAATATGCTAAGCCGCATTAGTCTTTGCTACACACTTTAAACTGCTACCACTTTTGAATGAATTTGGGTAATTAAAAAATGTTTAAAAATGAAACAAATAAAACACGATCCCTTGAAATAAAAATCTTTAATGACTTGATGTCCTGTCTTGGACAACCAAACAACAAGGTTCAGAATTATACAAGGTTTCAGTCCGTCGGGTCAAGTATTTTGACCATTTCTATGTTGCCTGAAATGCTCATTTAGATCGTTCATTTATGGGATCAGTAGAAAGTGAATTAAAGATGGCAAGTATTTTTTTTTTTTATTCCATTCAGACATCCCCAGAGGTTCAAGAGTTACAACCGTTTAAAGTTTTTCTGCAAGGCTTATGCGGTCTAGTATAAACAATATAGGGACGCCGTGGCCTGGAGGCAATGTGCTTTCCTTTCATGTCGAACGTACCGGGTTCGAATACCTGAATGTAAGATCTTTTTAACCCGTTGATTACTGGTACTGTGAAAGTTACATTTTCTCAAATCCTGTTTATACTGAGATCCACTTATTTCAGTTACTTTCAATGGCAAATATGAATGTAAATTAGGATGTTAATCTGTATTTAAAAGCTAGTCAATGAAAACCAAAACCTGAAACTGATGGAGCTGTAAAGAGTTAACAGTAATGCTGTTTCAGTATTGAAAGGGTTAATTGTATTTACGCTGATGTATGCATGATAATATATACAATTTTATGTTCATGCATGTATGCTGTCATTTACTGAAGTATGTGTATGGTGTAGTAAGCAGATATAACTATGCTATTTGTATGTCTTGCATACATGATAGTTCGTGTGTAAGCCTATACGTATGTATGCCTGTTTTACACCATCTTCCTCTAGCTCTGCACAACCCAACCGCTGCTTTTGCCCAATCTCCCCTTCCTAAACCGGACCTCATATTTCTGCTGTTTTTTTTTTCTTCTTCAAAACAAACAGGGCAAGGGTTGGAATATGAAAAAAAAATGGGGAGGTGGTAGGGGAAAAGGGGGGGGGGGGTGTAGGGCGATGTATTTGTTCTAATTGGAATGTGTCCGCACTTCTAGTGAAGTCCCGAGTGTTCTGTCAATATTTCATTGCGCAATCATGAGTTGTTGGCATTTTCCCCTGCTGTCTATGTCAATGTCAGGAAACATGAAGGTGACGTTATGGAGGGCTCACGCCTGATTCCTGCTCTCGTTCCAATCTCCACATTGTTGCTAATGTAGTGCTAATGTAATGTTAATAGAAGGTATTGTTATCATCTCCATGATTTTGTTAGTGTAATACAAAATAATGTAAGGTATAATTATAATCTTCAGAAAGCTACCGTTATAATTTCTAGATCCTTGCTAATAAATGTTATACATATGTAAGGTATTTTTATACCTGGTCCTATTGGGGGGTAGGATCGAGTAGTTCTTGGAAATTGGATTTTTCTCATATTTTCAAGTCCCTGGTCCTATTGGGGGGTAGGATCGAGTACCTAGTCTTCTCGGATAAGGACGAAAAAATTCGGAGGGCCCGTGTGCACGTTGCGCACGTTAAAGATACCTTGGCAGTTGGAAATCGTAAAGAGCAGGCCGAAAGGCCGCTGCCCGGGCAAAATTGAAATTAATAGATTAAAATTTATCCATATCATCCCCCCCCCCCCCCCGCCAGAACAAGAAATAATAAAACAAGTAAAGTGAGGTGTAAATGCCAAGGGCAGCGAACCTCCTAAAATAAAGACCTCAAATCAGGTATTTTTATACTCTCTGGATTCTTGCCAATATAATTCTAATGTATCGTATCCTGGCCGTCATCGCCCCGTTAAACCTGAACTCAAAACTCAAACTGACTTAACAGTTCGGCCATCTCGTCTCTTCTAAAAAAAAAGGCGATTGCAACCACACTATCAAGCGGTGTCTCTTACTGACTTTTAACCCCACGCTTAAATCCACTTTGAATAACAGGTCTTTCAATATGGAATGCGTTTTCAATATACATCGAGAGAATTCAAATTGTGTACACAAAGCTGTGTCATTCTGATCTAACTGGTAATTGGAAGATTCAGCGATCTAAATCATGATTAACTTCTAATGGTTTTGGATCACTTTTCACCTCGTTCTGTATTTACACCCCACAGCCGATGTGGTAAAGCATTTCATTAAACTCCCTTGCTAGGACAAGAGACAGTAAGTGCCATCCATGTCATATATTCACTTTTTGACATTTTTATTTCTTTATTAAAATGAAACATGCACTGGCTTTCTATTGACTCATAATTCTGTCGATTAAGAGGTTCTTTTGGTCAACATAAAATAGAAATTGAACTCAAAGCGAGCTGTTTTATTTTTTAAATTTTGCCTCTTCTGCAAAATCTTGTCCTTTAGTATATACAGTCTTCTTACACTGCACGGCAGTACAGGGTAAACCCAATATGACAAAGTAATCTAACACACTATGACACTCTTAAAGGATTAGATTACTTCTACAATTTCAAATTTCCCATTCTATTTGTCTATGGGGAAAATCTACAACAGAGTCTTTTGACTAGTTCATGGGCGTCCCCCTCCCTAACTCTAATGTCAACACAGAGCCCGAGGTGTACATGGCATAATTGATATGCCCGGAGGCCTTAACTTTACTCTGGGGGTATCAAGGGTTCTAAATTTCTACAACGAACTGAGGGCAGAGAAAAAAAAATGGAAATGGATCAACGCTGTCGTGGTGTATTGTTTCCTCAGAATGAAAGAATAACTTGCGAAGAAAAAAACATTTTACAAAGCACTGAAAGATAGATAGATAAAGAGATAGGCAGGCAGATAAACAGACAGATGGGCAGAGACAGATAGATAGATAGATAGATAGATAGATAGATAGATAGATAGATAGATAGATAGATAGATAGATAGATAGATAGATAGATAGATAGATAGATAGATAGATAGACAGAAATAGATAGACAGATACATAGATAGGTAGATAGATAAATGGATGGATGTATGAATGAATGGATAGATGGTTGGATGGATAGATGAATGAATAGGCAGACAGACCGACCGACAGACAGACAGAGATAGATATGATTGAGTGCGGGGTACTTTTTTTTCACTGTCCCTTATATCTTACGTTTTATATCTCAATAGTTATTTCCCATCTTGCCCGATTTCTCTCGTGGCACAGCTAAACATACTGTGAACTCCACAAATTCAATAGAGCTGCTACTACAAATACCGTAAGCTCCTACATGCACCATAGATCTAAACTCCCCCATACTGACTCTTGCTTAGATTTAACAGTGGTTCTCATGTGGGCGATATTCCCCCCCCCCCCCCCCCCCACTTAGGGGTCGGGTCTGACTTCCATGGGGGAGGAAGAACGATGAAAGGGGGCTACGGGAGGGAGGAGGAGGGGGGGACATGAATGGAGGACGATTTTGGAGGCAAATTTAGAGCAGCCATTGACTTGTTCAACAGCACTCCCAGATGGGTTTCGCGAAGCCTGTTTTTTAATTTTTTTTTAATCTAGTGCATTTGATAAAGAATGCCATCTATTTGATGGTGAATAATCATTGCTATTAATGATGCTTTGTGTTGTCTGTCTTCTTGTGAAATAATTATATCTATCAGGCCTTTGTAGGGATTTGGTTAGTTTGGGGGGGGGGGGGAGGGGGAAGGGGGGCGATGATATCCCAGTTGGAGCCTACCAGGACGATTGCCTGGAAAAAGTTGAGATACGCTGCTTTAGAACGTAAAGTCTGAATTTCTATCTTTCCAGAAAATACGGATTTTAATGTATCATCTTCACACATCCAAGAAACCAGGCCCGAGTCCATCCACCAACGGCATGGACTCGCTACTCGCCGAGGCCGATGCCCAAGGACAAATTCGCATTGGGAGAGGGTAAGTAGACTTAACTGTTTGATGATTCCTGTAGCAGGTTCATGGAGTGAATGGACGCCATTGTTAATCATAATACATTTCTTCTTCTTCTTCTTCCGTTCACCAATCTAAATCTGCAGATTTGTTATTTTAAGAAAACCTACGGATTTCTGCAGTTCTGGCAGAGCACCATAGAGTTTGACATTCAGGTCGGTGGGTTTGGGCCAATATGTTTCTCGCAGTGCTGAGAAGAGTGCAGTTCTGCAATATATACCCTGTGTTTTGAGGAGACTGACTGCACTCACATAATATGGCAGATGTTCCTATTTTAAACTTGATCATAATACATCATCATCATCATCATCATCATCATCATACTATAAAGGAAGCAAGGCCTCCAATGTAATCATGAAGGTTTTTTGACCGCTGATCCCTAAATTCTCTCTCTCTATCCCGTGAACTGGCAACCAGCATCCTCCAATCCTCTCGGTTTTCTGACCTCCTGATTGTTTCGCTCAACCTCGCGCTCGTCCATTCTGGGATATTGTCCTCCCATCTCTTTCTCTGTCTGCCTCTCCTTCTCCCTCCTTGCTCTGTGCCTTGCTGGAATATCTTGGCAAGCCCTGATGATCTCATGACATGGTCATGCCATTTGAGCTTGCGTCTCTTGACCAAGGTCAACAGGTCTTCGTAGGGTCCAGTGACTTGCCTGATTCTGTTCCGAACTTCTTCGTTCGTGATATGATCTTTGCAGGAGATGCCCAGGAGTCTTCGAAAGCATCTCATCTCAGTGGACTGTATTCTCTTTTCTATCTCAGCTGTTAAAGTCCACGATTCACATGCATACTAGAGTATTGATATCACCAGGGTACGCATCAGTCTGATCTTTGAGCCGAGTGCAATGTTCCGGTTGTTCCAGGTGTACCTCAGTTTTGTGAGCGCTGCTGTTGCCTATGCAGTCCTGGGCGGTTGAAAAATTCTACAAAATATCAGATTACACATAGAAAGACGTAAAGGTGTGCGTTGGCATATCTTAAAAGGTCTTGAAGCTCCCTGTATTTTTAATACTTCCTTTGATTTTGAGCCAGCACTGAGAAGAAAGTGTTCTGATATTTTGAGCAGGACAAATAAAACGTGCATTTTCTTCTAGTAATAATAATAATAATAGTATAGTAATAATAATGGTAACAATTTTAATAGAAATAATAACAATAATACGTGTATAATGATGATGATGATAATAATATAATAAAATAATAATAATGATAAAAGATGATAATGATGATACAAATGATACCATAATCATCATCATCATAACGCTACAAGTGCTAACAATGATAATATTGATAATAAGAATCACCATCATCATCAGCATCATCATCGTAACGTACTTGACATGCAGAAATATCATAAAAACCACAGAAAAACTGTGGGGTCGCAGCAGGGCTATAAGCAAAGTCAAACTTGGGCAAAAAGAAAAAGTTGTATGTAGCGAAACCCTGGTGAGAAATAAAACCCAAACGATACAAAGCAAACTAAAGAGAAGACAGAAAATACACAAATTTTTCGGCTTTCGCCTTTGTCAAGTGAAAAAAAAAATCGAACAATAAAAGATTTCAACAGGAAATGTATAGAATCGAAGAGAAACAGGATATGTTACTTAACTGCGAGTTCTTGCTTCGTTAGCAGCACCAAAGCACGTCCGTCCGCCAATGGATTGAATACCTATCACTGCTACCTTTATTGCAATCCATTTTGTCTTTTTTGTTCTGTGATCACAGGTTATTACTATTTCTACCAGCACTACCACTTCCATCGCTGTGATCGCCAATTACTGCTACCACCACTACCATCGCCACTACCGCCGTTATGATCACCAACCACATCCACCTCTATCGCCACTACCATCGCTGTGATCACCAATTACTGCTACCACCACCATCATCAGCACTACCACCCTACTGTTATGATCACCAACTCCTTCTATTTCTACCACCACTCCTATCGCTATGATCGCACATTACCACTGCTGTCACTGCCATGATCACCTCTCACATCTGCCTCTGCCATCACTACCACTACCACCACGTTTGATCAACAATTACTACCACAAGCAGCAACAACAACCACAACAACAACAATAACAACGAGGACGACGACGGCAACATTAACAACAACAACAACAACAACAATAGCAACAATAACAACCACAACGTCAACAGCAATAGCATAACAGCACCAACAACAACCACGACGCCAACAAAAACTGCAAAAAATTAATTTCGTGGTATGATCATCATTTCTGTTTTCCCTCTTTTCTTCCGAAGGTACGACAAGGATAGGGTTAACGTGACCTCCGCCAAGACTGACCTTGACGTGTCCGAGATGACCTTGACCTTGCATGACGTCACCTACAGTGACACGGGCGAGTACCAGTGTTGGGTACTCCTGGATGGCGTGGTAGATTACAGGGGCAATAAAGCAAGACTATCAATTAACGGTAAGTTGAAGACGATTAGGAGTTGAGGTAAAAAAATCCGCTCATTGCTGAAGGTCATTATACATCATTACATTGCCATAATCGTCGTGGATATCATCTTCACTTGAGGATTATTGTTGATGTCTGCTTCCACTTCCATCATTAAAGATATTACAATCACTATTATTTTCATAACCACTGCCATCATCATCACCACCGTGATCATCACCACCATCAGCAGCAGCGCCCACCACCACTTAATTAGCCAGCACCACATCACCACCACCACCATCATCGTCTCCATCACCACCATCATCATCACCATCACCACCACCATCACTACCACCACCATTACCACCACCACCACTACTACTACTAACACCAGCACCAACATCAACCTTACAGTACACCACCACCACTACTAACACCAACACCAACACCAACATGAACCTTACACTTACAATAATTCCAATCCAACAGGCCCCCCTCAGATTTCTGATGACAAATTACCATCAGTCATCCACCACATTCTGAACACTCGAGCAGTACTTGTGTGCCCGTTCACTGCTCACCCCCGCAGTACCCGCGCCACATGGACAATGCCGAACGGAACTGTTCAACGTGACAAGGTGTAAGTAACTTGTGACTCTGTGTGTCGACATGAGTCTTAAATCGCTGTCATTATTCTTGAAAGAGATTGAAACTTACAACAACAGGACGACTACAACGTCAACAACAACAACAACAACAATAACATGAAAATAACAAAACACAACAACAACACCATCAAATACTGCTACAACGACAATAACAACAACAACAACAGCGACATTAACAATAACTACAACAGCAATTATTGTTATTGTGGCCTTGTCACCAGTGAAACGGCTGTCGGTACATTTCACTTGACGCCACAGTATTTGTGCTCCTTTGATGTGATGTCGCCTTTCAACGGAAGATCGTGGACCATAGCATTACATGTTTAGTATTCCCAGGAATGTGCCTGCTCGCCTGCTCATTCGCCGTCCAAAAAACAAATCTTTGAGAGTACACATGCTCAGCTACCGTGCCAAAAATAAGTCTTTGCTAGTGTGCATGCGCAACTACCGTACCAAAAACAAAATTTGAGTGATCGGATAGAGTCAGTGTACAATATCTTATTATCTTATTATTACATTATTATTATCATTATCTTATTATAATATTGTAAAAAAAATAGTGGCAGGAGTAATTCATTGTAGTGCAATTTTGGCTCTTTTTTTGCTCGATGCTACAGCCTAAATAGCAGTTTCAAAAATTATAAGATTGATTTTCTTAAGTGTCGACTAATCCAGTCCAATCAGTTTTGTAACGACCGATTGTGTTGATTCAAGTTTCAGACCGTATATTTAAATAAAAAGTTGTAAAAATGTAAAATACAATGATCTTTGTTTTGGCTCCCTGTAGTAAGCCCACCGCACCGGAAACAATGTATCAATACGCGTTCAATAAGGTGTGCGCAGTTTCCCTACCACACATGAGTGCGTAATGCTCTGGTCCGTATGAAATCTGTAGTAAGACTGTAAAATACGGGAAGCTTTCTAGACCAAAAAGAGAGAGAGAGAACTAGAACCGTGGGTTCACATGCGTATCCCGGATAATGCCGGGAACCTCTACTAGTTATATATAAAAAAAAATAGTGGCAGGGGTAATTCATTGTGTGCAATTTTGGCCCTTTTTTTTTTGCTCCCCGCTACAGCCTAAATAACAGTTTCAACAATTATACAGTCAATTTTTTCCTAAGTGTCAACTGATCTATCCCAATCGCTTTTGTATCGACAGATCATGTTGATTTAGGTTTCAGGTATTTCTAAATGAAAAGTTGTAAAATGTAAAATACAATGATCTTTGTTTTGGCTCCAAATATTAAGCCCACCGCACCGGAAACGATATTAATACGTGTTCCATTCCGTGCGCGCAGTTTCCCTACAACAAATGAGTGCATAGTGCTCTGGTGAGCATGAAATCTGTAGTAAGACAATAGAATATGGGAAGCTTTGTAGACAAAAAAAAAAAAAGAATGAGAGAGAGACAGAACGGTAAGTTCACAGATTAATTTTTATCAAGGATAATGCCGGGTACTTCATCTAGTTATACAAAAGATTCTTAAAACTACTGACATATTATTATTATTCAGTATGACCTCATTCAAAACCAATTTTAAAGTTTTATTCCCTTGTTTCTTACTTCAACGGGAGCCTTGCCCTACGTCCAACTCTTAAGTCCTACGCCCCATCGGTAGGGAGTGCGCCCCACCTTGAGAGACACTGCTGTAAAATATTTCCATACTCGCACGCGCGCGAACACACACACACACACATATATATATACCCCCCTACACACAAATTCATTGTTTAAAAGACAGTCTCTTTGCCTTCATGGCTCAAATAGTTACTCCGTTCTAGTCAAAGCCCACCTGCGACTTGCTATCGTATTAATTTGCAGTCACATCTTAGCCTCGTGTCCCTGTCGATTCTGCGAGGTGCATGTGTCTCGCATGTTACGCAACTCCCTACATCTCGCGAGTTTAATTCTTGTTTATTCGATCTCCATTTTCTGATAAAACTGGAGATCTTTTAGCATGGAGAAAAGGCATGACGAATACACCATTTGACACTTGTTTAAGCTGCATTGTATGTGGCACTTACTTATCAAGCTGTTTCACAGTTCCGATTTAGTCTAACTAACTCCTTATTTAATATAACACTAAAGCCGCAAAAGTTTAACGTCGAATTTCTCAGTTGTGCAAATAGTGGAGGAACAAACAAGAACCAAGACCGTTATTCGCTTAACTTAAAAAAAAAAAGATGTGTCGAGTCTGCAACGCAACAATCTGGTCAGTACACATTTACAGTTAAACAGTGCATGTTTACTTTACACTTAAGCACTTACCAGCGGCCACAAAACTGAACATGTTTTATGTCCAGATATTCAAGTGACAATGAGCCTATCCAGTTTGAGTTCCGGCTGGTCATTAAATCATTGACCAATGATCGAATTGGGACCTACACTTGTACGGTGACCAATGATTTGGGGAGTGACCACTTCAGCTTTGAAGTTAGCGGTAAGTGGATTTGTCCATTGTTTGAGTTTCACGTGCAATCTGACATTTCCTTGATAGCTTCATCATCACATTCACCAGTGCTATAATTTTCATTATCACCATCATCACATGTACAACCACACTTTCGTTATTATCTTTATCGCCGTCAATACCACCCACCACCACCACCAACACCACTACCACCTGCCACCACCACCATCATTATCACCAACAGTATCATCATTATCATCATTATCATCATCATTACTACATCATCGTTACCATCATCATTATCACCACCACCATCATCACCACCACCACCACCATCATCATCATCATCATCACCACCATCATCATCATTATCTTCACCGCCGCAACCACCACCACAACACCATCACCCTCATCATCATCACCACCATCATCACCATTATCTTCACCGCTGCATCCACCACCACAACATCGTCACCATCATCATCATCACCGCCATCATTATCACCACGACCACCACCTCTACCATCACTATCATGACCACCGCCACCATCCCCACCACCTCTACCATCACCACCATCTGTACCATTATCAACCCCATCAAAATCATCATCATCATCGTCATCACCACCACCATCATAATCAACTACAACAATGCTCCCATAAACCACAACAGATGCACCATTTGTGGAAATCCGTCAGGCTCCCAACAACATCCTGTCAGTGTCCACCACTGAAAAGCTACAATCCGAGTGTATCGCTGGCAACATGATCTATGACCAAAGATTCGATCAGGTATTGTGCCCTTCTTTAGAACGAGCAGAATGAACATCGATTTTTCTCGAAAACTGTCCATGGGATTTATCTGACATTTTGCATGGATCTGATTTTTTTATTTGTTAGACTGTTGCCCAATTTTTGAGTTTGTTTCTCTGCGCATTGTAAAAAAAAAAAAAAATCAAAACCAACAACAACAACAACAACAACAACAAAAAGCAACAACTCATAAATAGACCAAATTATTGAAAAAGAAAAATTCTGCAATACTAACGTGTGCAAATGAATGAATGAACAAACGATTTCATAAATCAATGAATGAACAAACGATTGAATGAGAGAATGAGAATGTATGGACAAATGAACGCACGAAAGAACGAGCAGACAAATGATGAATGAAAGAATGAACGAACGAACAAACGATTGATTGAATGAATGAATGAATGAATGAATGATGAACGATGAATGAATGAATGAAAATGAATGAATAAATGAATGAATGAACAAATGAATGAACGCATGGAAGAGCGAACGAATGAGCAATTGAATGAATGAGTGAATGAATGAAAATGAGTGGATGAATAAATGAATGGACAAATGAACGCATGGAAGAACGAATGAACGAACAAATAAATGAATGAATGAATGAATGAATGAATGAATGACCTTTTTGAATCGCATTGACAGGAAGAGCAGCCAGTCAAACCCTCAGATTTGTTCACATGGACGCTGGAAACACCTGAAGAAAGCGGAAAGCTGGAGGAAGCTAAAGAGGAAGGAATCTACATCCTAGGTCAAGCAAAGGTTGAAGAGGGTGAGTCGTCATCGACTTTGACAGGGGGAAACATTAGGGGTGAAACAGACAAGGGCTACGGCTGGCGCCAGGCTGGTGTCTCGTCGTCAATAAATTTTACATCACTCTAACATAATAGGCAACTGCCCACACCGCGACCTAGCAAGATCCAGTGTCACATTTGAGTCATTTCGAGAAAATGCCAAAAAACTTTAGAGAGATAATCTTGTTCTTTCATTGATGTGACCCACTTTCAAATCAACTTTCTCAGCGCTGACAAAGAGTATAGTAATATATATATAGAAAGGGTTCACTATTGGTCGATTTGCACTGCGAGACACGGGAGGCTCCGCGAAACCACTGTTAGCATAGAGCAGAAAGTAGGTCGCTAAGGTAAACAATATCCATTTTGTGCATTTCCACGGGGTGTAGAAGCTTACAAACGGTTGTAAATAGTTTCGATCTGCCCAAAAATATGAACAAACCACAGTGAACAGATATGCACACTATCTTTGGTGAAGAAGGTCTTTTTCATTTCTTCAATTCCTTGTTTACCGCAGTGACCTAGTTTCGCGATTTGGCGGAAGTGAACCCTCTCTATACATCTATACTCTCTGGCGCTGGTTAACGACAGAAGGATGATGTTACTATAAATAAATAACCCTTTTTATTTAGAGTACACTGACATGCACAGTTCTACATTTAGCAAAATGTGACTTGACTTCATTCTTGAACTACCTAACTTCTTTAGAAATGGCTCTTTTATCTTAAACAGGCGTGCGTCACCTTGAGTCTGTCCTGACCATGCCATTTCCTTCGTTCCGGTTACGGGGCAACCTGACCTGTAGCATGGTGTACCAGAGGGTGACCTACAACTCTACAGTGTTCTTGCGTGTTGAGGGTGAGTTCATAGAGAGAATGTCAGAATACTAAAGACAGTCAGCAGGATGAATGGACAATACACATATCGGTCATCATCATCATAGAGTGCCCTGTCGGCAGGTGTTGGCGACCATGACCCTCCGTCTCTCACGATCTTCCGTAGCCCTGATGACCTCGTTGGTGGTGTGCATTCCCAGCCAGGCCTTTAGATCGTCCTGCATCTTTATGCGTTGTCGTCCCCGGCTTCTTCTTCCATTGAATTTCCCTGTCGTTACCGAATGTTCTAGTCCTCGTCTTTTCATTACATTCCAAAAAATTTTCCCTGTGTTTTTCTGACCTTGTTTAGGAGTGTCCACTTTTCCTCTGCTCGTCTCAACACTTCTTCATATCGGTAGGGTAGTTGATAAGGGCGTATGTATGCTTTTCAAATAATGGAATGATTTTAAAAGTTTACTTCCTTTGTGTGCTTTTTTTTTTTGTTTTTGTTTAAATAAATGAAGATGGTGAATTAAATATATGTGAAAAACAAACAAAACATGTTTCTACGGTAACCTTATGACCACTGTCATTACGACTTCTCTGAATATCTTCCGAGACCTGCCCATTTCTATCCATTCGTACATATTGGCAGTATTTAACCTATGGTAAAAACACTGTCACATTTACTCAAATCATTGGAGGGGGCGCGGTGGTGTGAGGCAGGGTGCTCGACTCTCCTGCCGAAAGTACCGGGTTCAAATCCCGATCGGTGCAGGCATATTGGAGTTTGGGGACTTTTCTCATAATCATTTTCCTGACCCTGATCCTATGGCAGGTAGGATCGAACACCTAGTCTTCTCGGATAAGGACGAAAACTTCAGAGGGCCCGCGTATGCGTTACGCACGTTAAAGATACCTTGACAGTTAGAAAATCTTGAAGAGCGGGCCGTACAAGGCCGCTGCCTGGGCAAATTAAAAAAAAACTGATCCCTAGCACAACAAGAAAAATAAAGCAAGAAAAAGTCAGGTGTAAATGCCAAAGGCAGCGAAACTTCTAAAATAAAAACCTAAACTCTGTCATCACTGGCGCCTGTGCACTTAATCTGTTAACTCTTTGTCGCCGTGTGCGCACTGGAGAGATTGCTGAATGAACGAGCAGTTTGAACCCTTTGCGCAGCAAAATCAGAAAAATAAAAAACAGACGGGAAAAGGTGGGAATATGAGATAAAAATATGGCTTGGGAAAGGCCGGGTTCAACTTTTAAAAGAATTCCCTCACTGAGTGTAACACAAATTATATACCCACAATGTGGTTTGTCCATCGTAAACTGTTTTATTTTTTAAGGAATTTAGCCGAAACCTTTGTATTGTTGTTATCTCAGAGTTTTGGGCGTATGTGTTTTAGGCCTTTATGTTTGGAGGTTCTCTGCTCTAAGCATTTACACCTCATGTTTCTTGTTTTTAATTTTGTTTTACTTTTTCGTGTTTTTGTGCGTTTTTGTGGTAGGATTTTATTTTTTTAAATTTTGCTCTGGCATCGCGTTGTCCGGTCTGCTCTTCTCGATTTCCAACTGACAAGGTATATTTTAAGGTCCTACGCAACTTGCATACGGGTCCTTCGAGTTTTTCGTCCTTATCCGAAAAGACTAGGTGCTCGATCCCAACCTACCATAGAATCAGAGATAGAAATTTTCCCAACATCCAAGCACCGGTCAGGGATTCGAACCCGGTACCTTCGGCATGAGAGGCGAGCACCTTGCCTCTAGACCAGGGTGTCCTCAGAGTTCTGGGTCTAAGTTTTTGCAACTCGCATCTTATTAGTGGCGGGAGTAATTCATTGTGGTACAATATTGGTCCTTTTTTTGCTCGACGCTACAGCCTATTTGACAAGTAAAAAAAATAAAAAATTATAAGATTAATTTTCTTAAGTGTCAACTAATCCAGTCCACTCGCTTTTGTATCGACGGACTGTGTTGATTCAAGTTTCAGATGCTTTAAAATAAAAAGCTGTAAACATAATTATAAAACACAATGACATTTGTTTTGGCTCCCCGTGGAAAGCCCATTGCACCGGATGCGATATTAATACGCGTTCACTTCCGTGCTCACAATTTCCCTATCACAAATGAGTGGGTAGTGCTCAGGAGCGCATGAAATCTGTAGTAAGACTGTAAAATATGGGAAGCTGGCTACGTATCGAAATAGCGAGCTTGTGTAATACGTTCGCTAACCCTGCCCCCTACCGCTCTCTATTCTTTGAACAATAGAAGTAAAATCGCTCTCTATTCGGAGGTTCTACTGGAAAGCTGTGTTGTCCAAAAAGAAAGAGAGAGATAGGACGGTGGGTTCACAGATTTATCCCGGATAATGCCGGGAACTTCATTTAGTTTATAATATAAAAAATATATATAAGAAATACATTATTCTAAGAATAAAAAAGAGACCGTGCTTAAACTTTTGTTTCCATTTTCATTTCTGTTCAGGTCCACCTGAGATCGAAGCCCGACCTCAACTTGTGCACACGATGATTGGCTGGAGCGCCATGCTAATCTGTCACGTGGTTTCCCACCCGCCCGCCTTGTACGCTTATTGGACCAACGCTGCAATCGCACGCGGAGATACTATACTCTCCGAACAATCAGGGTGAGTGGGCGGAGTCACGGTGTTAATGGGCGTAATTTTCGTGGCTACAACTGACAGGTCGACTTTTTTCACTGATGATATAAATGGGTTTGTGTAATTCGTACCTTTATCAAAATTTCACGTTTCCTTTGGGTTTTTTCTCTTTGTAAGGGGACAATCGTACTAAGCTAGGAACGGTACCGTTAGCTGCTTGCAGACAAGAAGTGCACAGCGTAACTTCCTATATTTTCTTAGTAAATCCAGGAAGACCCCATCATACCGAGCCCGGTCTCACATAGTCAGTTTCTGCTACTATTTCTTGGGTGTACATTTTGCTGGCAGCAACTGGCTGTGACGTGCCCGCCTTAGGTGATCATACCCCCCCCCCCCTTCTTACACAGTTTGTATACTATATTTAGGCCGTGGTCTACGCTTTTTATAAGTCTTTGTGAAGAAAGAAAGGCTCAAAGCGCTGGATATAGCGAGACTGAATACAGTCCACGGAGATGAGATGCTTTCGAAGACTACTGGGTATCTCTCACAAAGATCATAATAAAAAAAATTATCACGAACGAAGAAGTTCGGAACAGAATCAAGCAAGACGTTGGGCCCTATGAAGACCTGTTGACCTTGGTCAAGAGACTCAAGCTCAAATGGCATGGCCATGTCATGAGTTCATCGGGGCTTGCCAGGACATTCCTGCAGGGCACAGAGGAAGGAGGGAAAAGGAGAGGCAGACAGAGGAAGAGATGGGAGGACAATATCCCAGAATGGACGAGCTTGAGGCTGAGTGATACAATCAGGAGGTCAGAAAACTGAGAGGATTGGAGGATGCTGATTGCCAGATCACCTGTGGCGTCTCAAACGGTCGACGGGACTACGGGATAGAGAGAGAGACAGAGAGAGAGAGAGAGAGAGAGAGAGAGAGAAAGAGAGAGAGAGAGAAATAGAAAGAGAGAGAAAGAGAGAGAGAGAGAAAGAGAGAGAGAGAGAAAGAGAGAGAGAGAGAGAAAGAAAGAGAGAGAGAGAGAGAGAAAGAGAGAAAGAGAGAAAGAGAGAGAGAGAGAGAGAGAAAGAGAGAGAGAGAGAAAGAGAGAGAGAGAGAGAGAGAGAGAGAAAGAGAGAGAGAGAGAGAGACAGAGAGAGAGAGAAAGAGAGAGAGAGAGACAGAGAGAGAGAGAGAGAGAGTGAGATAGCGAGACTACAGCAGATCTCCAAAGGGAGAGAACCCCAATGAAACAAGAGTATCGACCCTTGATTTTTTATTTTTTTTTACAGTCTATTAGGCCTAGGCCAGGCCCAGATTATAAATCTATTAAGATAGATAGAGAGATAGATATAGATAGATCGAGAGCCAAGGGATGGACAGGTCTCTTTATCTCTCTGTTTGTTTGTATGTCCAGAGGGATATATACAATTAAAATAGATGAATAGAAAATGGATCAGAGACATTAACTCCCCCCCTTCCTTTTCGGTTCCTCTTCCCTCCCATGCAACTCCCTCTCTCTTTCTCTCCACATTGTGCTTGATGGACGTTTCTGACAGGGTCTCCAGCTGTTCTGTCATTCTTTTATGATTATTCTGTCTATCGTCTCGCTTCTTCTATAATGTTGACGTGCTTTCTCGAACTCATACGCAGACCCTCTCTTTCTCTTTCCAGACATAACGGAACAGCGGTGGAACTCGGCAGTGACTTTAACATGAGTCTGTTGATCAACGAAGTGACGTACTCACATCTGGGCACTTACAACTGTGTGGCAACCAATGACATGGGCTACACTAGGAGGCTCGTGCAATTAGGTAAGGACTGCGTTTTCCCAGTTCTCTGTCCATGCCATTCTCGGATCATTATTGTAATTGACTGTACAGAATTTGCTGATATTCTAGGTCAGCGGTTCTCAACGTGGACAAGCTTGATTCCCAGACGGGCGAAAATGAAGAAAAGGACGGAAAGGGGGCCAAGACGATGAAGGAGGGCAAAAACAGGAATGGGAGACAATTTTGGGGTGTTTAGGTCTTTATTTTAAGATCTTTGCTGTCCTTGGCATTTACACTTCAATTTTATTGTTTTCATATTCTTGTTGTGGTAGCCAAACTTTTTTTTAGAATTTTGCTCGGGCAGTGGTCTGTTCGGCCTGCTCTTTTCGATCTCCAACTGTCGAGGTATCTTTGTCGTGGGCAACGTGGCCCACGGGCCCTCCGAATTTTTCGTCCTTATTCGAGAAGACTAGGTGCTCGACCCTACCTACCAGAGGATCAGGGACAGGAAAATATGAGAAAAATCCCCAAAATTCCAACATGCCTGCACTGACGGGAATTCGAACCCGGTACCTTCGGCATGAGAGGCGAGCACCTCGCCCGTGGACCCTCATCTCCGCTGAGTAGACGATTTTGGTTCAAACAAAGAGCAGTCTTTGGCTTGTTCGACAGCACGCGTAGATGGGTTTTATGAACAGAAAAGGCCTGTTATCTTAGCTCATGTGATAAAGAATGCTGTCTGTTTTATAATGAATAGTCATTGTCATTAATGAGGCTTTGAGATAATTAACATCATAATTTGTCTGTAGAATGTTTTCCTGTGAAATGTATACGTTGGGTTTTGGTAGGGATTTGGTGGGTGGGGGCGGGGGTGGAGGGGGGGGGGCGATGACAGAAATTGTTCTTGGAGCCCAAGTGGGGCATTTTTTGCCTGAAAAAGGGTGAGAACCACTGCTGTAGGCTTTGAATGCAATTGTCAAATGAAAAAATGAATATTATACATTATTTATATGAATTCAACAATGATAGAGGATATTTGATAATGTATAATCGCACGCCATCTTGGCCGTGTCTGGTCTGGTTCAGTGGCAGAATGCTGTCACAAGGATGAAAAATATTGATGTAAATAAAACTTGTCTTCCACCAACACTCCCCCCCTCCCTACCCCCACCCCACCCCCCGAGCATTCTTTGTATACGATTTTTCCTTTTTTGGGGGAAAAGGGGGGGGGGGAATAAGAAACCGATTTAAAAGACCGTAAGCTACCATACCCACCGTCGTCGGCGTCACCATCACAACCATCATTGGTTTCATTAAAATCATCTTCATCTTTATTAACTGATATATTATCACTATTATTGTTGTTGTTTTGTGTCGTTTGTGTACAGTGCTCTGTTCAGATGGATACCAGCCCTCGCCGGACGGGGTTGACTGCCAAGGTAGGTAATTGTCATCAAATGTGAGCCTTGTCTGATCAATTACTGGAGTATCTCCCTTGAGCTTTGTCTGGTGCAAATTCACAGAGGTGTAAACGTTCGTGGTTTTCCCTTTTTCCTCCTCTCCTCTCTCTCTCTCTGTCTCCCTTCCCCCTCTCTCTCTCTCCATCTCCCTGTGCACATGCTTAATGACTGTTGATCTCTCCATCAGTTTATGCATGCTTGTGTACCCCTTGCTCACTGTAAGTATTGTGTGTCAGAGACAGAGAGAGAGAGAGAAAGAGAGAGAGAGAGAGAGAGAAAGAGAGAGCGAGACAGAGAGAGAGGGAGGGAGAGAGAGAGAGAGAAAGAGAGAGCGAGACAGAGAGAGAGGGAGGGAGAGAGAGGAGAGAGAGAGAGAGAGAAAGAGAGAGAGAGTGTTTGTGTATGAGTGCGTGTAAGAGAGAGAGAGAGAGAGAGCGACACACACACAGACAGACAGAGAAAGAGAGACAGAGAAACAGTGAGAGAAACAGCGTGAGAGAGAGAGAGAGAGAGAGAGAGAGAGACAGAGACGAGTGAGAGAGACAGAAAAAGAGAGAGAGAAAAAGTGAAAGAGGGAAAGAGACAGAAGCACATACAAAGAGAAATTAGGAAGGACCATTTAAGGTCTTTTTGCTGGGGGTAGGGGCCCTGTATGAAATAGAAAGCCCCTCCCCCCTCCCCATCCTCTTCTCCCCCTCCCCCGAAAGAAAAATAAAACAAAAAACAAGTGACACTGTAGAACTCCGACTTAAAATTGAAAGCCTCACTCTACTCCCCACTGCAGACATTGACGAATGTGCTGCATCTCCTGACCAATGCGAGTATCTGTGTTCAAACCTGAACGGCACCTACTTGTGCTCTTGTCCGGGCAAGCAGCGACTGGCAGCTAATGGCAGAACCTGTCAGGGTGAGTTGTATGAAATGTGCACTGTCTTTTTTTTCTTCAATATTTCATCTGCTCAGGGCAGGATTACGATTTTGTCGTCCCCTGGACGACATATGCTGCAAGGTCCCCAGTAAGAATCAATAAAAACCCGAATTTCGGATTCATGAAATCAGTTTAATGTTCAACTTCTACAACATGATGTCAACATCGTGTCCTCATAGATGGGTGCAAGTGTAACACCCGAGACACAGAATACCGAGACTGACCATTCCTTCTTTCCCTATATGTCCACAATTTGCGCGCGTATAAAAAGGGTGAATACTAGTCACAGAGCTCTTTGGTACTAGTCTTTTTTGTTCATTTATAAAAGGGTATGGTAAGAATTGTTGCATTGTTGACATGGATGATACGCGCGCAAGTCGAGGGGGGCGGAACTTGGCGAATTGAACCGTCTCGGAATCCCGTGTCTCCGGTAACACAACAAAAAGAGGAGAGATAGTTATAATTTCTTTCAATGTCTGGAGGCTTTTAGCTAGTGGAGGCGCCGGGGCTGCAGTCCAGGGCTCCAGCCCATCAAGCCCATGCCATAATTTTTGTCTTTTAGTATTATGTACTATAATTTTGTTAGATCATGGTGGGGCGCATTTTTTTGTTTTGTTTTTGGTTTTAAATTGAAATGGGGTGTGGGACAAAATAGTTTGAGAAAAACAGAATTTATACCATCACGTGTGAACAAAGTTCAGTCCTACCTTTTCCACGCCACGTTTGATAGTCTGAAATTCTGAAATTTTTCCTGTCAGTGTTTTGTAAAGAAAGATGTCTCCTACATGTCTTACCTGTCCGCAGTTTGACGGTGTTTCCTGTGGCCGTATTTCCCGGTAAAAGTGGGATTTGAGTTGCGGGGGATTTTTTTT
>OZ007581.1:46345610-46348110 GCA_963931925.1 Onchidella celtica | reverse complement strand
CTTACCCACCTACCTACCTAACTACCTGTCTGCCTACCTTCTTACCCACCTACCTACCTACCTAACTACCTGTCTGCCTACCTTCTTACCCATCTACCTACCTACCTAACTACTTGCCTGCCTACCTTCTTACCCATCTACCTACCTACCTAACTACCTGTCTGCCTACCTTCTTACCCATCTACCTACCTACCTAACTACCTGTCTGCCTACCTTCTTACCCATCTACCTACCTACCTAACTACTTGCCTGCCTACCTTCTTACCCATCTACCTACCTACCTAAGTACCTGTCTGCCTACCTTCTTACCCACCTACCTACCTACCTAACTACCTGTCTGCCTACCTTCTTACCCACCTACCTACCTACCTAAGTACCTGTCTGCCTACCTTCTTACCCATCTACCTACCTACCTAACTACCTGTCTGCCTACCTTCTTACCCATCTACCTACCTACCTAACTACCTGTCTGCCTACCTTCTTACCCACCTACCTACCTACCTAACTACCTGTCTGCCTACCTTAATACCCACTTACTATATACCTATCCACCTACCTAAACCTGTCTGTCTGTCTGACCTGTTAGATTATCTACCTACAAACACAACCATCCACCAATCCACTGACCCGCTGACCAATCCTCAGCTTTCACCCATCATCATATCTCACGTATTGAAAGCATTGTGTGCATTCTAATATCTTCTCCCCCCCCCCTCCCTCCCCAGCATCGAGACAGCGTACTGAAGAGAATCCACGAGAAAGCCAAGGAAACCAGATCTCAACAAATCATTCGATTTACAAATTCTGATCCCAACGTGAGTAATCTCTCACAATGTTACTGTTCTTTCATCTCTTGTGTGTCAAGTCCTGCGATTTTAATATCTCTGTCTACAAGTTCGTTATTCCCCCCCCCCCCCACCCCACCCCATTAAAAAATGTTTTTAAAGACAAGCAAAAAAAAAATATTTTAACTCTTTGTGTGCCAGTCACCGATGAATCGGTTCTTTCGCTGGTCACGTTTGTGCTATCACCGATGTATCGATGCACAAGAATGCTAAGCGATTTTGTTTCTGGAAAAAAAGAAAGACGACTTTCTACTAAAAAATGTTGCTGTAGTTGACCTTCATTCATCTACCCCCCATTATTTCCTTCATGTATCAGCAAACATGGAAAAATTCATAGCACACAAAGACTTAAAGACAAGTAAATGTCACTCCAATGGTTAGACTGTCCTGGTGTTGCAAGCAGAACCCTTGGATAATTAATCTGTATAGGAGGACTCAGTCCTCGACTTGAAGAACTGATACATCTTATACCCTGACCTCAGAACTGGTGTCTCCCATTTTGTTCCTTGCTGTTCGAACGTCACAAAGAGATTATTTTCTAGTTTAGGGTTTGGGTGAGTGCGGATTAGCAAGGAAGGGGTGTGTAACTCCACTGTCTGACTACAGGTCAATAGCTTTGTGGTTGGAGCTAATCTCCCTTGTCTTCTCTAATACTGTAATAGACACTTATGATAGTGTGACCAGGTCTAAATGTTTGCACTAGTGAGTAAAGAAACGCTCTACTATTATTCATTTGTTGATCGATGAATTTATTTTATTTATTTATTTATTTATTTATTTATTTATTATTTATATCTTCATTCACATTTTAAAGATTAGATTTGACTTCAAAACAGAGCATATGACAATCATTCATTTTCATCCTCATTTATATATATAAAAAAAAAATCTCCTGCGTAAAAGGTCAGGTGGACATAGAGATTACGGTGAAAGACAGAGGCGGGAAATCCTTCACAATGACTCACATACAGTCATTAAATAAACATAAAAAAAGGAATATATGATAGACCGTTAAAAAGAAAAAAAAAGGCACATCTCCAAAAATAGTATAATTTTATTTATTTATACATTTAAAGTTTATCTAGTTACGACAATACACAAATAGGCTTACAATTTCAACTTATAACTGAAAAACTTTCTCACGAGGTTATTTTAAATGTCACACTGGGAAATTTCCTTATGCTGGTGCCCTTGGATGAAAAAGGCGAGATGGGAGGTATTTTGCCCGGACAAAATTGAAATTAATAGATTAAAATTTATCCTATATCATCCCCCCACCAGCAACAACAAAATTTATTATTCATTATTAAAATAATATTATTATTGTTATTAATATATATTCAAATATTGTTTGAGTTATGTGTTGTGAACTGTTGTGAGTTGTGAACTGTTTGAGTTGTGAACTGCGCCTAACAGGCTGCGTTACTCTGAGATAGAGAGAGATAGAGAGAGAGAGAGAGAGTGAGCGAGAGTGGGCGAGACAGGGAGAGAGAAAGAAGCAGCGTAGTGTGTAGAGCGCTTCGCCGGCACTCCATTCTGCTCTGTGGTTGACATGTTGTTTCTGTAAAGCGCATAGAGCATTTTAGAAATGGATATGCGCTATATAAATGCCATCCATTATTATTATTATTATCGTACTAAGACCGGAACGCCAC
>OZ007581.1:46328110-46343110 GCA_963931925.1 Onchidella celtica | reverse complement strand
CATCGCCATCACTGTTACCTCTAGAACCACTACTACTCTAAGTACCACCAACACACTACTGCTACTACTACCACTCATAACTATTACATTTTGTCACCCAGAACCTGTACTACTTATCATGGAGATGATAACAGGCGGAGACTTACAGACCTACCTACGTCGTACACGTGACGTCATCCTCAAGCCTGGCTACGCCGACCTATCAGCGCTGAATGGGCGGGGCTACGCCAGCTCGGAGGCGGAGCCAATCAGACACGATTTTTATGCATGGTCGGGATTGGACAAAGAGCTCATGAATGGATTGGTTGGAAATACTGAAAATACTGACAGCTCACAAAAGACAGGATCAAGGGACAATTTTATAGTGGACAATTCCCCAGATAACGACAAAAGAATAGAAAACGGTCACGACATTTCGATAATACAGTCAGGACAAATGATGTCCCATCTTCACACCGAATCCGATTCTACAGATACTTTCAAAACCGTCGATACTTTCCACCAACCAGATACTTCATCAAGAAAAACTCAGGGTATCGCCATACTGAATACTCACATCTCACCAACACACAAACACGCCAAACGATATAGCTCCAACCGATCCGATACCATCTCCTTACTTCGGATGAATTCGTCCAGCGATGATAGCACCTTTGGCAACAGCAACGAGTTCACTACCAAAGACCAACAGGCTGTCGCTATGAGTAGAAACGGTTTATCAGGAACACATACCAAACACGATACCCCATTCGAGTACAACATCGAGACCTCGATGTCACAAGAACATAAATCGATCCCAAGTATCGATAAACAGAACTATTCAAATGACAACAGCTATAACATTAAAAGTAACAAGGATTACACGGCCAGTTCGTCCCTTCTGTCTACGCCCATGAATCGCCTTTCACCTCTTGAGGACATGCAAAACTACAAAGCGAGAAATTCAACAACTCACCAACACCTGCATTCATCCAAAGCCCCAGCCGACGAAAATGAATCAAAACGTTCAATAAAATCCACTGCCAACCAAAAACACCATGAACGCCAATCAGAGCGTCCAAACCATGCAACATCCCATACCCATCAAGATTCTGGAAACATAAGAACCCCTGAAACATTGCTAGAATCAGAACCGCACAAAAAGGAAGATCCATCTCCACAAACCAGGCATTTGCCAGCAGAGCAAGCGGAGAGAAACGCCTCTGAAACTATCTCTGTGCATGAGTTTGACGCAAACTTGAAGGAAGAAACTCATTCTTCCCGCAGTTCCCCTGTCAGATCTGCTACACTCAAACCCCATCGGGCTTTAACCGGGACATTCAGGTAGACTTTTTATAATATAACCTAGCATCTTTGCTTGTTTCTTGTTTGTTCTATCTCCATTTTCGGGAAAAAAATAAACAACAACTGGAAATCTTTTAGTATGTAGAACAGGTATAACAATTGCACACCTTGACACTTGTTTAAAATGCATTATGGCACTTATCAAGCTGTTTCACAGTTCCGATTTATTCCAAATTCTTATACTAACAAATACTAAAGCCGTAAGAGTTTAGTGTCGAATTTCTCAGTTGTGCAAAAAGTGGAATTGGAACAAACCAGTGCTAAGGGGCCCATTTAAATATATACTTGAAAAGAGGGTGGCGTTACCTAATTCCTGTACTGCTCATGGCCACTGAATAAACCTGTTTAATGTACTCGAAAACCCCATGTAGGCTACACAAATGTAAGGGCTGAAACAGACAAAAGCCGGTGTAGGTGCCCGTATAATTTAAACTTGCTTTGCACAAGCACAATAGGCACTGCCCGCTGCAGCCCGCTGGGTGGTGGTGTAGGCAGTGCCTCTTGTGTCAGCATGAAGCAAAATTTACGGGCGGCGGGCCACCCACCAGGTGCCAACACTAGCGGGCATTGCCTCTTGTGTTAGAGTAAAGCAAAATTTATGGGCAGCGGGCCATCGGTCAGGTGCTTAAACTAGCGGGCAGTGCCTCTTGTGTTAGAGTAAAGCAAAATTTATGAGCAGCGGGCCATCGGCCAGGTGCCAAAACTAGCGGGCAGTGCCTCTTGTTTTAGAGTAAAGCAAAATTTATGAGCAGCGGGCCATCGGCCAGGTGCCTAAACTAGCGGGCAGTGCCTCTTGTGTTAGAGTGAAGCAAAATTTACGGGCTCCTGGCCACCGGTCTGGTGCCAGTACCGGCCATGTTTGGGTTCATCCCTAAATGACTATGTGTTACTTGCCTGAATTTGCGATGTATCATGGTTGATGAAGATTTCTTCTTCTTCTTCTTCTGTTTGTTTTATTTAAGATTTTTCTTTTAGAGACAGATTCCCCTTAACATGAAATCTGCATTGTTTTCTTGAACTCACAAGAGAATTTTCACGTTCAGCTCTCACAGCTCACCGTCTCTCTCGGTGTCCGGGCAATCTCTTTCATCGCCACGCAGACTCGTGTCCCGGCCTGCCCACGTGACGTCCGACTCCGTCTCGCTGCCAACTCCTTCACATCACAGGTCCCACCCACTGTCCAGGCATGGGAGTAACCTGAGCCACATGACCGGAAGTGAGATCAGCCGACTCACCGGAAGTGACTTCAGTCATGTGACAGTGTCAGAGGACATCGACAATGACGTCATCAGTTCCAGCGATCTCTTTGCTTTCGCACTACAAATCGCCCGCGGTATGCGCCATCTGGCCGAACATAAGGTTCGTTCATCCTTAAGCTGTGTTTTCATGTGTACGGAAACGGAAAAACGACCACAGAAATGCCAAGAATCCTTCAAGTAGTGAAATAAAAATAATTATTTTCATATGTAGGTAAAAGGCTGTTTCCGCACACACGGAAATACTCTTTAGATTTACTACTTGGTAGATTTTTGGCGTTTCCTTTGTCAATTCTGTTTCTGTAAACATGAAAACAAAGCTTTACTTAGCGCCGATATATATCGGCTCAGAATAAGGATACTATTGGATCACTCGCCAGTATTTCGGCACTGTCTGAATCCCTTAAATATTGTCTCACAAATATTCCATTACATCATTTCAAAACCTTTTTTTTTATTTGCGACCCACCTGGTTAAAAGGGTTATTAAGTCTGATTTGGTCTCATAGAATCGTATTTAATTCAGCTAAGCATTTCATGGTATAATTGATCTAGATTCATAAATGTGTATAGCGCAAAAGGCTTCTGAACTACTCATTAAAAAAAACAACTATTGAAAATAGGGAGACATAATAATATACAGGTTAACTTGCCATATCAAAATTGGGCAGAAAGGAAAAGTTGTATGTAGCAAAGCCCCCCGTAAGAAATAATACCCAAACGACACAATGCAAACTAAAAGAGATGACAGAAAATCTTCAATATTTCGGCTGTCGCCTTTGTCAGTAAAAAAAAACACACAAAAAAAACCAACAACAGAAAAAAAAAATGGAAAAGAGAAAACAATAGAACAACTTTTTCTTTTTTGCCCAATTTTGGTACTGCTTATAGCCCTGCTGCGACCCCACAGTTCTTCTGTGTGTTTTGTTTTTTTAAATATTAGGTAAACTTGCCAGCTTACGTGCACATTTTTATATCAGAAGACACAGAGTCGTTCCATTTTGATACTTTCATAATTTCTTCAGTTTGACTAGGGGAAACAGCACCCAAGCAACTTGTAGCCACACTAGAATTATTACGAAAGAAAACTGTGTTTACAGATTATCCCTGACCTTGGTTCTTTTTTGATCTGACTCCATTTCCTGGAAAAACTGGAAATCTTTTAGTCTATGAAGAATCCATGGAAAAAACGGACTAAGTCACAATGCAGAAATTATGAGTTATTGGCCCCAAGCCCAAGCCAATATTCCATTGTACAATCTACTTCAGTATCTTTGACAGAAATGGGCTCAGTCGGCTACAACTGTCATCTAAAAATGACATAGTTTATGAAAGAAAGAGCTCAGTTAAAGTTTCTCAGAACATGAAATCTGTGACTGAGACTGCCTTTCCAGTGGACTCTTCATAGATATAGAAGAGGTGTGCCAAATGCGAACTTGAAATCTGAAAAGATCATTAATTAAAACAATAAGAGAGAAGCAACTGAAATTTCTAGGGCACATCTGTCGCCTCAGGAGCCTCGAACATCTAGCTGTCACAGGGAAGATCGAAGGTAGGAAAAGTAGGGGTAGGCAGAGAAAATCTTTCACTGAAAGTCTTAATTCATGGACAACAAATAAACGTCACAACAACAACTCCTTCTTGAGGTTGGCTGATGGCAGATCCGACTGGAGAGCCATGATTGCCAATGTCTGTTACAGACAGGGCAACTGATGATAACAAATGCACACTTTGACACTTGTTGAAAATGAATTGTGGGACTTTATCAAGCTGTTTCCCCAGTTCTGATGTCTTTTTTCTAACTCTTTATCGTAATGCTCACCCCGCAAACGTTTCACGACGAGTTTCAACACACAAGAACGAAGGTCGCGTATTCAAATTCAAAGACAAACGAATTTCTATTTTGCCCCACAGATCATTCATCGAGACCTTGCAGCGAGAAATATTCTGATCACCGACAAAGGTATTTGTAAAATTACCGATTTTGGATTGGCCAGGACAGTAGATGGGACAGACAACTATGAGCGTACATCAAAGGTAACATAGTTCATAGTTGTGTAACAAACTGACATGGTTGTATGAAATGCAATGCCAGTTTCTATCTATCTATCTATCTATCTATCTATCTATCTATCTATCTATCTATCTATCTATCTATCTATCTATCTATCTATCTATCTATCTATCTATCTATCTATCTATCTATCTATCTATCTATCTGTCTGTCTGTCTGTCTATCTATCTATCTATCTATCTATCTATCTATCTATCTATCTATCTATCTATCTATCTATCTATCTATCTATCTATCTATCTATCTATCTATCTATCTATCTATCTATCTATCTGCCTGCCTGTCGCCTGTCTGTCCGTCCGTTCACCTGTACACCCATCCTGCTATTCTTCCATCCATCCATCAATCCATCCGTCTATCTGTCCGTTTGCCTGTCTGTCCAATTTTCAGTCCTCTCTCTCTCTCTCTGTATTGTATCCAAGACATAATATTGACCTCTCCCCCCCCCCCCACCCACAGGGTCCACTACCCATCAGATGGATGTCCCCGGAGTCACTGATAGACGGCAACCACACTACCAAATCAGATGTCTGGGCCTATGGTGTTTTGCTATGGGAAATCGTCACACTGGGTAGGTGGACCATTCTACTGCAACAACTGCTACATCCTCCACCACCACCACAACTACCTCTACCACCATTACAACATCTAGAATAAAATGCTATTGTTAGGGGAGCGTAGCCTAATTACAAAACCACGTAGAGAAAATATTGAGTTGTGTTTACTGTTGAGCTAGAGCTTACTGTGTAAAATACCACTGTCCAGCTAGACTAAAACGGGGGGACACTGTGGTGTAGAGGCAAGGTGCTCGCCTCTCATGCCGAAGGTACTGGGTTCAAATCCCCGTCAGTGCAGGCATGTTGGAATATTGGGAATTTTCTCATATTTTCCTCTCCCTGATCCTATGACAGGTACAATCGAGCACCTAGTCTTCTCAGATAAGGACGGAAAAATTCGGAGGGACTTTGTGCACGTTGCGCACGTTAAAGATGCCTTGGCAGTTGGAAATCGTGAAGAGCAGGCCGTGAAAGGCCGCTGCCTGGGCAAAATTCTAAAAAAGAAAAAAAAATCTCTACCACAGCAAGAAAAAATAAAACAGGAAAAAGTGAGGGGTAAATGCCAAGGGCAGCGAACATCTTAAACTAAAGACCTAAACACAGCTAGACCACAATTCACGACCTCCACTACCATTATGAAATTCACTACCATGTCTGTGACACACACTACCACCCTAACCACCACCATCACCACTGCTACTGGTACAACATTCAAGACAACTACACTACCACCGCCAGTACTGAATTCACAACCACGACGACAACTACCACCACCTACCACTGTTGCATCTATAAAACGGATTACCACCGCCAGCATCACCAATAGAGAATCCAAGACCATGATTACTACCAAACACCACCACTGTTAATTCTACTGCTACGGCACCACCATCACTACTACCACTACAACATCAAATCCCCCCCCCCCCCCCCACCCCGTCCCCCGTCTACGTCCACTCCTCAGCACTGTGAATTGTGACAAATATGATATTCACTATGATCACTCACCACCACTACTACTACCATCACTACAAAATGCATTACAACTACAGGTACCACCCCAATCGTTAATAGAAAGGTCATAACCATAACAACTACTCCTACTACCACCAGCACCATTAACATTACAACCAGGACAACGTCTACCGCTATCAGTATTAGCCCAACATGTACCTACTTTTGTTGGTTACTGTTTTTACCAAATGTCTACAACCATTACGTCCACTACCACTGCTACCACCAGCTGTGCAGCCACCGCTACCCCTGCTGCCATTACATCCACTACCACCGCTACCAACAGTTTTGGGACTACTACCACTGCTACCACTAACAAACTAACAAGCACTACCACCGGTTCTGCATTCACCAAGTAGCTACCACTGCTACAGACAACGACTACAATTTTCAAACACTGACTTATTTTTATATTATTTCGGTTATTATGTTCATCAAGTTGTAGTCTAACTAATACCATGGCATCACCTTAGTATTCTTTTGCAAACCTGAGAAATTTGACTTTGGACATTTGAAGCTATAGTATTATGATAAGGAGTTAATCGCAACTGTGAAACAGCTTGATAAGTGCCACAAAGCATTTTAAAGAAGCGTCAAAGGTGCATTTATTATACCTCTTCTGCATACTAAAACATCTCAGTTTCTCAGAAAACGGAGAGAGAACAAACTAGGTCGCGAGGAGCTGAGCTATTCACTTCTATTCTTTCTTCATGTTCACCTCAATGATACGTTAAATATTGAACTTTTCCTACATTCACCAGGTGCCAGTCCCTACCCAGGCTTATCAGCTAAAGATGTGTTCAAGTTTGTTAACAGCGGGAGGAAAATGGAACGGCCACTGCACTGTAAACTTGAACTGTAAGTGGGAAAAAAATAGATCAAGTATAATATTTAAAAAAAACAACAACAAAAAAAAACCCAAACATAACGAAATAGAACTGTCTTAACATTCAGATATATACGTACACTTTGCCGTCTGGATACTACGAGTATGTTGAAAAATTCTCAGGAAGAGGTTCGTACCCCACATGTATAGTAGATTTTATAGTTGAGGATTTACTGTACAGATTTTCTCAGTCTGGTATTTTTACCTCGTTCGTCAGCCCGGCCTTTGTAATAAGGATGAGGATGTGACAGTTGAAATGACCTGTCTTTTGAGAGATACAGTCACTGTTGGCTGGTGACCTTAAACTTTAACCGTAATCCTACGTCTGAAACAACTTTTAACTAATTTTTTTGTTTAAACTTGAGGAAACACAAATACTTTCAAGCTCCTTCATGGATGCTGCCATCTTGACGCTATAGGGAGAATGGGCATGACGTCACAGAATGTTTTTGTTTTGATATTCCGACACGAAAGATGGCCGGTGGATCAGCTCATTAGTGTAACTTCGAGATATGTCTAAGAGGTTAAAATACCTGCTAGCTGCATTTAATTGATTGCTACGACAGGGTGGAAAGGATTGATCCAAGCTGGTCATCCGCGTAAACAAGAGAAAAGAAGTGAAAGAACTGATCGAACGTCTCCCATTGAACATGTACACAGGTGCCATTGTTTACTGTAGCGACCTACTTTTAGTTCGCTGCCGTTTGGTTCGTGGCGCCTCCTGTGCCCACGCAATGCAAATCAACCATCGAAATCAATGCCACAATCGCCATGGTGATGTTCGGGTCCGGACACAAAAGATGGCGAATATGAGCATTCTACCTATTGACGATAATACAGAGTGTAGACGCTAATGATGCAGTCAGTATGCAGCGATGATCTTAGAAATTTTATGTACTCTTCATGGACAACACAATTCCTTTGCCCTTTACAAATGCTTACCAAGTCAAATCCAAACCACAAGATTCGAGATGAACCTCCAAATCCTTTCACTTTAAAGGAAAAGGCAAACGCGTTTGGACTTGATCATTGTGTTGTTTAGGGAATGGTAAACTGTACGCACACATGACTCAGCTTCATTTCACCGGTGCTTTTAATAGATGGGGGCGGGGGCTTTCCAAGGTGGTTTCCTGTCACATCAAAAACCAGACTTTTAGAAATTTGTGATTTGATCTTGATGTTGTTCTCAGGCCTTCAATTTAATCATTTGTGATCTTTTATTCCAAATTTTTTTTTATCTCCAGATACGACCTTATGTGCGACTGCTGGTCCTTTCTGCCGGTCAACCGGCCAAACTTTGACAAACTTTGCTACAAATTGGAAGAACTCCTGGAACAGGAAGGAGACTACATTAACTTAGACTTGTTCCAGAGTGAAAACTATGCCTGTTTGGACACTGACATTATTGATGAGAGACTTTGACAGCTTGGCAAACCAAAGCTTCATTGGCAAATCAACTATTCACTGGGTTAAAAATTCTTAATAATTTTATAACATTTTTATGTTGGACCCATTGCATTGTACCAGGACAAAGATAGCCATTACGGCAAAAATAACATCATCATCATCGTCCTCGTTATCATCACCATCACATCATTATCAACAAAAACAACATCATCATCATTATCACCATCATCGTCACCATCATCATCATCCAAGAACAACAACTTCAATAATAACATGAACAATAGTAACAACATTATCATCTCATCATCATCATCAACAACAATAACATCATTACCATCATCATCATCATCATCATCATCATCATCATCATCATCATCAACAACAACAACAACATCAACATCATCATTATCATTAATAACACCATCATCATCATTGTCAACAACAACAACACAACACCAACATCATCGTCATCAACAACAATAACAACATCATCATCAACGACAAAAACACAACAACATCATCATCATCAATAACAACATCATCATCAACAACAACAACAACATCATCATCATCACAACAATAACACATCATCATCATCAACAACAACAACATCATCATCATTGTTATCAGTAACCAGAAGAAAAACTTCACGACCACATGTATTAATACTATAGATCCATACAAGTATTTTTACGGCAGTCGCCGCTAAAACAAAACTACAACAGCCACATCAGACACTGCCACCAGTACCACCACCACTACTACTAGAACTCCACAACAACCAGCACATCATCCACAACAACAAAAACTGCCGCCATGTCTATGATCAGTTCTACCACAGCCTGACGCCGCCGCTACTATACAACAAAACAGCTTCTTCTACAACTGCATTGTGATTATGTATCTTTCTTGATCTTTTTCACATCTGAACTTTGTTGCAATGTTGGGACCCCACGCCACGCCGTCCTACTTTGACCTGTTTTGTTTCGTTTTTTTAAAATAGAAAACATTCTTGAGGTAACTTTTAAGTGATCACTTTTTTTTTAGTTAGGAACAGTTTTGTGACTTGTAAGTAAAACGTCTTCTTTATTTTTGTTATTCCAGCCTATGTTATGTGCTGAATGGCACTCCCTGACAATTTGTACAGATTTCCTGTTGCGATGGTTTGAATCCAAAATAATAAGGGAATTTTAAATGTAGCTTTGGAGTTGGAAAAAAAAAATATTGGAATTTTTTACACGAGATTCTTGGGATTTTTGAAAATCTTCACCGGCAACGCGGGCTTAGACCTACGTCAGTTTCGATGTTCAGACATCCGCTTGGTTTACCACCAAGACAAAAGTCCAAGACAATCCAAAATAAATTAAAGCACTTGTTTTCTGTAATATTTTTCCTTTGTTGTACTTGCAAATTGAATTTATTTGTTTATGATACGGATTTTATGCACTTGTGTCACATCTGAAGACTACAAGGGAAGAACGTCAGTTGTCACAAAACGCAAGTTTCATGATTACCTCTTCAGCTCTTAACCAATAATAATATCTTTAGCTTTGTTTCTCTCATACCCATTAAGCGAAAAACATCCGTTTATCCAGCAATAGGAGCAAATTGAGATAAGGCGTCTTCTTTCAACCAATGGACTTTCAAACTTTAAAATGCGAATTTCTCTAAACCTTCATTTTTGTGACAACTGACGTTTCCCCCCTGTTCTATCTTCCTCGGATTTGTTGTGCCTGCCGTGTCTCGATTGTTATGTACAGTTTAAAATTAATGAAAGTACTTGCATTCTGTACAATTATTCACTTTTTGTACTTGCAAACTGAGACTGTTTGTTAATGACACCAATTTTACAAACTTTGATAACGTCAGGATTCCTTGTGTCTGCCATGTGCATGTTAATGTACAATCCAAAATAAAAAGGAATACTACTCGTAAATAAGTCACGATATTGTTTGATAAGTCATTGAATAGACTGAATAAAATGTACACAAATTAACAATTATAACTCTGTCAAGTTCCTATCACTGCTCGCAAACCTCTTCGTGTTGTACTGTTTTTACATTTCATTCATTTTTATTTGGTTGTATCGTTTGCGTTTGTATCGTTTCTGTACTATTTCTAACGCGAGGGTTTGTTACATACGACTTTTTCTTTTCCCCATATTTTGTCTTTGTTACTTTCACTAGTTTTTAAAGGCAATTTATCTATAAAGATACACTTTTTCTTTTTACAAACACCCAAGGCATGCAAAGTCATTTCAGCAAAGAGGCTTTTAAATCTGTCAAGTAGAGTGCATTCCTTGTAGCTGTAACAAGTGTATTTTTCTGGTTGTCAGAGACTGATTGCAGAAGTTATGGTAAAAATTAGTTACCTATCATTGTTGCAAAGAAGAAAAAAAAAAGGAATTATGTGACACATGTAAGTAATTTATAGGCCAAAACAGAATCATATCAGCAACAGATTTAGCTTAAAATTTAAAGAACAGTAAGATACCTTCTACCACTCTGGACACAGAGTGTTGGACAATTAACTGGACTAAAACTTGGATCATGACCCCGATATCCAGATATTTTGAAGTGGATAATCCAAATATCCAGATCACTAAGAAACCAAAAAGCAAGTCTCTGCCCAGCACAAGTTGTAGAGAGCCTAGACACTTACAGTATCGATATGGCCACAAACAACAGCCAGAACAAAAATACGCCTCGTTCTGGTTTGGCCAAAATAAGGTAACTGATTTTAGTGAACACAACATTTTAGTGTCAAACAACTGCCGAAAAGCATTTTTCCGGTCCAGACGGACATACTTAGTATCCCTCTTTTTAAGCTTCAGCATTATTTTTGTGACGTGATAGATTGAGATGAATGTCATAGGGAATAGGCGACAGTCGCTGTCGTTTTGATTACGACTGCCCCCCACCCCCCCCTTTCCCATCCGCGACCTTAGTTCTTGTTTGTTCCATTTCCTCTTTTTTGCCCAACTGAGGAACTCGACGCTAACCGTTTGCAGCTTTAATATTATGATAAGAAGTTAGAATGGATCGAAACTGTGAAACAGTTTGATAAGTGCCACGAGGCATTTTAAATAAAATAATGTCGTAATGTCGCATTTTTTATACATATTCTACATACTAAAAGATCTCACGTTTTCCAGAAAATGGAGATAGAAGAACAAACAAGAACTGAGGTCGCGTTTTGTGTTCTTGGTAGTATCAAAACAGAACATTAATAATAATAATAATAATAACTTTTTGTACTTGCAAACTGAGACTGTTTGTTAATGACACTAATTTTAAAAAACTTTGATAACGACAGGATTCCTTGTGTCTGCCACGTGCATGTTTTATTACGATAATAATGCGCTTTACAGAAGCAACATAGTAACCACAGAGCAGAGTGGAGCGCCGGCGAAGCGCTCAACACACTGCACTGCTTCTTTCTCTCTCCCTGTCTCGTTCACTCTCTCTATCTACCTCTCTCTATCTCAGAGCAAATTGTAACGCAGCCCGTTAGTCGCAGTTCACAACTCACAACAGTTCACAGCTCACAACTCAAATAATATTTGAATATTTATTAATTATAATATATGTTTAATAATGAATAAGAAATTTTGTTGTTGCTGGTGGGGGGATGATATGGATAAATTTTAATCTATTAATTTCAATTTTGCCTGGGCAGCGGCCTGTGCGGCCTGCTCTTTACGATTTCCAACTGCCGAGGTATCTTTAAACGTGCGCAACGTATACACGGGCCCTCCGAATTTTCGTCCTTATCCGAGAAGACTAAGTACTCGATCCTAACCCCCCCCCCCCCCTGCGAAACCATTGTTAGCATGGAGCGGAAAGTAGGTAACTGGGGTAAACAATACCCGTTTGTGCATTTCCACGGGGCGTAAGAGCTTATAAACGGCTCTAAATAGTTTCAATCAGCCCAAAAATATGAACAAACAACAATAAACAGATATGTACACTATCTTTGATGAAGAAGGTCTCTTTCAATCCTTCAATTTCTTGTTTACCGCAGCGACCTAGTTTCGCGATTTGGCGGAAATGGACCCTCTCTATACATCCATACTCTCTTGTTATAATAGTTTACCGAGCGGCTCTCGAAACATATTGTGCATCTAAAAGTGAAGACCAATTTTACTTTGTGTGTTAGTTTGCTAAGCAATAAGCCATACCACGTCAAACTCACTATTTAACACCATTTCATAGTATGAACACGAGACTTTGAATTCTTTGACCAGTTTTATGCAATCAGAAACGGTTGTATCACAGTGGCGGATCTATTACGAAACTAATAAAGCTGTGGCTTCAGGGCCGCTGATCCCAGAGGAGCCCTGAAGAACCATTTATAATGAGTGAATTTTAGATGTTGCCCTATGTTACGAGTCTGGTCTGGGTAATAGTGTTACAGAGTGGGTGTTCTGAATTAATGGGGTTATGACTGCATTTTAAAATCGAGAGGTATTTACTAATTAAGCTTCCGTACCATGCCACACACTAATAACAATCTGAATAAGGTTTTATCAACAGACCTGCAGGGCCACAAATTTAATTACCTTAAATATCCTAACAATTTTGTCTAGATCTCTTACATACTAAAAAGACAACATCAGCAGCATCAAATGAAAATTCAATAATATGTCACTAGAAGTCTCCTCTAGATTCCTATAAGGTTAAGATCATTCTGACTCACTAACAATTTAAGTATGAATTATCTATCTCTCAGATATAGTCTGCCTACTATCTATCAAGCAAAATACTCATGTCTCTGGCGACAATGTCATCTCAGCTATTTGTGCCTACCGCTTATAATGGATCAAGCTCGTCAATACAAACTGACGTAGTTAAGTTAGATCTACTCTAGGATGGGCTGGCAATCCCCAGCCTCATCCAGACAAATCAATTTCAATTCACAGTTGTGTATGCCAAACATTCATACTAGATCTAGTTGCAAGTTAATATACATCTTTGTCTTGCATTCGTGGGTAGCACTTCTAGTATGTGCGGCAATCCTGTCCTACTGGAAAAATTACGTTCAGCTCCTCGTTCACTGCTGAATCACCAACAGACAAACACTTACACTTGGTCCCTGATAAGGAATCAGGGAACAGTAGACAACAGCAGTGGGTAAATATCACCATCGAGCATATGGCTTCATCGCAATGCCTATAATGGACATAGACCTAAAAATAACAGTCTTCTGATTCTTCTGGCAGAATCACGCCGACGCCTGCACAGATGGAATTTTCTGTATGGAGTAATGAACATAGGTATGGCTACGCTTATATACTGTGCGGCCAGCTGCAAATTACCGTCCAAATGCCTAGATTTGATTGGTGCATCCATCGAGCTCAGCTCGTAGTATTAATAGATCTACATGGAAGTTGGTCACGGCCTTGTACTAGAAACAGACAAGGTCAAATTAAAATGTCAAAACCATTACTAAAATCTCTAAACCCTCGTGCTTTCTACGTTTTATGTACGAATTTCTGAACGCGACTAAGCGTCTTAAACTATCTATCCTTACTCACCCCCTCTCTTCCCTCGTAAGAGTTCATCAAAATCACGGGGTCGAGAATTGCACCGTCACTCCTAACTTATCCATTTATTCTATCTTGCCCCACTTTCTTTCCATCTCTAAGAAAAAGTGTTACAAAAACAAACTGTTCACGAGAACAGTTCAAGGACATTTACGCTGGTTATAATCAACGAGACCGTGAAAAAAACAAGTCTCTTCAAGTCGTGCCCCAGCACGACATTTATAACTTTAACCTTGACACCCTATGCTATAGTTGCTGGTTGCAAAGGGGGCCCCATAACAGTTCAAGCTTCAGGGTCACAAAAATGTTGATCCGCTACTGATGTAACATAATACTGTGATGAAGTAACACTTAAGTTCAGTGATATCAATAATTATGATCATATATCATTAAAATCCTATTGAAAAAGACGATTTACCTAGCTGTCTGTCCGTCTGTCTACCTCTCTCCATCTTTGTCTGTCTGTCTGACTGTCTGTGTGTATGTCTGCCAATATTTGTCTTTTCACCTCTCTTCTTTTCTTTCCATGTTTAACTTTTTTCTCCCCGCAATTTTTGTCCATATATTTTCTTTTTATCGTGCGGTTCTATTTGTTTAACAGCGATTCATGTTTGAAAGTTTAGGGATTCCTGATACTTACCATGATACACGTCTTGTGCCCACCAACATTAATTTTACAGTCCAGAGGGCAAACAGTGCATAAGTCAGGAGGTAACGGTCAAAGAGAAATAACCAATATTAATATAACAGTGCTAAGTGTTTTATTTGTTATTTCCCTTTGACCGCGAGTTAAGTTAATTTCCAGTGCTGAAAAAATGTCTAGGTCTACCTGCCGGTATGACCTGTTTTCCAGCTTCACGTGACTTTGTCTTTTCTTGAACGGACCTTCCTTATTTTTTAACACATTTTTTTTTTTTA
>OZ007581.1:46265610-46323110 GCA_963931925.1 Onchidella celtica | reverse complement strand
CAGTTGCCACACAGACCGGTCACCTGACGCCTGTAGTTGCCAGGTAGGTTTACAACAGCCTGGAGACAGACAAATAATCATGGCCACCTGAGATCTCGTTTGTTTGATCTCCATTTTCTGAAAAAAACTGGGCATCTTTCAGTATGTAGAAGAGGTATAACAAGGCACACTTTGACACTTGTTTAAAATGTGCAGTGGCACTTAAGCTGATTCACAGTTCTGATTTATTCTAACTCCTTAATACCAAAGCCGCAAACGTTTAACCTCGAATTTCTCTGTTGTGCAAAAAGCAAAAAGCGGAGTTGGAACGACCAAGAACCAAGGTGGCGACATGTTACCACAATCTCAGATAGGCAATTAACAATACAGGCAATGAACAGGAGATATTTTAGCTTTCTCGAATACCACACTGAAATCAGTTCATTTTCTTTTTGAACCCTGTAAGGAAAAGCAAAGTCAAAAAGCAGTAACATTTCTTCTCGTGTTCCCACAGTCTGTGTCTTCTTTTCTGCCCAGGACATTAAGGCGGTCTTGATATATAGGAGATTTACAGGAACAGGGGTTTATAATAGAATCTTTCTTATGTCACTGACCACAAGCATAATGTTGGTCTACATGGGTTTTAGGGAAAATACTTCAATGTATTATAATCCTGTAAACATGTATGAATATACTTGGTGAATTTTGTTTTCTATGTAGTATTATTAAAATCTGACCAATATTCTATTAAAAAGTACTAAGTTACAGAAGATGGTACTGGCAAAACATGTAGATTTATGGCCATTACCGTTCTCTAAGACTGAAGTGTCTAAAAAAAAAACAAAAACTCGATTTTTATAATAGATGATCGACTACATTAAAGCCGCATCGAATGATCTTGGTTCTAGACTCCAAAGCCGAAAAATAATCAAATAGCGAATCTTCAAAAAGTCATCATAACTAGATCAGTTGTGCTAAAATGAAACAGCTTTTTTGCTTCTCCTGAAAACTAATCAAAAGCAGTTACTACTGTGTTAGGGAACGGTGACGGAAATCTGGGATAAGGTGTAATAGAGACAGCAGGAAAAATGTTAAGAAAGGTATTAATTATAGTTACCTTTTTTGATCCATCAAAGGCGATATTGGCACCACACTCTGTTGTGACGTTGACCCGTTCCTTTGTCTCTCACAATCAGTGCTCCTTCCTTGGTAGTAAATACAGGCTCTGTCCTCACACCATCCAGCTGTCAATGGCCCCAAAAAAGATTCCTGAATTTCTCCAGACTTATAACATTCATTATAGAATTCATAAGACATAAAGAATTTTCTGTCAGGAACTTACTGAGAAGAACAATGACAGTGTCATAATGTTGTCTTTGCTTTCAGGGCCGTCGTAACATGATCAAGGGCCCCTCAGCAGATTCTTTTGCCATGGGACAGATGTAAATTTGCATGCACCCCCCCCCCCCACACACACCAAACTCTGGGGGTCCCTAGGCAACTGTCCAGTGCCTGTGCTTAAAGACTGCTCTGTTTGCCTTTAAGCTACCGACTGGTGACAAAAAGGTGGAAAGATGCTGTTATGATATTTAATCACGTCTTTTTGTAAAATTTGAATTTGTAACCTCGTCCAGCCAGAAGGGACCTTATGTCAAAGTCAAACAACAACAACAACAACAAAAAGCAACAAAAAATCCCTACGAAAAAAACAACAACCAACAAACTTGTCTTTGTGGCTTTGATTTATAATAATATAACGAAAACGATGAAAGACAGATCTTTCTCTGACTTTAAATCAATCAGACTGGGTGGGAGTTAAAACGAAATCAATCTTGTGACCTGTTAATCTAGTTCTGTGTGACTGAAATATCAAAAGATCGGAAAACCTAACTTATGATCAACATTCCTCCATTTTAATGGTCATGCTGACATCTTTATCTCAATTCTGTTATGCAGCTAATGAAAGAAGAGCATGCATGACAGAGAATTGATGCAATGATCTGCAACTTTCAAACACTGATGTAGGTCAAGCGAAACAGTTTAACCCATTCCCTATGGTAACTTTTGTGGGTGTGGACAGGAACTTTCAACACTAGCCAGTTTGAAATTTAAGGGTGGTTCAAAGATGTTTTTTCTTTCACTCAGTATTAACACAAGATCAAACATCTTATACATTAAAGTAAGGGAAAATCAATGAAGCAGGATAAGATTTGATATTTCTAAAGATTGGCTTTGATATTGGTGTTGGAAAATCAGTGTCCATGCGAGCCAATTATTCGGCTTTCCGTAGCGAAGCAAAAATCCCCGAGCAGAATATTCGGCTTATCGGAGCGAACGAATTAAAATGAATGATCTGCTAATTTCAAATACTGATGTAACTTTTGGTGAAATACAGCAGTTTAAAATGAATGATTTTCTAGTTGCAAATACTGATGTAACTTTATGTAAACCAGAGCGGTTTAAAGCGAAATCACATCATCAGTGTGGCTGCATCTTGAAAACTAATATATTTTGTTTGAGAACCTCTATAACAAATAACTGAAAAATATCACATTAATGACATTAGTGTTATCTGTGTAATTAAATTTTGTTAATGAAGAACGAGATTTTAAGTGGTTAAACATAAACAGAGCCACCAACGTGGAGTCTAATGCTGTCAGTGTTGAGTCTAACATCCACGAGTCTTGTGTAGGAATGATTGGGGGGCCAGAGTTCAGCCGTTTCTCATTCTTCACTTCAACTCTGTGAGAAAATAAAGTAAAAAGGCACACATTCCCTGTAGTTAACCAATCTTTGTGAGACAGTCTCCTAAGACATGGATCTTTTTGCCACAAAGTATTCAAATAGTAAAGATTTGTAAAATGTGTTATTTCAGATCATCAACCCTGTAATGCCCCGCCATATATTCACTTAGCCAGCACAACAATTCTGAATCTTACGAAACGAATTTAAAGTGATCAAATGATGCAGAAATATTAATATTTATCTCCGAAAATTATTTATTTTGTAGATAAATTCAGAAATATTCCAGTTATAGAACATTTGGCTCCAGTGTAGTTTTTCAGATATGGAATGCTGAGCACTACAAGGCTAATGAAGCTTAAAAGTAATTCAGCTCAAAACCTTTCCTTTCCAAACAGCACTTTATTTAAGCTAAATTACGAACATCGAATATTCTGTTCACAAAAAGAACTTTAGAAAGTGCATGCACTGTGGAGGGAACGCACTGACTTGTAAAACACAACATTTTATAATCTTTGTGATTGATATTGGCCAGATAGTTCCCTCACCTCTTTTGTGGTCCCGAACTCATTTCCATTTAACTTACAAAATCTTCTTAATGGTCTGTTTACACTGGTAGGTTTTAGAAATAGAAAAAAGGAATGGAGGACTGTAGGGGAAGAACTCTCCTGGCTTTCCGTCTTTTGTTTTCCGATTTCCCCATTCGAAACATGACCAAAACAAACGATGCACATCTCTCATTCAGAAAACGGACCTGTGTAAACAATCAGCGTTTCATAGGGGGAAATGGGAAAGCACAAGACAAAGCCAGGAGAGTTCTTCCCCTGCAGTCCATTCTTTTTTCTATTCCTAAAACCTACCAGTGTAAACAGACCATTAAGCATTTATTTTCAAAGGAATTTAGTTTATTTTATGTCTTTCTTTTGCAGTTTTCCAGCTCTCGCTTTCTGATATACATGTTTTACTAACCTAATTGAGCATGGATGTCGAAGAACTGTAGTTTCCACCAATATGTATTTACACGATTCAAACAGTTCAATGTGAGCTCCATCAAATGTTGTATAGTGTGGATCTCCTTCGGCCATACAGATACAATGCTCTGGGGAAGCGTGAAGTGTTCCTCCAATTTGCATAAATGTATATCAGATCAAGTATGGTTATTTTTAAACATTATTTTATTTTCTGTTTTTCAGCGTCGCACATCCCAAAATATAAAGAATAGTGCTTTTCACAGAAGTATTAAGCATGAAATGAACACTATCCCAATTATGATTATGTAGTTACATTTCAAATGAGGAAAACACCAGACAAAGAAGAATGGACATCATTATCGGAGAGCTACATCCTGCAGTGAATGAATAACGCCTCGGTGAAAGGTTAAAGGTGAAAGTTACACTTCAAATGCTCGTAAATGATGTAACATTTATTGTATACAAACACATTTGAGCACATATTGCTCCTGAATACTTCATGGAAATTGACAAAAGCATGGTATGAAACTGTGGAAATGTAAACTCAAAACTCTACAATATTTATTCTGCAGATATTTTTTCCCTGTCAAACTCCAGCAAAGACAAATTTAAAAGAAAATGAAAGACACACACACACACGCACGCACACACCACTGATTTGTCTGTATTTTCAAACGCTCATTATCCAAACAGTTTTGACACGGCTGAGTGCTGGATCAAAAGTGTCAGAAGTGGGATATCTTGGGTATAGTAGCTGTGAACACAGCTCGTTGACTCACACCCGAAACATTCATACCTCAATAACTAAGCAACACAGGATTACTGATGTTCAGTCCTGACGGGCCATATAATCATAATACAACATTCGACTGCATAATTTACGGTAATCACAATCATAGATATTACATGAAAGTCATCGACTACAGAACGTCGAGGAAGTCTATCTAAAATAGGGTATAGAAGGAAAATATTGTACTATGCACTCTTTAAGTGCGCCTATCCAGGACTACGGTTCCTAAAAGTCACCGGTGTAAACAAATTCAATTTGGTCGGTCTCGCTTTCATACAAACAGTAATAGCACCTAATCAGATAATTGACTGACTCATAAAGCGTAGCAGCACTCACTAATAATTTTCACAGTAATACACTTTACAAACTATGCTGCTCCACACTAAGAAGTATACAGCTGGGAAATGAACATAGTTCAATCTCAAACACAATCTAACAGCTCATTACACATCTAGTGAAAGTATAGTCAATGTCCTTCTCTTCATCACAATGGGGTGACGGAAAAACTGTCACAGTTCCTGGCACGAACACATACGAGGGATCTCACCATTTCCTCGCTCGCTATGGTTTTGCGAGCGAGAGAGACCAATGCAAGCGGTGTGCACACTTAAGCCTGGTGCACAGAGGCTTCGTCACTGTCCAGGTCTCTCACAGCGCGAATCTTTCTGTCTGTCATCTCCACCACTCAGGTAGGAGGCCCCCGTGACTCGTCCTTTCGCCAAATGCTCGAAATATGAATCCACTGATCTTAGTAGGTGTGTTAGCTTTTATACCCCCCGATGGTTACTAAGGGTCTCCCTCCCGATTGGACGATCAAGGACCCAGCCACGACAAACACAAGTTTGTCTTTCAGTTAACCCTAACTGCTTTCTCAAAAGGATATGTACAGCACTCAAAAACCTACACTCGAACTTCTACAATCCTACTATGTAAACAAGAAAATCTCACACGCACACCAAAATCAAAGGGTTAACTTAATGTTTACAAACTTCACTCACACATCCCTCATCACGAAATCCGTGGCTCGATTAATAGCTAAACGCGTTTCACATTCTCCCAAAATAAACCAACCCATGACTAACAGAAAAAAAGAGCTCATGCGGCTCGTGACAAAAAGCATCAGTATATATATCTGAGAAATTGTCTCTGTATCCTGGATGATTTGAGGATGTGGTTTTAGTAATAATGTTCATTACTTATCAACATCTTTGACTAAAATGAACTGTATCTCCAATCCTCCAAATCAGCTTTCCCATGAAAGATCTCCTGCATTATAAAACCCACAGAAACTGTGCTACGTTCTGAAAATCCAAGTCTGGACTGGCATCTAAGTACTGATATTGGATTAACATACTATACATATTTTATTTGTTAATTATTTTATTGGTTCAATTTTTCCACCCTGTTACTTTTTTTTTTTTTTTTTTGTGATGAAGGTCAGTCAACCCAAAGCTTGATTTGTCTTCCCTCTTCCTTTGGGTTTTCAGGGTATCGTTTCTGTATTATTTCTTACGTAAGGCTTTGCTACCTACGGCTTTCCCACATGTGGACTCATGATCTCCTGTAGTTTGACCCTCCCAGAAACTTGAATACTTTTTGGATCGGCTGAACAATCAGATAAAATATTCAGTTCTGAACCGGCAATTGTACTTCTTGTTTATGCCATATAAAAAGGATGAAATGATAAAAATGAAGTACTAAGTGATTACTAATGAAACAGGTAACTAATTCCACTTTGAAGTATACTAGTCACTAATAAAAATAGACACAATAGTACGTGTTTTGGGCTATTTACCATTGCTGGTCTCAGGTACTTGTGTAGTGTTTGCTGTCTGGGTGACCTCTTCTGGTTGGCTTGGCTTAGCCTGAGTCACTGGGGGCTGTGGGCAGAAACGACCAGAGACCACAATGAAAGTTTCAGTGTAAATTCAATTACAGGAGACTTACAGTCTGAGCTTGAGTTCGGGGTTTTACGGTGCAACGGCACGATAACGGCCTCTTTGCGTCCTTCACGGGGTTTAGGTCTTTATTTTAGAAGGTTTCGCTGCTAGTGGCATTTACACCTCACTTTTTCTTCTTTTATATTTCTTGTGCTAGGGATTCGTTTTTTGCAATTTTGTCCAGGCAGAGGCCTTGTAGTGCCTGCTCTTCACGATTTCCAACTGCCAAGGCATCTTTAACGTGCGCAACGTGCACACGGGCCCTCCGAATTTTTCGTCCTTATCCGAGAAGACTAGGTGTTCGATCCTACCTTCCATAGGATCAGGGACAGGAAAATATGAGAAAAATCCCAAAATTCCAACATGTCTGCACCGACCAGGATTTGAACTCGGTACCTTTGGCATGAGAGGCGAGCACCTTGCATCGAGCACCGAGCGCCCTTCACCGTCCATTGGAACACTTTGTTTATGTTGGGTACACAAAGCTTCTAAATTTCATATATAGAATTAAACAGTTCCGCATACATTTTATTACACTGGTAAAAATCTCAGAAGTTGTTTTTTATATATCTGCAAAGAGTTTTGTAAATGTGTATAAACGTTCTTAACTCAAGTTGCAGGTCTCGGCCTCCAGCAAAAGGACATGCAGTAAGGCCTATCTAAAAACAATCAAACAAACAACTGCAACAGCAGAAAAGACCTAAAATAACGTGCAAAGTGAAACCAGTACATTATAATCACCCAAAACTGAAACTAATCAACAGATTTATTCCGGACTGGGCAGAGTACTTCAGCAAGTAAAATAATACAATAATAATATAATAATAATAAAAAGAAGAACAATAACACATAGCATTTATAACAGCGCTTCATCCCATTAACAACCAGGTCCAAAGCGCTTTACAACATTTATATCATGTAAATCACAAACACAGTACCCATTCATACACAGGAAAAACACAAGCTTGATGGACATTCAGAGTGTAAAAAGATGACTCTTCAGCTGATGTTTAAAAATCAAAAAAAATTTAAAACCGAGTTTTCTTGTGTACAATAATGAAATCTTAATGCTTTCTTACCTTGGTTGTAGTTTCTTGCTTAGGTACTGTTGTCGGTTTTTCCTCCTGTGGTTGAATTGGAAGGGTGGGTGGAGCAGGAGGCGGTAATGTCGTTGTCGTTGTTTGTGTTGGAAGTGGTGGTGGTGGTGGTGTTTCTAGTACCATTGGTGGTTGTGGCCGTGGTTCTGGTGGGTCAATTTGGACCTCAACTGGTGGTAAAGGTGGTGCAATCTTTCGTAGATCAACTGGCAGTCCCACTGGAGGTGATTCTGTTTGTACCACGACTGGTGGTGGCAGTGGTGGTAGTTCTGTAGGCATCACTGGTGGATCTACTTGGGGTGGTAGCGGTGGTACTGTTTGCACTAGTGGTGGCAAAGTTTGTGGCAAAGGAGGTGGGGCTGGTGTAGTTGTTGGAGCTGTGAAAGGCAGCAAAATGGCAACCAAAATGAACAAAACAATATACAATTATCATGTAAATACTGAATAACAACTCTCTAAAAGGTACAAAGAATGTTGATCGATCACCTGTAAAGTATTCTGTCAAGAGAAATTTATTATAAATATTCAGGATCCAGAAACATCACCTGTTTTAAAGAAATCATTAATTTACTGGCCTTAAACTTGCCTCGAAATTATTTTTTTAATTACTATTGTCAATTTTTCTTTTGAAAAGAGGGGACGGGGATGGGGTCGGGGGATCCATTGAGTGATGTAATATCCACCATCATTTTTTAGAACAACCGATCGTTAATTCATAAAACAGAATTTTATGCACATAAAATTTGTCAGCACGTAATTTGAATTGCCACTATTTAAAATATTTCAGAAAAACGAATTACATGTTTTTAAACAGCAGGGAGAAAAAGTTACTTGTCTGCTCCAAAAATGACATGTAGGTAAAGTTTAGAAATGGAGTATGAGAGACTGTGACCGAAGGTCGTGGTTGTGAAATAATTTTGGACACTATTTTGTGAAATAACTCAGGAAATCAATCGTTCAAAGTATGCTTGAAAATAATAATGAGTAGGTAACTTGGGGATGTTATCTTGGAAAATTTCCATTTGGAATCATACTCTTAAGTAATCATAATAAATATTATACTAATGAAGATTATATATAATTGTTCCAGGCGATTTACAATATAATTTCGTTTCTCCATCTGTAACTCATCCCCCCCTATCTCTGTCTCTGTCCGTCTGTCTGTCTCTCTCTCTCACTTTCTCTTTCTCTCTCTCTCTCTCGCATACACTCTTATGGTAGACATACATACATACACACACATAACATAGGCACAAAGAGATAAATGAGGCGGAAATGATACAATAACATAGCAAAAATAAAATGTTGAGAAAAGAAATGGATTGGGAATGAGACTTCAGAACTGCAAGTGTATTTGGGAAAGGAGGGACTTTAGACCGGTTTTGAATTTTGACTGATGCCACTCGCAATGATTTTGGAGGCGAGTTCCAGATGATTACATGGGGCACCGTGTGCAAAATGCTCTGCCTCCTACTTTCTTTGACTTGCAATTAAAAATCTTAAGAAGGCCCTGACCGCTTGATCTTATAGCTCTTAATTACACCGAATGTTATGCTGGACAGCGTGTTGCTACAATCTTCTATCACAATCTTATCTTAGTCACACAAGTCAATCATCTTACCGACTTCTTTGCATTGGTCTCCAACTTGTTCAAAACCGTCTCTACACACACAGGTTCTCCTGTCATTCTGTACAACACACGTGGCTTCAGGCGAACAGACTGGGTCGTCATAGCGTAGAACTTGTAACATAGACCCAAATTCTGATGGCTGACACAGTATTGTGCGGCTACAGTCTGATACTGTGTAGTTGGTATTGACCTGACTGATGAATTTTGACACATTTGGTAGATCCGAGTTAAAAGTGTGTAATGGTTGTACATAATAATAATAATAATAATAATACATAACACTTATATATCGCTCCATCACTTCAACAACCATGTTCTAAGCGTTGTATATCATATATTCACATCATAATTATCATATCTATCCTAAATCACCCACACAACATATTTCTATACTCAGAAAAAAAACTACAACTTGATATACATTCAGAGTGTAAAAAAAATGACTCTTCAGCGGGTGTTTCAAAGCCATAAAATTTTCACCCTCTCTCAAAGAGAAAGGGGGGGGGGGGGGGCGAGGTTAGGGGTAAAGATATGCCAGATGAACAAATGTGTTTTTCTTTTTTTACTCTTCCTATAGCCGTTGTGGGTGGGTTGGGGGGGGGGTGGTAAAGATACGCCAGTTGAATAAATACGTTTTTTAAGTTCTTCCTACAGCCGGGCTATGGGGATAGGGTAAAGATTCGCCAGTTGAACAAATGTGCTTTTTATTCTTCACACAGCTAGAAGGGGACAGGGTAAGGATACGCTAGTTGAACTGATAAATGTGTTTTTTATTCTTCTTCCTACAGCAGGAAGGGATAGGATAAATATGGGCCAGTTGGATAAAGTTTTTTTTTTTTAATTCTTCATACAGCCGGGGGGGGGGGGGGTAAAGATACTCCAGTTAAACAAATGTGTTTTTTATTCTTCCTACAGCCGTTTGAATAATTAATGTTTTTTTTTTTTATTCTTCATACAGCCAGGAAAGGGATAGAGTAAGGATACCCCAGTTGAACAAATGTGTGTTTACAAGATAATACTTTGAATTTTATTAACTCCTTTCCAGGATAATATGTTAATGGAACGCAGATGTCAAAAACGTTAAAAAAAAAGAAGAGAAAACACTCTTTAAAGTGATGCTTTTGTGTGTGTTATGCACACACACAGTTGTTGGTTTTAAGAATGCCTTGTGATTTGGATTTTGACAAAGATATTAACATTTTTAAAAGCTAATAGAGAGTAAATGAAATCAAGTCATGCAATAGAGCAACAGTAATTTTTTAACCTGTTGTCTGGACAGATGTATTTGTATCAGACCCAAAAAATGTCGTCGAAAGACGTGGAACAGTGGTAAGAAACTCCTCAAGTGGAGCGAGACAGATGACGATCTTCAGAGGAAGAGTGGATTCCTTCATTAGATGTTTCGGCCTTTAACTTCCTGACATCTTCTAGAACCCCGGCCACACCGAGGTCATGACTCTCAGTGTTCGTCACCCATTTTTTTTTTCATCGCCAGGATCAAGGTTTGAACCAGTACCGCTGGTTTCTCGGTGCAAGTGTCCTATCGATTCTCTCAACGCTGCCACTGGTTTTAAAATGGAGTCACTCTTATTTTTCAACCAGTTTTCTGGTAAAATGTATTTATATCAGACCCAAAAGTGCTTTAAAAAAACAAACAAACAAAAAAAAACAAAACATTGAACGTACTGGAATATAAAACTTGTTCACATCCTTGCAGCCACAGTCTTCTTCAAGAATGCATTTCCCATTGTCCAATACAAATCCTTCATCACATTCACAACCTTCCCTCTCGGCCAATGGGCAGGATTCGGAGGCGGGACCAATGCATGTTGATTGACAACCAGACATAAGAGGATTGTAGTGACTATTTGGTGGACAAACAAGTGCTGAAAGAAAAGTTGTAAAAACTATACTGAAAACCGTCAATTAAAGCAAATCATATTTAATTTGAAGTCAAATAAATTAGGAAATATAATGGTCTCGACAGCTGGAAAAAGGATAGCCATTAATGCTATGGTAGCTGCTTTGTCGTGTAACATATTATTTCTCTTCTGGGGCAGCAAAATCCATAATAAATTATAACACACAGGCTGGGCTAAAAGTTACTTTACCGTAATAATACTGTGCGTTAGAAGTGCCAGCTCTGTTTTGGAGAAGGAGGTCATTTCTGAACATTTGATTTAATTTAGATTTTAATTTACTTTATGTACACTTCAGTGAGCCGATCAATAATAGGGTGTACACTTTACTAGATTGAAACTTAACTGTAGTAATAAAATATTATGGCAAAGCAGCTTTTTGGCAGACCCTATGTAATACTGTAACATAGACCACCAAATTTCTTGGACAACATTGTTTCCATTACTTGACCCAACAGCCAATATTTAAAAAAAAAAAAAGGAAGCCAATGAACTGTAATTATCTTTAGGTCATCAACAGTCTTCGTTCATATTTTGAACCAAATTTTATCTTTTTAATTGTTCAAGTATTTTTTTTTTTGTACTTTGAACAAACTCTTGTACTTTGCACTGACAAGACTGGTGACGTTATGTTACCTCGTACTAGAAAACTGGAGGAAATGTATAGCTCTGGGGAAAATTTTTGTCTTCAGTGATGGGAAAAACTAGTTTTATATCTACTGATTAGCTGAAAAAATGGGAAACACCTGAAGTGCAGAAAACAAGGAAAAGAAAAAACCAAACCACTGAGCCAAGCTGACATACCATTTACAAAAATATAAAAAAAAGACCCGCTAACCGAATGACCACTTTAATAAGATCATCTCAAGGGGCACGCACACCCAGGCTCTATAAAGGCAAACTGAAACTGCCAGTAATGATTTCCATTGAAAGGAGAATGCTAAATACAAAATACTGTAACGCACTTCACAGATCACATAATGTACTCCGTGTATAATTATGCATACTAGTATAACAAGCATGATGCACCATTATATATGGCTTTACTGCACTGGTTTTTGATCCCAAACCTAGCAGAAATTTCTTATGTGGTTAAAAAATGAAACAATTGTTTCTACCGCCACAGTCAAACACATTTGTCTATTTCATTTTTACATTTTCAAAAAGCAGGAAAAAGTATCACTGCTTTGCAAATCCTGTGACTTGCGTAAAAGTTTGTGTCAAAATTCACATTTTGAAGGCTCAATACAAAACTTCAACTTTTCAGGAAACAAAATAAACTAACCTTATTTCATCTGGGATATTAGACCCTATCTCAAAAACATTTTAATAAAGACTTGGGCCATCGTGTTTTGGCTTTGTTATGTTCTTTCCAAGAGCCTATATTTGGGACAATTATGTAAAATGAGAGAGCTGGCATTCAAAAGCAACAAAAACTGCATGCTGCATTGAGAAAAACAAAGAAAATGAAAACCTAAGGCAAATCTCAGACGTCCTCCATACAACTGGGATTCCCGAATCCTCACAAACGCCAGCCAAAGCCTCACTGGCCATGCACACCACCTGGGCCACAGCCTCTGGTTTGTCAATATAGGTGCAGACATCCAATAAGAGATAAATTCTTATTTACTTTTGCCCGGGCAGCGGCCTGTTCGGCCTGCTCTTCTCGATTTCCTACTGCCAAGGTATCTTTAAAGTGCGCAATGTGCACACGTGCCCTCCGAACTTTCCATCGTTACCTGAGAAGACTAGGTGCTCCATCCTACCTACCACACGATCAGGGACAGGAAAATATGAGAAAAATTCCAATATTCCAACATGCCTGCACCGACCAGGATTCGAACCCGGTACCTTAGGCATGAGAGGCGAGTACCTTGCCTCTTGACCACAGTTATCATACCTAAAGTTACTGAAGTCTTCTGATCATTCTTCATATTCCCAAGATCTCTGATCTGATTAATGAAATGAATATTTACCCTGGAAGGTTTTGGGGACTCTAACTGTGACCCTGTGTACACCGTCAAAAGCTACCTCCAGTCCACAGTCAGTCCACAGCTCTATGTATTTGCCACTCCTGGAAATGGTTGTGCCCAGGTCAGGTATAACTACTGGTGTAGATCTGGGCATCTCATTGATCTGTATTCAAAAGTGAGGACATTCACAAAAATACATGAACATGGTTACTAATAGGCCTATATTTGTACCCAGGTTAAGTATATTTAATATGCTGGCTTAAAGTCAGGACATAATTGTCATTCACCTGTGTTAAAAAACAAGGACATTAATTAAAAGACATTTATTTACGATACATTAATTAATCATTAAAATTAGTCACCACATTTGTAATTTGGGACATCATATCAATTTGTGTGTACAAAAAAAAGTGAATATTGATGATTATAATTAAGTAAACTGCTCATGATTCTAATTTTATCATGGATCGCCATCTCTGCCAACACCACAACCATTTTCTCATAAGCCATTATCAGTGTCAAGGAAGAAATTCTAATACAAATTTTGTATTTCTTCATAACAAATTAATGCTTTTGATAACCACATCCCAAGGCTAAAGACAGACGGACGCAAAATTACTTTACAGTCATCCATTTATGAGTACAAGTTGGCCCACAGGCTCGGGGAATACACAGATGTGATTGTACATGTAAGTTGAGTTTCCATCACCAAAGTGTGAATTGAGGACAGAATGAAATTTCCGGTTATAGTTTTTAATTCTACTCGAAGACAATGTGTCTCTTTTTTTTTTCCGGCTCAAAATGTCGGAACATTTTCCTCTGTTCAACTCAGTTGCGGTTCAAAATCAGCAAAAGTATGAAAAATATAGCAACCTTCAAGACCTTTCAAAATATGCCCACATACATCTTTACGTCTTTCTATGTTTAATATGATATTTTGTAGAATTTAAGGCTCAGGGGTTAAAACGCCTTTCATGATTATATTGGAGATCTTATTTCCTTTATGATATGATTTGAATTTTGTATCTTCATGTAATAGCATTGTTTACATAATTACAGTTTTTGTTGTTAATGATAAATTTGAGTTTTCCCTGCCATTCTACCTCTTTAGTATGATCAAAGCTGTCTTAATATGGCAAAAAGAAAAAGCTGTATGCAGCGACGCCTTTTTGCCATTGTTGACTTTGGTTCAAGCCTCGCTACGGCCCCACAGTTTTTCTGTTTTTTATGATACTTCGTTTACCAAACAATTCATTTTAAGTGCCACATTCCACTTGAATATCTTACCAGGATGTCTCCCCCGGGCACCATGACGATCTTTATACCCTTCACATGAACATAGACAACTTTGGTAAATGCCACGCGAGTGTTCCCACCTCTGTGCTCATTCTTGACCTCCACATTGAAAGAACAAGAACTCTTTCCTTTGCTTTTTGCCAGTGTGTAAGTGCAGGTGCCTTGAAAGTGAATCACCTGTCCATCAAAGGTTCTGTAATGGGGATCACCACTGGCAGAACACTGGCAGAAGTCTGTACGGTTGAAAAAAGTAAAGTTAAATTATGAAATCGTCTTTTCTAATACGTTTCCTTTTAGAAAGTCTGAACGGTTTAATAAAGAAATGTTAAATGAGAAGTCTCCCCTTCTAATACCTTTCCTGTAAGTAAGTCTGAATGGTTTAAAAAGTAAAGTTAAATTGTGAAATCTTCATTTCTCACACGTTTTCTATAGGAAAGTCTGAAAGGTTTAAAAATATGTCATATTGTGAAGTCTCCCTTTCCCATACGTTTTCTATATGTAAGTCTGGACAGTTTAAAAAGTAAAGTTAAATTCTGAAATCTTCATTTCTAATACGTCCTTTAAAGGAAATCCTGAACGTTTGAAAAGGTAAAATAATAATATTATTGCAAAGTCTTCCTTTCTAATGCGTTTTCTGTAAGAATTCCATTTAAGGATATCGTAATTGCCAACTACTTGTTTCTGTTTCTTTCATTCAGAAATATTTGGCATTAAATTTTTTTCATGGCAACCTATAAATTAAAAATGATCTTAAATGGGATTAATTCTTTTACCCCAGAGACAAAAAAAAAATCCTAAAAGTAAATATTTACCAGTCTAGCCGATACTGCATATTAAGCCCATAAAGATTTTGGGACAATCCAGCTAACTGAATCACACACATTGTTAAAGGCAAAGATGAATATGGCACAAGTCATACCAATAGGACTGAATTGGAAAATAGCTTTTGTCCTTCGAACCCGGACCCCTTGATTTCCCCCTATACCATACCCCTCGCCCTCAGAGAACAACAAACATTACAGTGCGTCCCTGGTATACCAATGAAGGGGTTTCATAGGGTTTAAGAAAGGTAGGTTTAAAACAACACATTTTACTAGTTTAATTTTTTTTCAAGGCTTGGGTCGGAGTCAACGGAACAGTACTTTTGTTTTTTTGTAGGCCTCAGATTTAAATGTGATTTGCATGGAATGCATTGATTCTGTACATGACATCAGTCATTAGCGATAGCTAAATGAATAGATAAATAAGTACATTAGTACATTGTCAGCCGAACAGAGATAAATTAATTTAATAGATACCTATATAAGTTTATTGGTAGGCAGATAAGTAAAGGAATTCAAAGCGAATAAATAGATGAGTAAATAGATACGTAAGAAAGAACGTAAATAAATACGTTTAGTATATAGCTGTCTGCATGGACTATCCTAGGGATCGGACCCAATTGAAGTCTTTTATATCTTTTTATGAATTGTCAGTTACTGAATTCTTCGTTGTCGGCTGTTCTTGAATCCTTTAAACAGAACAGTGGTAATTTTAAGACATTTCAGGTTGCTGCACAGTATAAATGATTAAATCATATAATATGTTTAAAAAATTTCCTATTATCCCAACATACTTTCTCGTCGGTTCCTCCTTAAGGTTGCTCTCAGCTTGATTTTCTCTGAAAACAGACAGAGAAAAATGGCTCTTGTTACATATTATCATATTATGTTTTATAATTTTTGTATCAATTCAACTGATTCACTCACAGTTCCCTTCTTTCAGAGAAGAAGATTTCTCATACTGGCTTCTTTGAAAGATAATGGCGTGATATGGCCACCGATGATATCAGTTTACAGTAGCCTTAATGAAATATGGTTAAATACCAAATTATGGGCATTTTAACAAAGAATTTATTATATTTTGAACTGCGTATTTTTCTGATGAACCGCTAAGAACGGCTTATGGCAGTGATTCAGTAAAGTTTACAGTACTTCCATGTTAAGCTAGCATGGAGATGTTATTCTTGAGGGAAATGCTCCTGTTCTTACTTGAAGCTGTGTTTTCATTTATACGGAAAGGGAAATGTCAAAAACCCTGCAAGTTGTGAAATAGACGGAACGTTCATGTGTGTAACGAATCGCCGTTCCCGTAACGTGAAAGACTTTCTCTTTACTACTTCGTGGATTTTTGTCATTTCTGTTGCCATTTCCGTACACATGGAAACCCAGCTTACGTCATGAAATCCAACACCAACATATAACTGATAATGCAAAAATGGTACGAGAAGTTAAACTAAACTTCCAACTAATGTTGAGGCAATTTAAGGCTAAACTGATAATGAGCAGGAAGATGCAACATGAAATGAAAGACAAGAAGAAGAAAAAGACGAAATAATACAATGAACTGGGCTTGAATTTACTTGGTAATTGGAAAAAAAAACGTCAAACTGTAAAATAAAGGCGGCTCAAAATGTGACGTGAGCTAATCTCCACATCAATGTTTCTCAACTTTTTTTGTTCTACGTTCCACCTCAATTTTCAAAAGCACCATACACCTCGTCATGATCAAAGAAAGTTAGTATACAGTGTATAGGTAAGAATGCGCATATCCACTATCTTTTGTGTCCGGAGCCGCCCATCACCATGGCGATTTGTGGCATTGATTTTTGATTCGTTGGCTGATTTGCACTGCGAAGCACGGGAGGTGCCGCGAACCAACCGGCGGCAAACTAAAACCTAGGTCACTGCAGTCAACAATGGCACGTGTGTACATGTTCAATGGGAGACGTTCGGTCAGTTCTTTCACTTCCTTTGCCTTGTTTACACAGATGGTAGGGAATCTGACCAGCTTGGATCCACCCTTTCCACCCCTGTCGTAGCAATCAACTACAATGCAACTAGGAGGCATTTTAACCGCTTAGACATATCTCGAAGTTACAGTAATCAGCTGATCCACCGGCCATCTTTAGTGGCAGAAGACCAAAACAAAAACACTCTGTGACGTTACGCGCATGCGACCTATACACCTACGCCCCTTCTTAAGTCCAGCCTTAAGAAACACTGCCCTAGGATATTCAGATTAAAAAACAACAACAACCTGACATACCTTGACACTTTTTCGGTTGATTTTTTTGTCCTGATGTCTATTTATTTAGCCTCCTACTCCCACTAATACATCAAACATAGCAAATTGATGAATTTAAAAGTTGGGGATATTTTAAATTAAGAGTGACTTTTCCTAAAAATCAGTTGTATAATGCACACCTGGTTAACCAAAGCAATAGTAGGACACCTGGAAGGGCGGTATGTTTGACTGTGAAGGAAAATGGAGGTCGAAGAACAAAACAGACCAACAGTTAAAATATGGTAAGAGGAAAAAGTTGTATGTAGCAAAGCCTTGTGTAAGAAATGATACCGAAATACAATAAAACGTAATGAAAGGGAAGACAAATCAAGCTTTCCATATGTAAACCTTCGTCAAGCAAAAAAAATTATATCCATGTGTGTGTCTATCTGTCCATCTAACCATCTCCTTCCCTCCCTCCATCCATGCATCCATCTATCCATTCCTCCCATCTCATCCCATCTCATCCCATTACACCTCATCTTATCTCCATATCTTATCATCTCATCTCATCCATCCATCCATCCATACCTCCGTCCGTCCATCCATCCATCCATCCATCCATCCATCCATCCATCCATCCATCCATCCATCCATCCATCCATCCCTCCGTCCGTCCATCCATCCATCCATCCATCCATCCATCCATCCATCCATCCATCCCTCCGTCCGTCCACCCATCCATCCATCCATCCACCCATCCATCCATCCATCCATCCATCTCTTATTTCTGACGCCAGGCTTTGCTTCATACAACATTAATTTTCCTTTTGTCACAGTTTGACATTGCTTCAAGCCTTATTGCGAGCCCACAGTTTCTCTGTGGTTTTTATAAACATTTCTTCACCGTTATTATTCAACATACCTTTTTCTTTCCTCTTTTCCTCCTCTGTGAGTCTTTTAGGCACACATGTGTTTCCATCACCTTCACATCTGGATCGGCACTTGCACCTTTCTCTGACCATTCACCCTGGCACACCTAGCTTTCTTGTGGCATCCTGGAGTGTCAATAGCAGCAAAGTCATAATCGTTCGTACCAGGCATGTGTATACATCGACAGGCAGTCTTGCACTCTTTGGACAGAATGGTGGTGTCTGCCTAAAAAGAACAAAGAAGAAGGCTAAAGGTAGCTGACTGTATGAGATTGACTAACCGTGAAACAAGAACAACATGCATTTAGTGAAGGCCTTTGCCATTGATGTGAGTGAGTGGGAAAAGCTCTCGCTTGATCGTGCAAATTGGAGGGCGGCCCTTACCAGAGGCAGCAAAGCATGGGAAGCTGACAGAGTCCAGCAGGCTATCAAAAAAAGAGAACGGCGCAAGAAAAGGCCCAGTGGTACTGAACCAACGGAGCACTCTTGTCATTTATGCGGAAGGGTCTGCAGGGCAAAAATAGGACTTATCAGTCACATGAGAAGCCATAAGTCATGAAAGAACAGTCTTTCCATTCTGTCCTCTGTGTCCTTTAGTTCTCTTTATTGTCCATTTGTTGAAATTCTCAACAATTTCTGTTCTTTATTCCTCTGGTATTGTTAAGGTCATCATCATACCTGATGGACGAACTATTATTATTATTATAAATTTCCTCCCTCTCTCTGGCTAGTTCTTTGGCTTCTCGGGAGGCCCTAGCCTGAGGCTGTTGGCCCCCTATTCTTGATTTTTGTTTTCTTGTCATAGTTCTTTCTGTTGTCTTTATATCGTCTTCTGCATTGTCTTCCTTGGTGGTAAGCGACAAAAGAGCTGCAGAAGGAGGACAGAGTAGCGGGTGGCCTCAAGAGAAAAGGGAGAGAAGCATGTGTACCCACAGACTAATAAATAACACAGACTGGATGAGCCCATTGTGTGACGTCACAAAACAGCGAAAGGTCATGAACCATCCGCCACATTAGGTTTACGGTTGCGACCGACACTTCAGCATAGCTACAATGCAGCGGTCGTTAAAAGTCCAGACGGTCATCATTTATAACAATAAAAAAAAAGGCAGCTGTAGTCAATAAAATGAAAGGATAGGCAAGATAATGCATTATTAATACATGTACCACCAATCTTGACAAATAAAAAGAAATTTCTACTGCAGATAGAACTAGAATCGGAATTTCCCGAGCGGCGGCCACGTTGGTTATACGGCCGCATCTCATTAACTTCCGTAAAAAACGACACAGCCCGAAGCTCGTGTTTCCAGTCTGGTTGATTTATTAGTCTGTGTGTGTACCCACAGTAATGGTTAGTTCCCCCCCCCCCCCCCCATTAAAAAGAACAACAACAACATTCACGCACCCCTTAGGGCGACCACATAGAGAAAGCCGTTCGCTTACGCCCACGCAAGCGCACTGCCCGGGGCTGTGAAATTAAAAGAATCCCCTAATGAAAACCGTGTGCGTCCCACATAGATAAAGTTGTCATTGAGCACGGGTCAGCGCGGAGCGGCACTGATGTTTTTCGCAGAATCGAAACTACATTCTTTCCAAGGCCGACCAAAGCTGTCTGTGGCCAAGTAATTTTGTCAGTGTGAACGTCAACATTCTTAGAAACGTGCCAAATTGATGATTGGAAGTAGTCTCATTTTGAAATTGGTAAAATATGTCTGCTATAGTATCGTCATAAAGCAATTCATCTTTCTCCACCCCCCCTTTCACAGGCACAGAAACCTAGCTGTTTATTTATATTATTATGACGTATAATTTTTTCTCCATTGTGTTTTTCTGTCTGTTCACCCTATTGAGGGTTGACAGGGTGAAAAGAGTGAGTATCTGGGGTTTGTAATACCCCGAGTGTAAAATAGAATTAATATCTTTTGTCCATGAAAATATTGCACTGATGATATTTCCTCTCTATAAATTTGTTTTAAGTTAGACTAAAATACTGATTTAAACCATACAAAGACACAGCAAAGACCTATGAACGCAGCCTACACTATCATTTGTTCGCTGATGATGATGACTTCACGAAGTACTAATCGTCATGGTCACTCCACAAAATTGCCTATGTCATGATTTGGCGTTTTTGAAAATCAAAGAAAGATGTTTATTTCGAATAAAAATGGTAGATGTTTCTTGGGGAGCGTAGTGTTTTACATAGCAAGCTATAGCTGAACAGTGAAACACAATTCAGTATTTTCTCTGTTTGGCCTCGTCATAAAACTAGCGTCCTATGATAGAAGTCTAAAATGGTGATTTAGGTGGATGCGGGTATTCGTGTAAAAACTCATAAGTCAAAGAAAAAAACAACGACAACAACGTAACTGTTGATTGAACGTTGCCAAATAAAGTCTGTTTAAGGTGAGAATTTCATCTCAAAACACCAAAAAAATGACTTACGTAATTGTGAAATGTACGTGACATAATAAGAAGCACACTGGCTGTGATCCTAAACACCTACGGGAATATAGTTATTCTTTTTATCAAGGCAACCGCATTTATTGGCTGGGACACATTTATTATCACTCAGGAGGAATCCGTCATCACACATACAGCCCGTCTGGGTGTCCCTGACACAGGCGCCCTTAGGTTCAGGCATCACACAGGTAGGGGGACACGTTGGCATGGCATCCGAGTAATGAGAGTTTGGTGGACATTTCATTGCTGCAAGAATACAGACACAAGATGCAGGTAATCAGTAACGTATGTCAGTGCTTAACCCCTTTACTGCTAACATGCTTTCCGCCGCCATAGACTGGAACTCATTTTTTTCTGTTTTTGTCACAGCCCCTTAAAACTGTAATAATTAGTTTTGGCTACTATTCAGAAGCAAACAACGAGACCTTCGTTCTTGTTTGTTGCAACTCCACTTTTTGCACAAATGAGAAATTCGGTGTTAAACGTTTGCGGCTTTACTATTATGATGAGGAGTTAGAATAAATCAGAACTGTGAAACAACTTGATAAGTGCCAGAATGCATTTTATACAAGTGTTAAAGTGTGCATTTGTTTTACGTCTTCTACACACTAAAAGATCTCCACTTTTTCAGAAAATGGAGAAAGAGCAAACCAGAACGAGAGTCGCAGTAATTAAATTCCTTCACAATAAAGAAATTTCACTCACGGTACAACTTCGATGTCCTCCAGTTGACATCCACACCAAGGTTTCTGCATTCCTCTGCAAGAGTCTCCATAGCTTTGCATGCCAGGTCAAAGGCTTCCTTCTCGTTAGCATGGAAGGCGCAGGCGTCTTGGACGCAGTTCCCATAGTACGTCTTTGCAGCTTCCCCTCGCAATTCCAAACATTTGCCAAAGGCACCTCGGACATTGATCATGTTGCCACAGTGAGCCTCAGCCTGGCGCTTGAACTTTTTGGAACAGACTGGTTCTGGGGGTGGTGTGACCTTAGTGAGACATCTGCGGATGGATTAACAGACAGTTTACCCACGTTGATCCAAGCTACCATATTGCAGAGAACCACGTCCGTCCAATATCAGACCTACATTTTTTGGAACCCTGATGCTGCCAAGACATTTTAACTAGATGTGTGCCACCTTTGCTCGAAGGTTCCTTACCATGTCACTTCATGTATGCCTGTTATTGAGTTATGATCTGTCTAAATAATGATACGTAAGAATGTGTACCACGCGTGTGCTGTTAAACGCTGTGTGAAAGAGAATTTCCCACATGCGATAACAAAGTGATTTTTATCTATCTTATCTTATCTTACCACAACTTTGGGGGAACGATGACGACATAGAAACTAGCAAACAAACGAGTGACATCATAGAAATTAGCAAACAAACAAGAGACGACATAGAAACTAGCAAACAAACGAGAGACGACATAGAAACTAGCAAACAAACGAGAGCTCTCACTTCTTAGGCAGATCTGCGCTCTGAATTTCTACAGCCCAAATCTGACCATACAAACTGTCTCTGTGGGCAAAGCGTGCCAAGTCTGTGCCATCGGGGGACAAATAATCATCTGTGGGATCACCGTTACAGGTGCCACAAATACCAGCCAGGTTTCCTGCAAAGCTCTTTCTGGGAACTAGTACTCGGGCTAAATGATTGTCCTGGGGCGGAAAGGAGAGAAAAGATAAGGATATGTAGATAAATACTAGTGGAAGAGGACTATGTATGAGAATGTTGAAACCGGAGAATGAAGACAGAAGAAATATTGCAGAATTATAAAGTGCCTCTTGACCCCACGAAGAGGCAGACAAAAATTTCATAAGGCTAATTAGAAAACCTCCATAAAAGTGTTTCTCTACCTTTTTTTGGTCCACCCCTCCCTCCCTTTTTTCCGCCCCGCCCCCCCCCCCCATATACACACACACACATTTCAATTTTGCACACAGTAGGTACAACAATATTTAAAAAATAATGTATATATTCAGTATCTACACATTCAAAAAAAATTCAATTAAAAATGTATTTCAGGATTTATTCACTTGTTTCAGTCTTCAAATAAAAATCACTACGCTCCACCAAAATCATGAAAGGGTTTTTAACCGCTGAGCCTGAAATTCTATAAAATATTATATAACGTACAGAAAGACATAAAATCGTAGTTGGGCATAATTCAAAAGGTCTTGAAGTTCGCTATATTTTTAATACTTTTCATTGATTTTGAGCCACAACTGAGTTGAACAGAAGAAAGTCTTCCGGCATTTTGAGCCGGAAGAAAGAAAAAAAGACACACATTCTTCGTGTTGAATTAAAAAGTATGACAGGAAATTTCGTTCTACCTCTCAATGTACACAATGGTGATAGGAATCCCACTTTAAGAACTGCATCTGTGTATTTCCCTAAGTCAGTTGGTCAACAATGTTGCAACATTACTTAATAATATGTTATTATGTCTTTAGGGACATTTACTCACCCTGTAGGCAATTTCCACACCGCAGCTGGTGATAACAGTAATGGCTTGGTGATTTTTCACAACCTTGACTTTACCATCAATAGAGAGGGGTGCATATCGTCTGATGCCATTGATCTGCATAGGAATATCAAAGACACAACATGAAACATGATGGTTTATCCTAGACAGGGCATTCTCCTCTCTCTACCATTTTCATGACAGTATTTGAATGCGCGTGTGTTAGGCCCTTTCATGAACAGTTGTCCTTGACCCTCTCGGCCCCAAATATATCGCCAGTGATATGCTGAAAATTGTATCGCCCGGCTGCAGTTCCCACAAGAACAGTTCTTTCACAGTAATTTCTACAATATACACCACAGACTAATAAATTAACCAGACTGGAAACACGAGCTTCGGGCTGTGTCGTTTTTTAGGGAATTTCTCGAGCGGCGGTCGTACACCCAACATGGCCGCCGCTCGGGAAATTCCGATTCTAGTTCTATCTGCAGTAGAAATTTATTTTTATTTTTCAAGATTGGTTGTACATGTATTAATTTCTTGGTGCGGAAGCAAACTTCCGCGTTCAGTAGGCGCGTCATGCGTCAAAATGGTGTCATTCGAAATTGTAGCTATGCTGAAGCGTCGGTCGCTACCGTAAACCTAATGTGGGGGATGGTTCATGACCTTTCGCTGTTTTTTGACGTCACACAATGGGATCATCCAGTCTGGCTATTTTATTAGTCTGTGATATACACTAAATCAACCAAATGATCACAAAAAAAAACAACAACCTCTAATTATACCCTAAGAACCAATTGTCCCCTTAGAATGACAAGGTTCTATCTCCACTATTTAGCCGAACTGAGTTATACACTATACACTATTTCTACAGGCCTTCTCCATTATGTGTCAATGTACCCAGCCGATTCAGTGTGTAATTTGTATGTATTACTATAAAGTTAAAAAAAAAAACAAAACAGGTCGTATCTCTAAAAACTATTAGCGGATGAACCTTCAATTATAAATTTCTGAAAAGTTGATGGAAGGGAGTTAGAACCTTGTCATTCTAAGAGGATGATTTGACTGCGCGTGTGTCAAGCCCTTTCATGAATAATTGTTCTTAAGTGAAAAGTAAGGGCAGACTGTCATATAAATCAAATTACTCGCTTTTACAATTATCATAGTGATATTTAGCAGTCAGTAAAATAAGTAGCTATCTTTTAATATGACCAAGAGATACTGAAGTAACAATACGAAAGACATGCTTTGAAGTTACAGTGATATGAGCATTTGATGAAGTTTTGTGTACACATGAGGCCAGTTTTCCTGGAGCGTATGAACTCAAGCCGCATCATTCAAGATTATTTTAGCGGTTGAATCAAGACAAAAACCCATCAATAGTTTGTTATTCCTCCGCAAGGAAAGTTCTAGTCCCAAGACTGTGATGTTCAAACGTTTTTGGAAGGTCACGGTAGCCCCGTCCCATCTGTGCTCATTTTGGACAGAGACATCGAAGGCGCAGGCTCCAGATACATTGGTTGTGCGAGCTAAGGTGTACTCGCACTCACCTTGAAAATGCATCATGGTGCCGTCAAAGGTACGGTAGTGGGGGTCACCCAGAGGCTGTGCACTCACATAGTTCTGTAGTAAAGTTTGTGCATTATGACGGTAAGTGAAGGTACTGGGAAAAGGGTAAAGGCAAACAAAATGAATGAATAGTGAAGGAAATGGAAAGAAACGGCAGAAGGGATGAAACTTACCAAGGCTGTGTAGGTGCGCCAGATCGTCGCTCGCCGCCCTATAACTATTGTTTCATGCTAGTACAAAAGGTAACTGCCCCCTAGTGTAGGCACCTGACCGGTGGCTCGCCGCCCTATAACTCTTGTTTCACACTAGCATAAAAAGTACAATAAGTACTGCCCTCTAGTGCAGGCGCCAGACCGCTGGCTCGCCGCCCATCATTTTGCGCCACACTAACACAATAAGCACTGCCTACACCGCGACCTATAGGGGCATGTAGCGGGCAGTGCCTTAGGCCAGTGAAAATGGGCGGAGCCTAGACAAGGTCAAGGTCCCGAGAAAAACTGGAGGGCAGAAAGTGGTGGTCATGGTGGGATCTTGCTGTGTGAGGGGATGCGCTAATCGCGTGAAACCAGGCTCTGGATTGTCATTTTTTCGAATACCATCGAAACCTATTGAAAAAAGGAATGCCTGGATAACAGCCATCAATCGGGCGGCAGCAACAAAGTCCTTAAAGCTCTGGCAGCCCTCGAAGCACGATCGTGTGTGCAGCCATCATTTTGAAAGTGGTAAGTAACTTTTACAAGATGTTCTAAGTCGCCTGCTAGTCTATCGACCGTTAGTCGAGACGCTGGTCTGTTTCTTTTTTTTTTTTCTTCTATTATTTTAGCTTCCTACTTAGGCAACAGCCCACACTTCAATAAATCTAAGTTTTGATCGATTCGAGAGACAAAAAATGAAAAAAAAAAACAAAAACAAAAAACAACTGTACTCTGTAGACAAAATTTCTGTGACTAGATCTACATAGATGTACTTTAGCTAGCCTGCACTAACAAGCAAATATTATTTCTAGGAAGACCCCACAATGATCTTGCCCACCCTGACTATGCACCAAGCAAAAATTTGGGATACAGGAAATTGAAACCTGCAGCGGCAACTTTGATGGGGCGTTATCAAAGAAGGCAAGAAAGGAATGAACAAAGACAGAAGATAAGGGACAATGACACTGCACTTGATGCTGCAACTGCTCTGATAGGCTTGGCCACAGCAACAGTCACAGAAGAAGGGACAAAAGAACAAGGTACCGGTAATAGTTAATGGTGTTTATTAAATTAAATTATACAAATGCATTTTTTTAACAAGTAATTTGAAAAGTGACAGTTTCATTATTTCCTTCTCATTAGCATGTAAATATTAGAGTACAACTGAAAATGCGTACTGTAACAGTACGAAACCAAACAAGTAGATTTAGTAAAAATTAAAAACCACAAGCTTCAACACTTTCACGTCAAGAAAATATAATTGTTCGAAGTGTTACTTCGTGACCGCATGGTGGAAATTAGAATAATAAGTTCAGAATCTGTATAGTTGGTCTGTAATGAAAACCAGCATGATAAGTTAAGAATCTTCGCAGTAGCATAGTTGAAAATCAACAACAATAAACAAGCATGCACATAAATTTTGTCTCTTTTGGGCAGTGTTCCACATACATACTGGTAATTGATCAGATTCCATTTACACACGTACTAAGCACCAGTGTTACATAGATCCCTCCCACTGCATTACATGAAAAAAGTAAATAAAAGGCAGAATCCAGGGTTCATTTACACTTACACTAAGTTACAGTATCCGTATCTGGAATATTTTGTTCGAGACCTGCTAAATTCCAGTTTTCATAAAAATTACAAAACAATAGGCCTAATTTTCATGTTCATAGGCATTGCGTGAAAGTTACTGAGAATATTTTGCCACAAGTTTAGGAGCAATTACATTTTCATATATTGTTGCACATTTACTGATGACAAGATCAAGAAATGCATCATCTCGAGCAACTCGGCTTAAAAGGCTGTTTTCTTTTGCAAACATATAGAAGTCACAATACATTGTACCAGTCATGAACATGTGCATCTGGACTTGACTGAAATACTCATGGTTTTATTTTAAGGTTACCAAGCCATTCTCCTGGTCAAAATAAATTGGGAAATTGGGAACAGAGTTGTCTGTGGGGAGTTTGGTCCTGAATTTAAAGGGACACTTAATTTCCAGGCAACCTCTTCCACAGCAATCACAAACTGTCAACGATGTCAGCCAGAATCTGTACATGGTGGAAGCCAAGCTAAGAAGTGTGGAAAGGGAGGTGGAGATTGTTCAACAACAGAGGAAAAAGCTTCACGAGCGTTTAGAATTACAACTTTCAAAAACAAGTTGAAAAATTCACATATGAGAATGTGAAGATTAACATTCAGTTCTATAGTGGAATAAGTAATGAAATTTTCAGTTCATTCATAAAAAATATTTAAAAATTCCCATCTACTGCCTTGTCTGTCGAGGATTCTCTCCTCCTGACAATGATGAGACTGCGCATGGGGAGTCCAAATAAGGATCTGAGTTTAAGATTTAGGGTCTCAATGCCCACAGTAACAAGTATCATTGAAATGATGCTAGGCATGCTATCTACAACTCTGAAGGATTTGATTGTTTGGCCAGAGCGTGACGTTATCCAGAGCAATGTGCCAGACAGCTTTCGGCCTAAATACAAGAAAGTTGTCTCAATAATCAAATTGACTGTTTCGAGATTTTCACTGACAGGCCTACAAATCTTACGGCAAGGGCTCAGTGCTGGAGTAATTATAAACATTCTTCAACGATTAAATATTTGATCTCCATTACACCAGCTGGGGCTATTTCCTTCATATCAGAAGTCTGGGGAGGGAGAGTGTCTGACAAACAAATTACACTTGAGTCTGGGTACCTTTCCAAACTGCAACATGGGGATGAGGTAATGGCAGACTGTGGATTTACTATAGAAACTGAATGTGCAGCTCATGATGCTCTACTGCGCATCCCATCTTTCACACGTGGAAAGAAGCAGCTCAGTGGTAATGAAGTAACTAAGTCACCAGAAATTGCTCGTCTTCGAATTCACGTTGAACGGGTTATTGCAAGTTTGAGAAAATTCAGAATCCTGGCAAACAAATGTCCTCTCACACTGGTCAAGCAATTAGATAAAATTGTTATTGTAATTGCTGCTCTTACAAATTTACAGAATGCAATAATTAAACAGTAGTCTGTATTCTACTCTGGGATAAAGTCTTGTAACCTACTGCTGTCCTCAGTCTACCCCCAAAGTGATACTTCTCATAACTCTACTTTGTCCGTGTTATTGATGTGAATGGTGCGGAGTGTAACAAGCATTCAGAATTACTAGTTTTAATATAATACGATTATATATATAATGCAAATGTATTTTGTCTGCAGCTAGGAATGGAATGAAACTGTAAAACTCTAGGCATCATCATTGTAACTACATGTATATATAGATTGATCATGAAAGTTGCTAAACAATTTTACATACCTTCTTTTTGGATGCAGCATTCCACTTGCACAGTTCCTCAGTGGGTGCACTTTTGACAAGGCCTGCTCTTACTGCAAATTCAACTTTGAACGCGATGGCCGCTGTGTGGCTACATGCTTTTCCATTTCTGAAAAATAAGAATGCGTATACATTATTTCATTTCAAATAGCTGATGTATGCATGTAACGTATTTAGTTAATACACAGGATTAACATTACATTTCATTACAGTGGTATCTACCCTGTAAAAAAAATAAAGGAAATTAGCAAATCAACTGATAAAACTCTTATCAAGACACTTTTCTCACAACCATACCTAATAAGTTTATCATTGTTACTTAGGATGAACAAGGAGCAATGTAATTTGCTTTTAAAAGTAATGTCAACTATTTTTAAGTGTCTTTTACTTAAAAGTGTACTAATATTGGTTATTTACAGCATATATGAAAATAAACGTCTATTTCATTAAAAGTTAACATCCGAATTTGTTTTTGTCAGTAATGTCACTGTGTGAAAGCAGGAAGTAAAAGTTTGGCAATTGTATGTCTCACATCTTCCTCAAAGATTTTGTTTATGTTGATTGGGACAAAAATTATATTTTTATTGAATTCTAACTTACTATTTTATATTCGATTGAACTTCTTGCATTCTCTAACGACAGCACTGGTTGCAGGTAAGGTTGTGCAATTCATTTAGTCTGCATATGTGAAGAATTGATGCTGTCGTTAGATAAAGCCATAAATTCTTACGTTAACTAATGACTATAGATCTACATACAATGCACATTCTACAAATCTTCTCCACTAAAAATGCAGATATAAAAGATCTAAAACTCACCCTGCCATACAGGTGCAGTGGGCAGTGACGATCTCTGCCGTTTCTTTATTGACGACAAGGAAAGACTTGTACAGGACAGCCCTCTGTCCTTGTCGCTGGCTGGGTAGTACCTCTGCCCATAAAACCATATGTTTGCTTGCAGTTGCAGTCTCTTGGGCTGGTCCAGCACCAGGTGAAAATGTTTTAATAATTTGAACATGGCCATTCACTGCGTAGTTATAGCCATCAAGGCTCTTGTAGGCTTTTGTTTGGCACAATGAATAGAGGTTTGTGCCATAAACAAAGTACTGAATGATGTCAAAATATGTTACATTAGGCCAGCTCTTCGGGTTACAAATCCAGGATGCTTCAGCAATGTCAAATGGATCTGGCAGTTTGCTGCCATCATCAAATGTTAGTTTCGAGAAGTACAGATTTCTATCAGCAGCACACAAAGTGTCAACATAACGGTCCGCCGTAGCCATTACGAATCTCTCACACTCACAAGAACAAGAACAAAAAAAAATAATCCACAAACTGATTACTTCACTTGTTCACTAAGGCAGGTCATCAAACTACACCTAGACTAGATACATTTCTGTAAATACTAGGTCTAAACGCTAAAAACAGCTGTTGAAAAAAACGAGGGGAGCGATGGTCAGTGAATGAGTCTGCAGGTGTTTTTTTTTTTATTCATGCTAGTTGAATGAATAATGAATGGATGGATGGCTGGATGGATGCATGGCTGGGTGGGTGGCTGGATGGAGGGATGGATGGAGGGATGGGTGGATGGATGGATGGGTGAATTGATGGGTGGATGGATTGATGGATAGATGGATGGATAGATGCTGCATGCATGCATGCATGAATTAATGGATGGATAGATGAATGGATGGACGGGTGCTCAGAGAGACATGTAGACAAACACACACATACAAACAAACATAATATTTTATTATATATAATTATCTAATATAACTTCCACAAACGTAAACAACGACAGACAAAATCAGAAAACAACAGTACTGACATATCAAAACTCAGCCCACTACAGGAACGCCTTACTTTCATATTTCTTTTTCTTGTACTCCAATAGCTTCTTCTTTTTATCTTCTGTGGACAGAATGGATGGATTTGCTTTATAAATACAACTCACAGTCACTGATACTCTGGTCACTTTAACGTTTGTAATTTTTTTTTCATTTTGTATACTTCTTTGATCCCATTTCGGAAACTTGCCTTAGTGTCATTGCATCCCAGTTACAACTGGCGCAGACACGTCGCCGTCACAGTGCAGCGCCGGTCTTTAACTCAGTGGTTCTCTACATTTTTCAGGCAATCGCCCACTTAAGCTGGGTATTCATGTGTGCGGAAACGGAAAAGGCAACGGAAATGTCAAAAACCCCTCAATTAGTGAAAAAGAAAGAGTGTTTTCATGTGCAAGGAAACGCCTTTCCAAACACATTGAAACAAAAAATGTTCATGCTCAATGCTTTGTACGAATTCATAACCTACTATTAGTAGAAAACAAGATTTGGGGGAAAACCCAGCTAATTGAATGTAGGTCAGCCATCAAATAGAGTGGTGAATGGAGAAGGTGAGGCAAACAACTGGCCATGAGTAAAGCTCAGACTACTCATATCAACTGACTAGCACGAAATGCAATGTTTGTCTCACTTAGGAGCAAGGGTGAGGTCACAGAATTTGGGAATTTTTGGTAAATTTGGTGAAGCCTATTAACTTTAGCAAATTATCATCTTTTATTGTAAATGTACTATGGTTATTATAATTTTTATTTCATTATCAGATTTAAAATATTACGTTCAAATTGAACATTTTTCACCTATAAATAATATTTTTAAAAAAGCAGACATTTACTTGTGCCCCGGAGAAAACATATCCTGAAGGATCCTCGACATCCCTTGTCAACAAAGGCAACTTTTCCGTCCACGCCAAAGGTTTTTCCAAGCTCGCAAGGACTTTTGGATTCCTTCTTCAGCAGTGTTATAGACGTGATCTTTTCCACACGTTTTATGGCATGTCGTTGGGGTTTGAAATTCTGGCTGCTCATTCTGATCTCCACGCATTTTTCTATAGGAAAAAGGAAAATGCAGTAATTTGTTATCGATGAGTTCCACTCTGATCTCCAAGCATTTTTTTCTGCTGGAAAAAGAAACATGAAATTGTTATCGACGTGTTCTTCTCTGATCTCAAAGCATTTCTCTTAGGAAAACGAAAATGTAATTGTTATCCTTTGTTCCACTTTAATCTCAAAGCATTTTTCTGTAGGAAGGGGAAATGTCATGTTATCGATGTGTTCCACATTGTCGCTGCCATACATACACGCTATTTGTGGCAAGGATAAATTTAAAGAGCAACCCTACAGTCATCCATCCCCCCTTTTCGTCAGAATTAAAAAAGCATCAGTGTATCATTAACTTTCTAGGTTCAATATATCACAAATCGCACACAGAAATTTATCAGCCGACTGCAGTTCCCACAAGAACTCATGGCGAGAAAGGTTTTTTTTTCTCAAGTTCTACAATTTACGCTAAATCAACCAAATGATCACGAAAACCCCTTAATCGTGCCCCTAAGAACTTATTGTCACAAAATCAGAATTTTCCCACAAATAGAAATGGGGACAGAACCCAGAGTGGGTTAAGGTAGGAATTGCCATTTAGATAATGAGCTCAGAGGAGCTCAGACCCAATAATGAAATAATTATCAAATCTATTTGGTTACTTTTAATATGATAAATTATGTGTCATTAGTTTCACTGCAAAAAAACAAAAAACAAACCCATTTAATATTTATGTTATACTCTGATTTAATACTCCCCAGTGCAACTAGTTCATGGCAAACCCAGGAAAGTGACGAAAATGATTATGACAGAAACAAGAGTGATAAATGACGTTATATTTCTACTATATGTTATAAAGTGTCTGATTGTTTTCTCCAGTGCAGTCAGTCAAGACTGATCTTCTATCCAGAGGAATAATGATACTTTTTCTGTTATGTTACCCCTGGCAATTGACAATTTATTCATTGCAGTGTTATCTATTTGAAAACAACATACAGTCAATTAACTGAGCTCATTCTTAGCACTCAATAGCAGGTTCACTGACTAAATTATCAGCCTAATACAGTTTAACAACAACAGCAACAAAAACACTGAAATAAGTATGATGTGTCCACAGAACTATTCCTGAACAAGAAGAAACTCAATTGGTCAATGAACATCATGAATATTATGAAGGAAAGAACCATAAGACCACCCTGATGTTGCATTTCCTCAAAGTCTCGTAATTCTCAGAGGCGATTTTTAAGCAACCAATAATATCTTGTAGGCATCCTTCAATCTCGGAAGACTATGGATTTGTGCTCTGGGTGTTTTTTTCTGGTACAGCGTCTGGTGTGGCTGGCTAGTCCGATGTGGGAATGGCAGTCTCTGTGGCAGGGGGCACAGATGGCTGGTCTGTCTGCCTGAGCTGCAGCTTTTCTTTCGGTCCTCTTTGCCTCGTGCTGCTGAGCAAGTGTCTCTTCGAAGTTGGAGAGACCTTTCTGCACAATCTGTCTCTAGGCTGACCGTTCGAGGGCTGTTGCTTCCCAGTTGTTCTGGTCGATGTTCAAAGCTGTTGGGCCCCTCTTGCATATGTCTTTGAATCGCAGATGTGGTCTGCCTGTGGGACGTTTTCCCTGCACAAGTTTTCCGTAAATGAGGTCTTTATAGATCCGTCCGTCATCCATGCGCATGACATGGCCGAGCCAGAGCACGCGTCTCTGCTTCAGCAGCGTATACATGCTGGTGCATCCCCAGACTTCAACAACAACAACAACAACAAAAAACACAACAAAAAACGAAAGTGCCAAGGTGACGCCCTAAAATCCCAAGATCTTGGGAAAAATCCCAAATGCCGGCAACTTTTGCACAGATTTGAAAATCATATTTCAAAGGAAGTAAGGCCTCCAGTGAGCCTTAAAATTCTACAAAATATCATACCACGCATACAAAGACATAAAGGAGTACGTGGGCACATTTTAAAAGGTCTTGAAGTTCGCTAAATTTTTAATACTTTCCTTGTTTTGAGCCACAACTGAGCTGACTAGAAGAAAGTGTCCCGCCATTTTCCTCCGCGAAACTAGAGACCCATTTTCGTCGAGCAGAGTCGAAAAGTGTGACAGTAAATTGCATTGTGCGCCTACATATTGGCAATCATAATAAAATATTTTGGTGATCGAAACTAAATTTTAAAAATGTTATCTTTGTATTCCCCGGGTCAGCGGGCAAATTAGTCAGTCTAATGGTTAAGTAGGCCGAGAAGAGTTCTGGTTTTGATCCGCGAAGTATCGAGCTGTTTATATGGAAAAAACAAAAACATGGCAATAATATGTCCACCCTGGCAAAGTTTGATGGTGTACAGAAGTATTTTTTGCAGTGTCCTTTTCTAAATATGATCTGAAGTCAGATTGACATAATAATTTGTAGGATTTTTTTGCACTGCATTGCAGTGAAAATATTTGCCACTTTCTTTAATATTTTTGCAAGTTCTGTTTCTGTAGATCGAACAGGATAATTTGGCCATTTTTTTTGATTATATAAAGCCATATTCAGATCCCTGGCACTTTGATAATAATTGTATGTTTATGGGATAATCTTTCAAGGGATATTTCGAATTCCCAGTTTCTTCCCCCTTTCTTCAAGAACACAATAATCTACAAAACGATTACTTGCATCGTGATAATATGAAGTTCATTGCCGAAAGAGAATCACAGAAAAGAATCACCTTTCTTTCTTTTCTCTTGCTGTTCATTTAGTGCTTTCTCTCTTTCCTCAAGTTTTCTCCGTCGTTCCTCCTCATTTTTCTTTCTTCTCTCTTCGATTTCTTTCCTTTTCTTTTCTGCCTCCAGTCTCTTCTTTTCAAGTGTTTTCTGTCTCTGTTCTTCTCTCTCTCTCCTTCTGGCCTCTTCTCGTCTTTTTGCCTCCTCCATTTCTTGTCTTTTCTTTCGTTTCTCTGCTATATTTTGTTTTCTCTTTAATTCTTTCTGTCTTCTTTGTTCTAAAATCCTCTGTCTTTTTTCTTCCGCCTTTTTCCTTCTGGCTTCCTCCATTTCGTGTCTTTTCTTTCGTTTCTCTTCTAATGTTTGTTTTCTCTTCAATTCTTCCTGTCTTCTCTGTTCTAAAATCCTCTGTTTTCGTTCTTCTGCCTCTCTCCTAGCTTCCTCTTGCCGTCTCTTCGCCTCCTCAATCTTTCTACGTGCCTCTTCCAACTTTTGTTTCCTCTTCAATTCTTCCTGTTTTTTCTGTTCTTCCATTAACCTTTTTTTCCCCACGATCTGTCGACGTCTTTCTTCTGCAAAAATTATAAGAATTCACATTAACCCTTCGAGGAACAAAGGCGGAAATTGAAGCGAAATTTTGTTTAGAGTCTGAATGATACTTAACCCAACTACTGTCATAGGACAATTTAATTGGCAGTTTTGTTCATCCCTGAGCTGCCACAGCCAGTTAAATCAGCTTCTAGAAATGTTTATTTTGTTGGGTTTCTGAATCAAAGACAGCTCCAAATACTAAATTTGTCAGATGAAGACCTGCAGTTCTGGCACTCTCAGAGGGATACAGTCTTCCTATACTTTCCTATCAGTATCAAGTTCAGCCGCTCTTTCAGTGTTATTTCCGATTTTTGGTGTCAGCAGAAAATTTAGTATAAGGTAATAAATAAAATACGAGGCCTTGCAGAATGATAATCTGTATTACAACTGTTCCTGCGTGTCATGACGAAGGGGCGAATAGAATTATATCAACAGCTATACAACGAACGGGGCGAACGTTGAACTTCTCAGTATGACGAAGGGACGAACTGCCAAAAATTAACGTTGCCACAATTTCAGTTTTGAAAATTTTGTGCCACTGTCATCATAAATTTCTAACTAAATGAGATCTGACAAAATTGCTCGTGTTGGGTAAACCCCCCCCCCCCCCCCTCCCCCGCGCTATACTTTTGATAACCACAAAAATATAAATAATCCAAATCTGACCTATTCGCCCCTCCGTCATACAGAGAAGTTAAGCGTTCGCGTTCGCCTTTCACTTGTGCAGCTGTTGTTATCTACTCGCACCTTCGACCTGAGACAATTCTGTGTTAGAACATTGTTTCATGAGATGCACTTTAGGCTTTGCCGGGTTAGTCGTATCTGACGCTGTCACTGAAAAATCCCAGTATATACTCTATGCACGGACCTTGAAGGTCTCAGAAACAGCCTTTTGAAATTAAAGGAGCATCGTGTTCTGAAACTATTTGCTATTGTTCAAGTGGCAAAATGCCTCGCGCAAAGTTCTACTGAGAGGAAAATAACGAGTCGGCATCGTGATTACAGCTCTTGACCCTTTTCGAGAAAGGCACCATTTAGAGTTCTGCTCAGGACCGGATCCAACCTATCGAATGTCTTGCAGTGTCTTTAAGACAGACGGCCAGACAGGGGTTGAAGTCTAGTCTCTGGTACCTCAGTTTTGCTGGAAAAGTGCCCGCAACTCTGGCGGACCTACATTTTGGGCCCCATGAAGCTTGAACTGCTGTGGGGCCCCTTCACAACCTGCAACAATAGGGCAACTTCCAAGATTCTCCCATTAAAAATGTTTCTTCACAGCACCTCAGGCATTTGGGACCCTGAAGCTTGAGCTTCATTAATTTCATAGTAGTTCCGACACTGACCTACAACCCAAGGGTTGGTTGCCTTTCTGAGAGCACAGCCGTATTTGGGATTTTCGACAGAATTCGACCTAAACATGAATAGCATGCAGTACGGATGAACGTCTCTATACCGGTGTTATTTTTTAAGTGCTGGACGAGAGTCCAGAATTAGATTTGGATATCCGGTCACACGGATCAATCCAGTTATCCACATACAAGCGAATGGCTCGCTTTGTGACCCGTCTGCGACCCGCCTTGCTTTTAGAATCATCTAGATCAGAGTCTTTGTCTTTCCATCCCATCTCCGTTTTTTGAGAATAACAATTAATGTCATCTGACCACCCTCCACTCCACCCCGGGGACGATTGATTTTTCTCCGTACTAGCTTTAGCAAATTCAGGAGCGGGGCAGCCACACACCCCCAAACACAGGTCATCGGCTAAGGGATTTCTCGTCCTATCGAACACTGCCATAAGTGCTGCAATCTCTCCACTGTGCCTGATATGACACCAAAAGTTGCCGAAAAGCCCTGGGATGTGTTGTAGCTGTCCTGTGTTTGGGGATGTGTTGCTGCCGCGCTCCTGAATTTGCTAAAGCTAGTGCGGAAAAAAAAATCAGGCCCCAGGGACACGGAAGTTTACGCAAACAATTGTGTATGCCTAAAAGAAACTCCTGAAAAAAAAAATCAATGAGAAGAGAGTTAACCTGCCAACGCTCTTGGAAGTCAGCGAATCTGCAGGCTGCAATTCCCTTCTCTCCCCGAACCGGACCCAGAGTCAAGACCGTTTATTATTTTTTTTTAAAACCGATCTGACATTTGGATAATTCCAAATATTTTTAAGTGGATGATCCAAAAAACAGGAGCACTCCAAAGCAAGTCGCTACCCAAAATTATTTTTTTTTCTCATTTCAAGCTGTTGTTTTTTCGTATCAGCAAAAAATTGAAAACAAAAAGAGCGGCATGCAGCCCATGGTTCTAAACATTGGCAGTCAAACAGCTCATAATATCCTCGCGTGCTTGAACGAAAGTCCTAAACTCCACACAAACATGATTGTTTTGTTAAAAAAAAAATAGCTTCAAGGTTTTTCATTGAATCTCATAAAAGAATGTTAATTCCAATGGAAATAAGCTAAAAAGAAAAAAAAAAGTAGAGAATTTGACAGATTTCTAAATCAGAGCTTTTCAAGATGAGGAGCGGCAATATCTTGGTGAGCCATGGGATTTCAGAATGGGACTATAAATATTTTAAAAAATCTTTTTTTTGTATTATATACTGTACAGTGACCTTTCCCGATCATGGTGGAGCCCACTTTTTCAACAACAACAACAACAACAACAACAAAATAATTGAAATGGGGCTTGGGGCCGGCAATGGTATACCCTCTTAAGAGGATTGCATAATATCAGACTTCCATAAGCCTCAAGACAGGCTTATCGAAAAGAGTCGCAAGTTCTGAATGACCTGCCCGGACTACTTGACCAGATAGAAAAAAAAATATCACCACAAACAATAACAGCAAAAGTGATATTTTGTGAAGCGCATGCCTAATACAGCAACAATAAAGGGGCAAAGTTGTGTATAATTCTTTACTTTTGAATTTACCGGCAAAGAAATGAATGAAATGACAAAAACAGCCGGCACGAAATCTCAGTAGGCCATTCGGCAGATTAAGTTCAGTTGTCGAAACTCGGCAGAAAAAGCCGATACATAATTTTGCCTTTAAGAAATCAACTTGACATCAGAAATGAAACGCAAAATTAACAAACAAATGTAAAAAGGTAAAAAATTAATAAATAATAAAATATACCAAGATAGCAGACAAAAGGCATGAAGAAGACGTCGATGTGTTCAGTTTCTGAAATAGAATGTTATATTTTTTAGGGAAATAATTATTCATGCAGAAGCATGCTCTGTACTTGTAGCTATGAGGTCGAAAGAGGGGAGTCATTGTCATAAACATGGCATGCGCTGGTTCATCAGGCAGACCAAGTCAAAACAAAACAAAACAAAACAAAAACAAAAACCCGTCACAATAATAATATTCCACGACAGTAAACGACACAAAGTTTCTATACTTACCATTTTCTTTCTTGTTCCTTTTTTTGGGATACTTTCTTGTGGCTGGCTTGTGTTTGGGAGACTTTCGTGTAGGATGCTTATGTTTTGGGGACTTTTTTGTGGGATGCTTATGTTTTTGGGACTTTTTAGTGGGATGCTTATGTTTTGGGGACTTTTTAGTGGGATGCTTATGTTTTGGGGACTTTTTTGTGGGATAAGATAAGATAAGATAAGATAAATTTTATTCGTCCTTGTACAAGGAAATTTGTTTTGATCATTGAATACATAACAATACAGTTACAGAAGCAGAAAGTATGATACATAGCGCGCACACACACATATATACACACACACTGATAAATTAACTAAATTAACAAAATTAACAGTGCACACAATATGCTTCCCTAACTAAAACACATTGACCTGACACGCAGGACATAATTCAACTGTGCACAGATTACGATCAAGATGACGACATTATTGTAACATCCTAGTTGATGATGGAATAAACGATTTATTTCGTGAAGGATGCTTATGTTTTGGGGACTTTTTTGTGGGATGCTTATGTTTTTGGGACTTTTTAGTGGGATGCTTATGTTTTGGGGACTTTTTTGTGGGATAAGATAAGATAAGATAAGATAAATTTTATTCGTCCTTGTACAAGGAAATTTGTTTTGATCATTGAATACATAACAATACAGTTACAGAAGCAGAAAGTATGATACATGGCGCGCACACACATATATACGCACACACTGATAAATTAACTAAATTAACAAAATTAACAGTGCACACAATATGCTTCCCTAACTAAAACACATTGACCTGACACGCAGGACATAATTCAACTGTGCACAGATTACGATCAAGATGACGACATTATTGTAACATCCTAGTTGATGATGGAATAAACGATTTATTTCGTGAAGGATGCTTATGTTTTGGGGACTTTTTTGTGGGATGCTTATGTTTTTGGGACTTTTTAGTGGGATGCTTATGTTTTGGGGACTTTTTTGTGGGATAAGATAAGATAAGATAAGATAAATTTTATTCGTCCTTGTACAAGGAAATTTGTTTTGATCATTGAATACATAACAATACAGTTACAGAAGCAGAAAGTATGATACATGGCGCGCACACACATATATACGCACACACTGATAAATTAACTAAATTAACAAAATTAACAGTGCACACAATATGCTTCCCTAACTAAAACACATTGACCTGACACGCAGGACATAATTCAACTGTGCACAGATTACGATCAAGATGACGACATTATTGTAACATCCTAGTTGATGATGGAATAAACGATTTATTTCGTGTAGGATGCTTATGTTTTGGGGACTTTTTAGTAGGATGCTTATGTTTTGGGGATTTTTTTGTGGGATGCTTATGTTTTGGGGACTTTTTAGTAGGATGCTTATGTATTGGGGATTTTTTTGTAGGAGCCTTATGTTTTGGGGATTTTTTTGTAGGAGCCTTATGTTTGGGGGACTTTTTAGTAGGATGCTTATGTTTTGGGGATTTTTTTGTAGGAGCCTTATGTTTTGGGGATTTTTTTGTAGGAGCCTTATGCTTTGGGGATTTTTTTGCAGGAGCCTTATGTTTTGGGGATTTTTTTGTAGGAGCCTTATGTTTTGGGGATTTTTTTGTAGGAGCCTTATGTTTGGGGGATTTTTTTGTAGGAGCCTTATGTTTTGGGGATTTTTTTGTAGGGGCCTTATGTTTTTGGGGATTTTTTTGTAGGAGCCTTATGTTTTGGGGATTTTTTTGTAGGAGCCTTATGTTTTGGGGATTTATTTGTAGGAGCCTTATGTTTTGGAGACTTCTTTGTAGCAGCCTTATGTTTTGCAGACTTTCCTTTGCGCCGCTCTGTCAATAAATAAAATAGGGAGTAATTAATCCACTTTTGTGAAACTAAATCCGTGAACACGAAGATATTAAGAGCAAAATTTTGTCGCCAGCAATGCCGAGAGCTAGTTGATATAATACCATTTGTTTTTACGCAGGCACTCTCCTAAAAACAGGCGTTTGATTATTTCATCTAATTCAATCATGGTGCAAACTGAAGTTACTGAGGCTGTACTCAAAATGAACATTCCTGCGTGAACCAATGTCTAAAGAAAAATGTGTAAACTAGTGTAAATAAAGCGAGATTAGTTCTTGTTTGTTCCAACTCCACTTTTTCCACAACTGAGATATTCGAGGTTAAATGTTTGCGGCTTTAGTATTATGATAGGGAGCTCGAATACACAGGAACTGTGAAATAGCTTGATAAGCGCCACGTCGCATATAAAACAATTGTCAAAGTGTGCATTTGCTTTACTTCATCTACATACTAAACGATCTCCAGATTTCCAGAAAATGGAGATAGAACAAACAAGAGCTAAGGTGGAGACCATACCTAATGTACATAATTTATTGTATTTAACATTCGCAGGTTTGTCTCTGTTTGTATAATCAATGCATTTTTAAGCCATGCAGGGGTAGGAGGATCATTTGGTAGAAATGATACAGTTATATAGTCTTTTCAGCATAGAATGCGTTCAGATAATAAAATGATAATTCATTACGTCATGCCAGTAAATGAAACTAAATGAATAAACAAATAACTAAGTATTTAAGTAAGTAAATTAATAACTTAACTGAATCACTGATGAATTAACTAAACAAATTATTAATGAAAGCGTTCACAGGATAGCTTACAGATTGGGGAATAAACAGGTTGGCAGACATGAAAAAATACACAAATAGATAGCTAAATAGACAGACAGACGGACGGGCGTGCGGGCAGGCTGGCACAGACAGGCAGACAGGCAGATAGATAGATAGATAGATAGATAGATAGATAGATAGATAGATAGATAGATAGATAGATAGATAGATAGATAGATAGATAGATCGATCGATAGATAGATAGATAGATAGATAGATAAATAGAGCGATATATAGATATATAGAGAGATAGATAGATAGACAGGCAGACAGACAGACAGACAGACAGACAGACAGATAGATAGATAGATAGATAGATAGATAGATAGATAGATAGATAGATAGATAGATAGATAGATAGATAGATAGATAGATAAATAGAGAGATATATAGATAGATAGAGAGATAGATAGATAGATAGATAGACAGGCAGACAGACAGACAGACAGATAGATAGATAGATAGATAGATAGATAGATAGATAGATAGATAGATAGATAGATAGATAGATAGATAGATAGATAGATAGATAGATAGATAGACAGATAGACAGATAGATAGATAGATAGATAGATAGATAGATAGATAGATAGATAGATAGATAGATAGATAGATAGATAGATATATCTCACTCTTGGCGGCTCTTCTACCACGTCTAAGCTTGCCACTCATTTTGCTTTTCTGCATGAATTTGGAATCTTTGTCGTCATCACTGACTTTCTTGCCCATGAATTGCTGCTCATCAACCTGCACATCTGTCGTTCAAGAGAGCATTCATTTAATAGTGCATTTTTGCAAAAAATACCTCCCAGATAATACTTAAGGGTAAAACCATAGAGATACTATAATATATTATAGTATCTCTATGGGTAAAACAGACCATGGCCGGTGTCTACGTGAGACGGGTTGCTCGCAGCCCATAAATTTTACTTAGCACTGGTACAATAAACATTGCCCGCTGTATCCAGCTTGATCGCGGTGTGGACAGTGCTTACTGTAATAATAATAATAATAATAATAATGATAATAAAAATAATGATAGACAAATGATTATAATAATCTTATAAAAACAAATAGTGGTGGTAGGTATTTCATTGAGGCACAATTTTGGGCCTTTTTTTTTTGCTCGACGCTACAGCCTAAATGACAGTTTCAAAAATTATTCAGTAAATTTTCCTAAGTGTCAACTAATCCAACCCAATCGCTGTATTGACCGATTGTGTTGATTCAAGTTTCAGCTAAGGTTAAAATGTTAAATACAATGATCTTTGTTTTGACTTCCTGTAGTAAGACCATCGCACGGGAAACGATGTATTAATACGCGTTCATTTTCGTGTTGGCAAACTCCCTGCCAGAAATGAGTGCTTAATGCTCTTGTATGCATGAAATCTGTAGTAAGATTGCTAGACCAAAGAGAGAGAGAGAGAGAGAGAGACAGAGAGAGAGAGAGAGAGAGAGAGAGAGAGAGAGAGAGAGAGAGAGAGAGAGAGAGAGAGAGAGAGAGAGAGAGAGAGAGACAGAGAGAGAGAGAGAGACAGAGAGAAAGAGAGAGAGATATGTAGAACAGCTGGCCGGTTTACAGGTTTATCCCGGCTAATGGCGGGTACCTCATCTAGTCACATAATAATAAAGTAATAAACTAGTAAAAGTAATAATAATAATGATCCATTGATGATCATATTAGTCATAACAATCTTAATAAAAGCAAATACAAATTCTTCATTTTTATGTATGTTCGTTAGGGCATTCAAGAGAAGTTCCTTTTGGCATGCCTGAGTAATTATTTTAAAATGTTCCACTAAAATTTCCTTATTCTGTCAGTTATAGATCTAATGTATCCATCATTTACCAGCATTTGGAGAAAAATGACTGGCATTTCCTATACTCACTAATGTTGTGAACTATTTCCACGTAACTGTCTTATTTGAATGAAAAAAAAACAAAAATACAGTTAATCCCAGACATTCTAGCTGATTTCTGAAAAAAGAAAATTTTGCTCATGTTTCTCACACACATAAACACACACTAAAATACACATACACACAATACACACACACACGCAGTGGCAGACCTACATTTTAGGGACCCTCAAGATTGAACTGCTGTGGAGTCTCTTCCCAAGCAGCAACAATAGGGCAACATCTAGAATTTACTCCTAGAAAAGTTATAAGGGGCATTGAAGCTTAAGCTTCGCTAATTTCATGGTAGATTTGCCACTGCACACACGTTAGAACTTCAGTTTTAAAACATGCATATATTTTGTGGGAGAAAGTCAAAAACACTGACCGGAAGATTCGTCGTTCAGCCGCCATTTCTTCCCGTGTGACTGCAAGTCAGATTTCTTCCCCAACTTACGAGCTTTAAAGTAGGCATCGCTGTGTCCACGGCCATCAGTCATGTCTCTAGGTTTGCTCGATTTGTCTGCCTCTGAGATTGAATCGAAAAGAAAAAAAAACAAACTACATCTTTACTGAGGAATCGGGTATCGGGTGTACCAGGCGTATGTTCAAATACACTACAGTGATGTCTGGGTTTGACTTTGGGCTTTACAGCCCGTCGGCACGATAGCGGCCACTTTACACCTTTCACGGCCAATTTTGGGTACTTTATTCATTTCTGGCATTCAGAACTTCCAGAGTTTACAAAGAGAATTAAACAGTTCCGTATTAATTTTATTACAGTGGCAAATGTCACAAATCCCAGACTGGGAGATGTAATAGTTTATGACAGGACGACAATCACGAACAAACAAGTTAACACTTAACAAAACAACCCATCAGACTCACACATTTATTAAACATAATTATACATATAATAGCGCAATTACATACATTATATTATTGAAATGAACTGCCGTACAACGGCCTTATTCTCACACACACTCTCCCTCGGATCCACAATCCGGTAGTTACTCCTAAAGGCACTTCGGCCTCAGCCTCTCCCCTCAGGGTCTTAATAGCACATTAATAATTTACTGGCACCGCAGTCTCTCAATATCACCTTCCTATTGTCATACACCTTAGCATTCCCCTCGCACCTCAGCAGGGCAATAACACATTATTATTTCCATAGCCATCAACATGGCAACAACATAGTATCAGTTCACTAGCCTATCAACATGGCAACAATATAGTATCTCATTCACTCTCATATCTACGTCCCTGTCCGTGGCCTGACTGCCACGACTTTATGTGCCTCTACTGTCCTGCACTGACAGCCTCACTTCTGGCCTATGTGTGGCCTCCGGCCCTATGCTGGCCTATCCCCTGTGCTCATCGAGGTGGCTCTGCGGCCCGTCCCCGACACCTACAAGAATAACATTACATTGGTATAATACCCTACCATTTCTATTCACTCCACCTCTCCTTACAATCCATGAAGCGTACACACACTAGTTCACCTTTCACTCACCACACATCTTACGGTAACACACCTCCATCGGAGTACACACTACTCACTCGCGCTACAAATCCATGAACTCACTTTCATCTATCGCTCCTGGCGCACATTGCTATATTCAATATCAAGGACTTCCACATTCCTCACATATACTTATTTACATCATGGTAATAGACGAATATAATATAATACATCAATCATAATAATCAATCAACATTCTACGTACCAGTCATTACTGGAAAGACTCTCTCTAGTCTTCTCGACTGCTTCCCTTATGTCCGCCCGATGGGCTCTTATTCACAGGTCCGCTCCGTCGGACCTTCTAACTTGCAGTGATAGTAATCCAGCGCTTTCGCCTCATTCAGACTTCCACACCACTCATACACGCACGCTTTTCCCACTTGTCTGCATGAGTTATTTTTACTCTTCCCCTTTCACGTCTTTTCCTATCCGTCTGTCGTGAGCTCTTCTTATTCTACACCCGCTCTGTAGCAATCCCCTTAATTGCACTCACTCCACTCGTGACAGCAAAATTCTCAAAAGTTGTTTTGTATAATTATATCTGAAAAGAGTTTTGGAAATGTGTATAAACTTTTTAAAATCAAGTTGTAGATCTTAGCCTCTTTCAGAAAAGACGAGACACGCTGTGGATCCACGTCAGAAAATAATTCTTTCATGGATCGGCAGGCACAGTAATGTGTAAGAGTAATCAAAATCATGCCCGGCATTGGTATCAATTACATTCAACTAATTTTGTCAGTTGTTTTGATTAAACTCTAACCCACAGGCAGAGTTGCTTTGCCCTATAATCCCAGAAGATCATCAGCAAATCGTGACTTTAGTTCTTGTTTGTTCAATCTCCATTTTCTGAGAAACACAAGATGTTATAGCATGTAGAACAGGTATAACAAATGCACATTTTGACACTTGTTTTAAAATGAGTGGTGGCACTTAACAAACTGTTTCACAGTTGCGATTTATTCTAATTCCTTATCATAATGCTAAACCCGCATACATGTAATATTGGATTTCTCAGTTGTGCAAACTGTGGAGTTGGAACAAACAAGAATTAAGGTCCCGATTCCTTTGATTTTCTTTGTATATAGTTACAATTTTTTCCCCCAATAAAGGCCAATTAACTTCACGCCTTCAGAAAGAAACACAAAAGACTTCTTAGTAATTACATTCAATTTCAGAGGTTATCAGATGTCTCGGGGCAAAGGGTTCACCGAATTAAAATATAGAGCAGAGATGTGCATGGTCAAGTATTTCAATTTCTCCAGTCCTCTCCGACCTCCAGTTCATCGATGGTGTATCAGTTTGCGTCTGCGGTTAATGTCTTGCACTAGAGTATTCTCGTCCGGTTGGTTTCATACATTCAGCATCAGATGACGTAATACTGACATGCATATAGCACCAGTGATGAGACATACAAAAAAGACCAGCTGTAGTCGAATACGTTTTGGAATACCCTTTTACGCATAGCTATTAACACAATACTTAGATAATAGTACAGTCAAGGTTTTTTCAGATGTTTAACCACATTTTCAATCTTTGAACCAACAAAGAATCAACAGAAGCCTGGATAATTCATCCTATATACTATATTCGATTATGGAGCAATAAGAAAGTATTCTTATGTTTACTGGTGCTTTTAGCATATCCTAACCAACTGGTGCTTTTTGCATATTTTCACTACTGGTCCCTTTTGACCGCCACCGTCCGCACAAATATGCCTCATTTGTATTATATCTTTATTATAATCAGCAGCCCCGTGCAAGGTAACTTGCATATATTGTGACATTTGTTCATAAATGGCCTTCCCATTGTGAAAAGAGTGGAGAAGAACGACGTATTCCATTATGCTTCTGCATTTTACTCGACTAAAATGCGTCTCTTTCTTGCGGCTCAAACAAAGTTTGTAAATAAATAATATTAAAGATTAAAGTGGGTAAATGGATGCGTTCATGTAACTCATCGTCAAACATTGGGGCAGTAGACAACTTTTCATCATTGTTCGTTAAGTAGTCACGAGATTTTAGGTGCTTACATGTTCGCCCCTCCCCCACCCTACCACCCCGGCTCCATTACAGTTAGATTACCTTTAGCATGACCATCGCCGTCCACAGTTTTAACATCGCTATGCTCGTTTTTCCCGTCTCTTGTTTGTCAGATCAGTCTTGTGTGAGTTACCTTTCTTGCGCAGATCTGCAACAAGGAAAAATGTAAAGTACAAAATGAATGTTGTAAACTGCAAAATGAAAAAAGATGTTTACAGTATGTGTTACTCAGATGTAGTGAAAGATACAAAGATGTTGAAAGAAAAATGGAGAAAACAGTAACATCGAAAAACGGAGGTAGAATAGGGTGGAAACAATGTGAAAGATGGAAGGAGCAAAAAACAAAACAAAAAAAAATATTATGGTAAAATTTAAGAATGTCGTCCGGTATCTTCCATATTGTTGTTTGTGCACGTCTGCCATTTCAATATAAAATCAGGGTTTTGGTCAAAATCGAAACCTGCATAAAAATGCTCACGAAAAATGCACCCATATGATGCTTAACTCTTTGTGTGCCAATCACCGATATGTTGGCTCTTCAGCTGGCCACGTTTGTGCCAATCACCGATGTATCGGTGCACGAGAATGCGAGGCTATTTTGTTTCGGGAAGAAAGAACGTTGGCTTTCTATTCATAAATGTTGCTGTAGTTAGTCTTCATTCATCTCCCCCACAATTTTCTTCCTGTATCGGCACACGTGGAAAAATTCTTGGCACACAAAGAGTTAAACATAATAAAATTAGGAATGAGAGAACCTCAAAATCGGCAAAATGTCCGATACAACAATATAGCAAATACCCCTAGATATATAAGTCAAGACATTAGTAGTAAAATCCACATCACAGCAGCTCATCTGAGTGCTTTGGCGTTTCAGCGTAGCAACTCCAATGCTGTGACAATCTTTTAAGACTTCAGCATTAAACCACCAGCCCTACCTCTGGCATCTGTCAGGACGGCCAGTAGGACCAAAGCCACGCCTAGCCGCCAGACGACCCGGAGTGACGTCATTCTTGCAGTAGCACAATCTCCACGCTCCTACAGAAGTTGTACGACTGATGGTCAAATTCTTTGTATTCTTCCGCTAGATTGGTGGGGAAGATTTAAATTTATAATGTATTAATACGACACAATAATTATAACAAGTGCCACTGCACTGCCCAGTTTGGAACTAAAAATATAGGTGGAACACAGGTGTAAATGACTCCAACAAACAAAATGAAGAAAGTTAATAATTCAAAGAATGGTTGTTTTTAGAGCCTAAAGGTTAATAAATTTTATACCAAATCATTTACATTTTCAATCTGACTCCCAATTTAGGATTAGGGTATTATTTTTGTTTTTGCTTTTTTTTTTTTACTATTATTCCAGTAATTGTGATACCCTAGCCGGCGTCATATGAATTCTTTCACCCATTTTGTTTTACTCTTTCGCACAGACAAAAAAGGTCGTTAAATTACACACTTATGCCAACTCTGATTTGGTTTTGTCAATTTTCTTTAGTATCTCCAACGGTGAGATTTTTCACCTAACTAAATTCCATTTCTCTGTTGGATATTCCAAGAATACAGATCAACAGGTAAACATTTTTGGAGTACAAACTCAGTTTAGATATGAAAGAAAAATAAAATCTTGTTTTTACCTCAGTCTCTTGTGTTGTTTTCCATACTCAGCTTCTGAGCTGAGATTTGCAAAAGAAAAGAACAGTTGCCAGGGAGGTCTCTGGACTTTTATATTTCGGCTATATCCAGTGTGTTTACCACGTACTCAAGTTATGAGGACGTGGACAGTGGGTCGGATACATGCGTATGTTTGCGCAGAGGTCCGACATATACCAATCCTTTTGTTGACACTTGGACGATCGCCTTAAGACGCCTGGACATCTGTTGTGCTATGAGGTTATATAACTGACAACTACAACCAATCTTTAAAAAGAGTACAGAAAGGGAAAGAAAACAAAACTCCCGGGCTCAGAATTAAGCCAGTTTTCCTTTAGCTGCTGCAGGTATAATGCTAAAACATTGCACAATAATTGTTAAATCTGCCGAATTACGGGGAAAAAAAAACCGGTACAGGTCAAACTTAACGTCAAACTAGGTCGAATTTACTTTTTGACGTCATTTCGTAGAAAAAAAAAACGTACTATGCTGTTCTGTCTGAATACTAATTTTGTACGCCAAATAGTTGAAATAAAGGAAAAAGTATTGCCAAAAATTCCAGTTAGTTGTTGTTGTTGTTGTGTTGCGGTGCCTGTTAGTTTGTTTTTTTTTTGGTGTAAAGGCGGCTTTACACGATACGTCACTCTAAAGCACAGCATTATGACGTGCGCCTTTTCAAAGATTTGCGTTTACATGCTGTGCGTTTCTACTAGGCCTGTGTCACCCCATTCCAAGAAAGTGAACTCTTGACCTAGATTGAGGTCAAAACGTTCGCTTGTTTAAAAAAAAATAAATCCAGAAATAATTAATTTTAGTGAAATCGAGCCTCGCCCGTATGGAATTTAGGGCGCTGGTTTCAAATATGCCATCAAAAATTAGGCTTTTGAGAAAGAAAGTACTGTCAAAGGTTGTCATAAGAGCCCCTGGTCTCAGGAGCTCGAGCTTCTGACGCATGCAACAGACAAATTTTCAATCCTCGATGCATACTTTTCGACGCGTCAAAACAACGGAAGGGTGCTGCACAGCATAACGGATGCTCATGTAAACGCAAAAATGCAGAACAGAGACAATTATAAATTGTAAACGACGTGCGCCTAAACGACGTGCTGCATGTCCGTCAGAACGACGTATCATGTCAAGCCGGCTATATACCGGGTTTTCCTTAATCCATTAGAAATACTGTGTTTCTGAGTGGTAAAACAAAATTGAATGAGACATAATGATACATGTTTTAGATACACTGCGGTACAACCCGGTCCTTCATTTACAGTAGTAAGCAGTAGGGTCTGTTTAGGGGAGACCAGTTTGTCCTTGTTCACAAAACAGAACATTTTTCTATAGGAACGATTGTGTTACACCACAGAAACTAACACTGGTTGGTGACTGAAACAATTAAATATTATTGTATTTGTCAAACTCATGTAGTCACAGTCATGTTCACATACATCTTTTGAATCTTCTTCTTCAGCGTGTGCGCACAATTAAAGTGTAACGCTCTTTGTGATATAATAAAACTATTCGGCTTTATCCATTTGTTGTTCATTTTAATTATTATCACCGTCATCACTATAACTATTATTGTTGTAATAATTATTCAAATTCCGTTTTACTTTCAACTTGTTTGATTATGTGCAACTAGTTATCTTTAGCATCTCTGCTAAAACATGCAAAAGTGTATCTACGCATTTTTTAAAGATTAAAAGTGCGCTTATAGTTTTGACCAGCTGGACGGAGAGATCCGTACTGTTCTTATTGTCAAATCAGTGTCATTTCAGTCATCCATAACTCTCTCTCTCTCTCTCTCTCTTTCTCTCTCTCTCTCTCCTGCCTCAGTACAATTCTTCCTGACGTCAGCAATACTGATTTTTATCGTAGACTAAGGACATGTCAACAAAACATTCAAATCATACAATGACAAACAGACGTAAAATCAAAGTTAATATTTGCCTTGAGCTCTCTGTAATCATCTCACTCCTAAAATTTTAAAATTATATAATCGATTTTCACTTACGACATGAACGATTATCCGGGCTAGTTACAATAAATAAGTGAATCGATTTCCCTAGTGGCTCGCTTTTGCGTTACCTTAGGGTTGGCATTCGCTTGCAGTGAGACATGGGTGTTGTAACACAGTGCTCAGCTGTTCGATTTGTTTACATTCATTGATATTAGTCAGTTTATAAGGAATCGAGCAGTTTTGTATAGGAAGTGAAATTGCTTGGGGGCAGGGAATGAGATTGACTGAAGGATGGTACATTACAGACTGTGAAATGTGTGTTGTTGACATATTAATTTCCTCACATGCAAAGAAATTTATTATATTACAATTAACACACAGAGAGAGAGAGAGAGAGAGAGAGGGGGGGGGAGAGAGAGAGAGAGAGAGAGAGAGAGAGAGAGAGAAAGAGGGACAGAGAGAGAAGAAGGGACATTTGTTTCTTTTTCTTTAATGGCTACTTTGTATATTTAATAGATTAAAAATTTAGCCATATCACCCCCCCCCCCATATCACCAACAAAAATTTATAATTCATTATTAATAGATATTAAAAGATATTCAAATATTATTATAATACTTTAGAATACAAGTTGTGAGTTGTGAACTGTTGTGAGTAACTGCGGCTAACAGGCTGCGTTACAATTAATTTGCTCTGAGATAGAGAGAGATAGAGAGAGGTAGAGAGAGTGAGCTGGAGAAGGTAAGAGAAAGAAAGAGCGAGTGAGAGGGCTTCTGTAAAGCGCATAGAGCATTTCTAATGGCAATGGATATGCGCTATATATATAAATGGCATCTATTATTATGATTATTATTATTATTTTCACGTCGTGATTGTTATCTCCTCTTTTTTGTTTTGTTTATGCTTTTATTTCATCTTGATTCTATTTCAATGTGTTTTTACTTTTGGCACGGTTCTCTCACTTCATCACCCGGAATCAAAGTTACCTCCTTGTCCATCTGTTTCCTTTGTTCAATTTTGCTGTTGGCTGTCTTGTCCTTGAGAATTCTTCCAGCCTTCCACTTTCTTTCTCTCAGCCGACCGGGGGTGAAGCCTGGCCCTCTGCAGAGGGTTATCAGAATTTAAGCCAATATAAATGCAGGGACTAAAACAATGAAACGGGTGCTAGACACTGCAAAATCTAAAGAGCGGACTATTCTTGTCAACAGGACAGGAATGCAGCAATTTTACAAGCCAAACTAATCTGAAAATACCATTCATTCATACTAACAAACTTATAGAATTGAATGCTGAACTGACTAAATGGACTTGGAATTGTGCTCGATCTGGAAAGCACAGTAATTCTAGAATTAATATTCGAAGGGTAATCACTGATTATTTGATTACGGGGAAGCCTCGCCCCTGCAGCATACATATCGCCTACAACGAGCAACAACTCAGATAATCAATTCATGGGAGCAGCAATGTAAGTCGGTCTAATTATTGAAGTTTCATTAAAAAGAAACGTTTGCTTTGAGCCAGTTTGATGTCAAGACTGAACTGTCCGTTTTCTGACAGCCGAATTCATTATCTGAGAATGTCGTCTTAATTTCAATACGCGTTTACCAATGAAAACTTTATGACGAATTCAAATTCATATCACCTATTTATTCTTTCGTCGATTTATTTTATTATCAATTTTTTCTTTAACTCGTCCGTTCATTCATTCATTCATTCATTCATTCATTCATTCATTCATTCATTCATTCATTCATTCATTTATCCAGTTATCCATTCATTCATTCACTCATTCATTCATTCACCATTCATTCACCATTCATTCACCATTCATTCATTAATTAATTAATTAATTAATTCATTCATTCATTCATTCATTCAGCCAATCATTCAGTCATTTATTCCTTGGCATAATTATTTCTTTCTTATTAATGATTCATTTCATTTGTCAGTAATGTTTCCCTCTCCCAAACACACACCATTGAACATCTTTAAATTATATTTTCCGAAATTGCATTCAGACCATGCCGGCAGCACCAGAATTAAGCTATTTACGTTTAATTAACACTTTTCATTACTGTCGCCATCAGATGATAGTTACATGGCTCACCCTGAGGAACGTCATTCACCTTGTCATCAGAAACTTGACGTCTCCATGACGAATTTTTTACGAAAAATGTTACTATAATCAGACAAATTGGTTTTTAAACATTACTTAGGAAGTTCAAGGTAAAATGCAATGTTAAAATATAAAACGACAAAATACAAGAAGATACATCTCAGAGCAAACAGTCAGGCAAATTGCTGAGGTAGAATTCATGAACAGAAGTGTGATAATGCATAGCGCTGGGTGAGATGAGATAGGAAGACTAAAGCTGGGTTTTCATGTATACGGAATCGGAAACGGCAAACGGAAACGTCATCGTCAAACATTGGGGCAGTTGACAACTTTTCATCATTTTTGGATAAGTAGTCACGAGATTTTAGGTGCTTACATGTTCGCCCCACCCCCACCCTACCACCCGGCTCCACTATAGTTAGATTACCTTTAGCATGACCGTCGCCGTCCATTGTTTTAACATCGCTATGCTCGTTTTTCCCGTCTCTTGTTGTCAGATCAGTCTTGTGTGAGTTACCTTTCTTGCGCAGATCTGCAACAAGGAAAATTTAAAGTGCAAATGAATGTTGTAAACTGCAAAGAAAACGATGCTTACAGTATTTGAGAGAACTGCCGTGTTGAGACCTCTCAGCCAGTTTCCAGGTTTCATCACTGCGGAATTCACGGATGTCGCACTTGCGAGGTTTCGTGTTGTTTTTTTTTGCAGATTTCACCCATTTCTAGAGGTCTTTCGCAAAATTACTTTCAGCACAACATGTAGAATGGTACAAACAATATAACAGACCGAAGAAACGGTTTTCGAAAATTTGACCACTTTCAGGGTTTCATCACGACGGAGTTGGTATATTATTATAATTAGAGAGAGAGAGAGAAAAGACAAAGAAAAAGGGACAGATAGAAACAGGGAAAGAGAGAAAGAGACACACACACACACACACAGAGATAGCAAGAGATACAGAAGGAACAAGGGAGAAAGAGACGTAAAGAGACAAGCAGAAACAAACACACACACACACACAAACAGAGAGAGAGATAGAGAGACAGAAAGACACACATACAGAGACACAGAAAGAAACAAAGAGAGAGACACACACATGCACTCACACGCAGAGACAAACTGACAGACCGACAAACAGAGAGAAACAGGGAGTCGGAGAGAGAGATATAGAATAAGAGACAGGTAGACAGAGAGACTGAGAGAGAAAGAGAGAGAGAGAGAGAGAGAGAGAGAAAGAGAGACAGAGAGAGAGAGAGAGAGAGAGAGATAGAATAAGAGACAGGTAGACAGAGAGACTGAGAGAGAAAGAGAGAGAGAGAGAGAGAGAGAGAGAGAAAGAGAGAGAGAGAGAGAGAGAGAGAGAGAGAGAGAGAAAGACAAATAGAGAGTGTGTGTAGCAGTCATTACAACACCCTTTATTGGCTATTCACATTTTATTTTTCTCTATGGCCTGAAGAATGATCTAGCCACAGAAAAGTGTTTTTTTTTTTTCTCAGAATTTATTTTCCTTGCACAGTGTATTGCTTCGATCAAGAAGTTTAAGTAGGAAAATATTTGTATAAAGTATAACTACAAGATAATAAAACATTTGAAAGGATAAGACAAAATAGCTAAAAGAGAGAACAAGAACCAAACATGTGGTTTACAATAAACAGACTGTGTTTTCTTTATTAAAGCAAAACTTATTAAATTAATGACCAATAAAAGACAAAAACTGTAAGTGAAAATCATTTATACATTAGGTCAAAATGATAATAGTCAATGTCTGGGTAAGCATGTCAGAATAAACATTTCGCCACTGTTCCCTAAAACTGTAGCAACTAGTTTTATTCTCGCGTCTCTTCGGGAGAAGCAAAAACTGTTTTATTTTAGCACAACTGGTCTGGTTACGACGACTATCTGAACATTCGCTATTCGATTAATTTTCGGCTTAAGAGTCTAGAACCAAGATTATTCGATGCAGCTTTGAATGTAGTTGATATAACAGTCGATTTGTGGAATTTTTGAGTTACTACAGTCTTAGGGAACGGTGATGTTTTTACAACAACAACAACAACAACAACAACAACAACAACAACAACAACAACAACAACAACAACAACAACAACAACAACAACGACAAGCTGATTTCCAATGTGCCGGAGGAGCGTTGGCGCTTAATATTACAAACAGCATTCTTTCTAACTGCAAGATAAACAAACAAATTTATGATCCCACCGTAGTCATGAAAGATAAATTCTATAGCCTTTACACACCTTTCTGTTACCCCAGCCAGCTCAGTATTACTTAATGTGTGCGGCAGAAATATAAATGAAAAGATTATTTGATGAAATTTGCTTAGTGAATAGAAAAGAATTATACAGGTTAGTCGTAATTAAGCCTAATTTGAAAAGTGAGAACAAAGAAAACCATTAAGTCTATCAATTCAATACAAATAATTGAAAAATAACATAGATCCATGTGCCAAAGCATGTTAGTTCATATGCTGCAGCATGTCTTTTACAGTGTAATCTTTGAGCAATGTACTCAGACCTTTCATTCTCTGTCTGTCCGTCTGTCTGTCTGTCCCTTTCTCTCTCTCTCTCTCACGAAAAACAAGTTGAAAAGGAACGGAGAACGAGAGAAGTTATGGTTATTTACAACTCTGCCCTCCAATGACAGAACATAGCATAATATTATGCATATTTGGGTCAGTCTGGGTTACTAACAATGGCTGAATGCCCTGGACTGAGACACGTATATTTCAGCCCTTGTCGTGTGGCCGTATCTGTTAAAATCGGGATTTCATAGCAACTTTTCGTTTGCCACCCAAGTAATCCTTTTGCTATCTATTTCTGACAACCCAAAAGGGTATTGTGGCTGGCCTGTAAAATTTGGATTTCTGCACGTGTCATTTGTCATTAGGGGCAGAAATGACAAGAAATCGATATTTTGATTGTACGTAAATGCCAAGCAGTTATTTAGCATTAAGGCAGGCATCAGTTTTAAAGCGCATTACATGACAATTCAAGAATTCTATTCACTGAAATGGATTGGTCAACTGGCATTTTTTTCAGACTAGACAAAATGCTGTAGGTTTGAGATGATAATAATTATCATTAAAATGTGCAAACAATGTGTTCCATCCAACTCTGAGTGATTATTATCTGACTTCGTAGAAGCCTTTTCTCGTGGAAGTTTAGTTTCATGTCACATAAATAATATTAATAAGTTACAATATTACCCACCATAATATCAGATTAAACAAAAAAAAAAAAAAAAACCCACAGAAGGACAGTGATTTGCTGCCACTCATTGTTTTTTTCCAACAGACAAACCAAAAAAAGAAATTTGCCTAATTACAAAGCCGAATCGAGAAAATTTTCATACTAATTTGTGTTCACTGCTCACCTACAGCTTACTATGTAAACTGCTACGGTCCCCTAACTACAGCCAAACACACACACACACACACACACAAAATCCCCCCCCAAAAACGAAACACATGTAAACATAACTATAAACATTTACACGAAACAACACTATGAATATAAGTATAACCTAAACCATGAACTGTAACAATCTTCTAGATGATGCTTGGTCGTAGGAACACAGTGTCCTAGCTATTATGTGATACTCAGAAGACAATGAAAAACAATGAACAGGAAAAATCAAGCACTTTACATGAACATTGTCAGAGTATTTAAAAAAAAATAATGCTGATTTGATCAATGGCCAATGTAGCGCCGGCAAGACAAGGCAGTATATATTAAAAAGATAAAAAAAGCCATGATTGAATGAATTAACTTATATTTGCTGACTAATTTACCACAGTGGTGCAAAATCTATTATAAAAAAGAACAACAACAAAACCCATTTTATTACTAATGACTCGAAAACTTTGGCACGAAGAAGCGAAATGAGGTTGTGGACAAGGTGGTCTAGAGGCAAGGTGCTCGCCTCTCATGCCAAGGGTCCCGGGTTCAAAACCCGGCCGGTGCAGGCATGTTGGAATTTTGTGATTTTCTCATCTTTTCGTGTCCCCGATCCTATTGGGTTGGGGGGGGGGGGGTGTAGGATCGAGTACCTAGTCTTCTCGGATAAGGACGAAAAAGTTCGGAGGGCCCGTGTGCAAGTTGCGCATGTTAAAGATACCTTGGCAGTTGGAAATCAAAAAGAGCAGGCCGAACAAGCCGCTGCCCAGGTAAAATCAAATAAAATTCATCCCTACCACTCCCTCCCCTTCCCCCCGAAAACAACAACAACCGCCGGCCGGCGCTGCACTGTGGCGACGACGTGCCTGCTCCAGTTGTAACTGGGTGCAATGACACAAAGGCAAATTTCCCAAATAATAAAAGTAGTATACAAATACAAATACAAACACAAATATAAGGGCATACTATGACAAAGTTGCCACCGAAGATACATCCGCAAAATGAGCAAATTATTAACTCTTAGGGCTGAAACAAACCAAGCCTGTCGAAAGTGCCAGACGTGACTGTGGCTCGCCGCCTGTGTATTTTGCTTCACACTGACACAACAGACACTCTCCATCCACAACGCGATCATGGGGGATACGGCAGGCAGTGACTGTTGAGTGTCTGGGTCTTTATTTTAGGGGGTTCCCTGCCCTCGGCATTTACACCTCACTTTTCCTGTTTTTATTTTTCTTGTTGTGGTGGGGTTTCATTTATTAGAATTTTGTCTCATCAGCGGCTTGTTCGGCCTGCTCTTTTTGATTTCCAAATGCCAAGGTATCTTTAACGTGCGCAACGTATACACTTGCCCTCCGAATTATTTGTCCTTATCTGAGAAGACTATGTGCTCGATTCTATCTACCGTGGGAGCAGGGTCAGGAAAATAGGAGAAAAATCCTAAAATTCCAACATGCCTACACCGACCGAGATTGAACCTGGTATCTTCGGCATGAGAGGGGAACACCTTGCCTCTAGGTCACCGCGTCCCCAAGGCTTGTTGAACTATTGTGAAGCAACATTTACGGGCGTCCGCGTCCCCAATGCCTGTTGAGCTATTGTGAAGCAAAAATTTATAGGCAGCGAGCCAATGGTTTGACGCCCACACCGACCTTGCTCTGTTTCAGCCTTTGCCTGGTGAGAGAGTTTGGGTGACATGTCATGAACGAGGATTGCCAGCGAGTAAATTAATGTGCATGAACAGGGAGAAATCACCTCTACCAAGGTACGAAACTGGGTCACTACGATACTGAAAAATTGGAGGCACCGTCTGCACCAAACCAGAGTTAATAGAAGTAAACAGAAGCTGGGGAGGGGGGAGGGGGGAGGGGGGAGGGGGGAGGGGGGAGGGAGACAGGGCTCTAAGATAATAATTCAGAGACTTCGGCTACGAACGTCTCTTTTTCTGGGGAGACGGAGATGACCGAACGGTTGAGCGATCTGTTCTCTTCTTGGCAAGGCGACGGGTGCCGTAGCAGAGGTCACGGGTTCTAGTCCTCATGAATCTTGATAATTTCTCTTTCTTCCTTCTTTCACTCTCGCTTTACTTTTCTGAGCACTAACTAGGCACTACAACTTTAACTCGCCTCATATTTTCTTGAACCAAAAGAGATTGTGCGGATCTACTTTGGCTACTGTGGTTTTGTTCACATTTGTTGGGGGTTTATTAAAAGTTATTACGTTATTGTAAGCTCTTACTCCTCTGGGAATGGACAAACTGGTGCTGTGACTTCTTGTCGCCCCATGCTAAGTGGT
>OZ007581.1:46190610-46260610 GCA_963931925.1 Onchidella celtica | reverse complement strand
TTCAAAAAATGGAGATATAACAAACAAGAACTCAAGTCGTGGTGTATAAAAAAGACGAATGTTTACCTGTCTTCTTGTAGAGGACGATTCCAGCGATGGTAGCGGGAACGATGATGCAGAGGACGACAGCAGGAACAAATGCAATAAAATGCACAATATTGATACATTGGTTCTCTACGTCAGAATTGTCAGTGTTGATGTCTGTCGAACCCTTTCCTTCATCATTGCACAGGACTGAAGGACCTGCAATTACTGTAAACAATGACACGTGTGTTCACGCACATGGGAGACGTTCGGTCAATTCTTTCACTTCCTTTCCCTTATTAAACAAGTTGTTTACACGGATGATAGGGAATCTGATCAGCTTGGATCCATCCTGTCCAACCCTGTCATAACAGTCAACTACAATGCAACCAGCAGGCATTTTAACCTCTTAGATAATTATAGGTAGAATGCGCATGACTGTCAGGAACAGATTAGTATCATAAATGCCGTGCTAGGTCTCGACTTCAGTGAGTTAATTTTTACGATAACCAGCGTAATTTGTCCTTGAGCTGTTCTCGTGAACAGTTTGTTTTGAAACTCTTTTTTCTTATAGATAGAGAGAAGGTGGAGCGAGACAGACTAAATGTATAACTAGGAATGACAGAGCAGTTCTCGACCCCGTGATTTTGATTAACACAGAGAAGGGGCGAGTAAGGGTAGTTTTATTGAGACGCTTAGTTGGCGTTCAGAAATTCGTGCATAAGAGTAGAAGCACGAAGTTTAAAGATTTTAGTAGTTAATTTTTCACATTTTAAATTTTATGGTCTGGGTAAATTGACCTTGATTTTGGCGCAAGGCCGTGACAAGAATAAATTAATACTGCAGGCTGAGCCCGCGTGGCTGCACCAATCATATGTAGGAATCTAGACGGAAGGTTGCAGATGTGACTTTAGTATTTAAACACGTACATAACTTAGATAGTTGCCACATGCAGACCTTTCCAGCTGCGAGGTGGACGGCGATAGTCCTCTGCCTGATTGAGAGACATAGAGACGCAGTTAAGCAGTCCATGTTATGAGGAGCGTTGTTCCATTGAAGCTCCAGAGCCTAAGCCCACTTGGTTTGATATATAAACCCACAGCGATGATATCCAGCGCTCTCACTCCCAGTGAGGGCCGCATGGTGACAGTCAATTACTAATTTGTCATAATGCAATTGAAACGTTCCAGCTACTTTGAAGACTGTTGAAGAGCTACCGCCAGACAACGCACTGTTGTACAAGCACGTGTGATTGGGATTCTCCATGACGTGTACTGAGGAACTTTAATATTATAACATGTCTCATTGGAAATAAGAAATGATAGAATTTAAATTGTATTATCCGTCGCCACGTGCGCGGATCCTTTTTTGGTATTTAAACTTCATATGAGCTGCAAATAATGAGATTAAGTTACCAGTATTATAGAAAGTTTTAGTTCAACAGCTTAGTTAGAATTTCAGTTGCCTTTGAATTGATATTTATATTTATATCCATCATTGTTACATATATTAATTAAACTGCCCTACAGTTCTGCCGAAATTCAAATCAATTGATTTATTTAGTTTTTAGAATGAAAGCATTTTCTTTGTGTGTTCGTCGATTGTGGGAGCGTACCTCGTAAGAGTGTAAGTCGAATTTCCCCCTTAACCCACATCGCGACAATGACGTCACAGAGTTTTTGTTTTGTACTTCCGCCAAACAAGATGGCCGGTGAATCAGCTGATGAGTCTAACTTCGAGATGTGTCTAAGCGGTTAAAATGCCTGAATGTTGCAGTGCAGTTGAATGTTGTGACCGGAGTGGAAAGGATGTATCCAAGGTGATCAGATTCTCTACCATCCGTGTAAACAAGAGAAAGGAAATGAAAATGGGTCCGGACAGACAAGATGGTGGATATGCGCATTTTACCTATATCTCGAAGTTACACTGGTCAGCTGATCCACCCGCCATTTTAGGTGTCGGAAGTACAAAACAAAAACACAATGTGACGTCATTCGCAATGGGCCTATAGCTGTCTATGTAAAACACTATATCCTTGTAACAACAGCCGCGTTCCTAACCTACCTTGTGTTGCACAGACAATATGGTGTTTCTGTGAACAGCTCCTCCACACAGTTGTGTCATTCTTTACAATGTAAAAGCTACATTTCAGCTCTTGCCGCTTTCGTCTAGATGGCAACTTTATCCTTTTCACAGTCATGTTCAGGTTGATTTCTTGGAAGAGAGAATACAAATGTACCCGAGACACAGGCTACCGAGACGGCTCAATTTGTCATTTTCCGTCCGTCGATTTGCGCGCGTATCATCCATGTCAACAATGCAACAGTTCGGACCACAATTCTTCACAACCGAACGAAGAAGAATAGTACCACAGAGCTGTTTCTGAGTATTACTCACCATGGTTATACGCGCGCAAATTGTGGACATATAGTGAAAGAAGGAATGTTCTGCCTCGTTATTCTGTGTCTCGGCATGTACACTGTTGATAATAAAAATTCTAACGTTCACTGGAGTGAATGTCTGAATGGTTTAAACATAATGTGAATCTATAAAGAAGTAATAACGCATGTCTACAGCCACACAAGGCACATGCGCTCAAGCGCACACACACAAAAAATTAATATTACAAAATGAAAACAAAGCTAACTAAATGTTTTGCATTAGCACTGTAGTAGGTAATGAAATAACATGCCGAATTATTTAGTCAATATAATGCTCACCTATGCAAAAAGTTCCTTACGCGGTTTCTGAGTGTAGAACACCAAAGATAAAATGACATAGTTATTCTGCCAGTCTATTTCAATTCTCAAAAAAGTTAAGACTTGCCCTTTTATTCATAGCCCACTTCTTAGTGTACTAATGTCTACCAAATCTTTCATGTCTTTCCAAATCTTTTTGTCTTAACAGCAAAATCACATTTATACAAAATTCAGCCGGGGTATGGTTTGGACGGTGGGGGACCTGGGGCACACGGAAATTAAAATACACGTCAAAAACCGAATTTACACATTGAAGTCCGTTTATTGCATGTATTTGAAATGACAAATAATACAAAGGTTAAACGACAGGGCCGACAGCCCTGACCCCGGCACTGACGCTTAGAATTTGCAAGATGCAAAGGTGAACAGTTAAACTCTAATTTCCTTGTCTCCTGTCTGGTGCGGGGCACTGGTACGGTGCTGTAGTGTCGGGGGGGGGGGGGAGGGGAGAAGGGAGTGGGGAGGTAGGGAAAGGGGGAGGGAGGGAGACGCAGAACAAATACTGTAAATATCTAAAATCTTTGTAATGTAATGTTTACACGAATTATTCCTATTCAATGTGAATTAAGCCGTGGCAACGAGAAGGAAAACTAGAGAACCGCCGTGGTGTTGGCACTACTGCCAGTACCGGTATCGGGTTCTGGTGTCGGGTTCCCAAGGTGAAGGTCAGTACTTAAGGAGTCGACACTGGTGTCGGAACCATGCCCAGCACTATTAAATGAACGATGATAATAATATGTGAAGTAAATACGTGTACACATAATATACATGCCAACAAAACTCCACATAGACTTTCAGTTACAAAGAACGTAGCTTTACCCTTTACTCACTCCTCAAAGACGTGACTGCCCATCTTCCCATAAGTTTAAAATTTTAAATTATATGACTGTGCTCACCAAAGCACATGTATTTTTTATTATTGTTTCTGCCCGAACATCCTGGCATCTCACAGACACCATACTTTTGAAGAAGATTTTATTGTCATTATCGTCGACCAGCTGATGAAACCGTGAATCCCACATTAGACAAATTTTTCAGGAGAGACAAAAAAACGTTTAAACATTCTCCTCGCGTTATAATTGAGCAAAAAACGATTATAAGTTGTTTGTTTCGATTTAATACACCCTCTACATATACATTTTTATTGAATATTGTAACAGTTTTTTAGAAATGTGGGATTAACGATTTCATCACATCAAAATCCGGCTGATGAAGTCGTGAATTCCACAAGTGGTGGAATTCATGTTTTCATCAGACGACAATCGGTCTATGGTCTGTTGGATTCACGATAATATACCATGGTCGTCAGTTGGCTTTTCAGCAGTACTGGCATAAGACAGCAGTTTTCTTTTGCATACATAACGAGACACATAACAAAGAGGGTAACACTTTTTTTTTTAAATAGCAAAAAAAAAACAACAACACAAAAACGTAGTTTTTCAAGAAATAAATTACTAAATCCGCTTTATTGTGGGCCAAATAATGTGGAAAATGGAATCATTAATATTTGGAAAACACTAAATTGTACACACGCACTCATTCATTCACTCACTCACTCTCTCTCACACACAGACACACACACTCCTCTCTCGCTCCTTCTCTCCATCTCCCCGCCCCCCCCCTCTCTCTATTACACACACACACACACACACTCTAACAAAGTACATAAACCATAAAAATATGGGAATAGAAGAACGTGAGTACCGTTAACGATTTCTACCAACCAAACATGCTGATCAAACAGCATTTTTAAAGTTGTTTAAGCTACTTCACTTTGCTCTTTGTGACAAAACGTGCGTTAATGATGTAAAAGGTTGTTGTAAAAGTCATGGTAGTCTTTGGGTATTGCAGATTTCAGACTTTGTAGGTCATCATACTTTCTTTTAGTGATTTTGCGTCTGGAAGTGTAGAGCCTAGGTGCCTCCCTGACACCTTCTGTTTGACCCCTTGTTTTGGGCAACAACTCCCATTCCTGATCAAATGTCAGTTTGTATAGAATTTCTCCTTTAGGGGTGTATCGAAGGGAGCGGATGTCATTCACTGTTGGGTCTCCCTGTGCCCGTCCTGGTCTGATCGACTTCTGGCTGGCAACTTGTTCATAGTCCCGAAAGAATGCATGGTCTGCTTCTTTCACTACATATGGCCTTGGAGTAATCCGAGCGGTCCGGAAGATAGTGAAATAGTCCATTGGACCAAAGATCTGTGTGTTCTTAAGCCTGCGTTCAATTACACTGTGCATGCTGTCCACTTCCATGTGTGTGTGGCCCTTCACTAAATACTTGTGTTCAATTTCAACATCGTTTTGGGCAGAAAAAACACTGAGAGCACTGGACAGGGTTGAATTCTTGTTTTGATACACGCACCCATCGCTGTACATGATCACTTTTTGAAGATGAGCACAGTGTGTGGACAAGTAATCCACCATGCAGGTTGTAAACTCATTTGCACTGAGACCACCTTCAGCCTCGTGCCAAACATAGCATACAGCATTACGAGTAGCCATATTGAAGATCGTAAAGTTGTGTACAGACAACTTCGTCTTAAAGTAAGAGGAAGACGCATTTATAGCAGGCGCCAACAAAACACCTTGAAGATCCATACAGATAACGGCAATGTTTTCATCTTTCAAAGCTAAGTCGTTGTCACAGACCTTTTCTTTCTCGGCTCTCTTTTTGGCAGACATGTGTGCCTCCCATTCCTCTTTGCCAACATTTCCAGATTCAAAACTCATGCATAGGTCACAGCGATCTTTCTTGGGCTTGAAGATCGAAACATTTTTGGCCTCCAACATTTCCTTTAAAGTTTTGGCAGCCAAAGCATGTCCCCCCTTTGCAGGGCAGGCCTGTTCGTAGCAACGATGGAGATCAGCAAGGCTACGAAAGCATGGCTCCAGATACTGCTTCTCCGATGCCTGGCGGCAGTAATGTGAAGGCAACTTTGGTAAAGTGTCCAGAAAGTCGCCCATGAACTGTTTGGCTTGTTCTCCTCTCGAATAATGCGGGTTTCTGGGTTTGACGTCGGTTACTGGTTCTTCCATGACGCTCTGCACGAAGTGTTGCGTCAAGCCTGTTGTGTTGAGGAACATAACTCTGCAGACGCGAATGTTCTGGTCATCTTTCTTCAAATTGTAGATCCAGGTGAAGGATTTGCGGCTTGCTGTTTCACCTTTGGAGTACCTCCGTGCCGGCTGATTTTTTTCCAACAGTCCCTTTAGGTACGACTTGCGCATGTCCCATGTAAGGCTCCACACATAATCAAAAATCTTTTTCCGATCGTTCTCGGTCAAAGCATGGCATTGTGTCCGTTTAGGTGAGCAGTCACAACGACGTTTCAGTTCTTTAGCAGTCTTTACTGTCCCATCAGCTGCCGTGTACTCCTGACCACTTTCACGAAGCCTTTTCCTGGCGTTTTGCTTCCAGTTGTCTGGTCCCTTCCTTTTGAATGCCTGTGAGGTATTCACTACAGAATGTTCCTCAATCTGGGGCTCTGAAACTACAGGAGCAATGGTGGGATCAATGGGCAGGTCATTGGGTGTCCCTGTGTCTGCCTCACAGGAAGGAAAGGCAGAATCAGCTTCTGGAATCGGCGTAGCGGCAATAAGTGGTTGGTTTGAATTATCCTTTTCTATCAAGGCAGCTGCAGCATGTGAGTTGGACGACGTTGCCAACAATGTCTCTTGAACTGATTGGACAATGGAGTCTGGCAGTGGTGGTACTTCATCTTCTGGTAGGTGAGACTCCAAGTCTTGTCTATCTTTAGACTCATTATGGGGATGTCCTTTGTTCTTTGGAGAAGATGTGACCAAAGGATGGCTATGCACTACAGAAAGAGAAAGTGCATTGATGAAGGAGCCATCAAGAGAGGTAATGGAACAGTCCGCAACGTCACTGAAGGCTGTAAGGCTGACGTCTCTTAGCAGGGTGGACTCTTCAGATTCTGACAGAGGAACATGAACCGACTGGTTTTGACAACCAGTGTCTGCCTTGTTCTGGGTGTTTGGATTCGTGGGTTGAAGTGGGACTTTATTTTTCAAAGCCAAATTTAGGATCCGTTTGCCTCGTGAGTAAGGCTCCATGATGCCCTGTGGAATCATAGACACAAAGAAAGTTCATTATACTTGTGTCTCATTTGCGTTTTCATATATATCTCTACACAGTCATTCGCCCAGATGAAAGGAGAGGTGAGAATAGAAACACTATCATGTGAAACATCAAACACACACACACACACATATTCACACACAAACACACACACACATATCCATATTCACACACACGCTCGCACACACACACATATGAAGACACTGCATACCCTTACATCATACATACAGTGACAGACATATTACTATATTGATGCATATCAACTTTTTCTTTTTCAATTTTGTATTGGCAAGAGCAGTGCTTAATGGTTAATTATGAACAGTTTAATTGATGGAACATTACATGATATTGGCATCACATTTTCAATGATTTTGTTTTTAAATTAGTTGCTATATTGAGCACTTTTTGAAATCTTTTTAAGAAAAAAAAAATGCAAACTCACCTTTTACTTGGATATCTGTGGTGTCCAAAGCGTCAGTGTTACAGTTGATTAGAAAAACCGAAAAACGCTGTGCCTACGAGCATGTCTGTCCGAGCTCGGGGAAAATTCAACAAATTAAAAATAAAATTATGAATGTGAATTAGGAGCAATCGAAAAGTTACATGATGGAACACCTTTACCGACGGACGTCTTTGATGACCGTAACTGACGCGTTATAACAATACTATTGTTAGACGGATTATTCCCATCGGGGACAAGCGCCAATATGGTTTTCACGGCCATATGTCTCGTGGCTAATACTTACAACAAAGAAACAAGCCACACCCTATCGGGCGGACGTCTTTGATCACAGGAAAGGGCCATCTGTGACTATTTAAATTGTCAGGCAGTCATCGATGACAAGCGACGGTGTGGTTTTCACGACCGTGCCCAGTCGCCCATGAACAAAAGCCGTCCTATCAAGTCGTGAATACAACAACACCTTGAATTCACGGTTTCATTGGACCGGTTTGAAGGATTGAGGATTATTCACGATTTCTTTATTACGCAACAACTTTAATTACAGTAAAAAACTTACACCAGGGGTCAAACAGGAATGTGTCTCTGTGTATTTACCATAACTTTTTGAAAAAAAAGTCACTTGATGCATTTTGTGGAATTCACGGTTTCATCAGCCGGCCGACGCATATCTTTTGCCGCACGTCCTGCGGTCAGAGATACACTATTTTATTGTTATACCTATGTCTACATTCTAGTGCCATACACGCAAGAGACTTGCAAAGAGGACATCCTAATAAATTGTTGTTTGGGAGAGTGGAGTCTCCACAGCGTACACCATGCATAGTTTGTAACGACATAATGCGAAGATTAAGTTAAGCTACAGATATTACATGGTAACCACAGGAAAGAAAGGATGACAACATACCAGGCAGTATTTGTTGCAGGTCTGTCACATTTTCTACTTTGCTGCTGTTGTGATTCAAACAAATCTGTTGAAGTGCACTTCCCCTTGCGACAAGAAACACTTTGATACATTTTTCTTGTACTAACGTCCAGCCTTGATCACAAGTGACGTTGCTTTCTTCAGTACATGGATTAATCCATAATGCTCTAGCAGAAACACCTTTCACTATTCAAAGTAAAGATTAACAAAGCATTGTCAGAACATGACTGTTGCCTCAGTAGGATAGACGCTCTCATGGTTTATTTCATGTGAAATTTTGATGTGGTATGATGCTTACATGACTTTTGTATATTTCTATACTTTATGGGAATCTGATACAGATGTAAACTATTGCTTTGCCGACCGTTGCGGGAATCAAGATAAGACAATAGCTACACACAGCATGGGTGGTTGAACTTCTGGGAGAGAGGGGCTTCTGATAAGTGGATCGATAAATAGATAGATAAATAAATAGATAGATAGATAGATAGATAGATAGATAGATAGGTAGATAGGTAGATAGGTAGATAGATAGATAATTAGATAGATGGATAGATAGTTAGATGACAGATAGATAGATAGATAGATAGATAGATAGATAGATAGATAGATAGATAGATAGATAGATAGATAGATAGATAGATAGATAGATAGATAGATAGATAGATAGATATAGATAGATAAATAGATAGACAGATGCATGCTTCTAATGCACTAGCACATGATTCTAATAATAAAAATAACGTACCAGCAAGACAAGAATTCCACACTAGCAATGAAGATATGAGCAATCCGGAAATTCCGGCGAAATATGAAATTCCCATCCTGAAACCTTAAGGAAATCAAGCTAGGAGAAGTTAAGAACATGATTATTTTATCAAATGCATTGTGAAACATTTGTGGTCTTTCCGCTTGAAAAAACAACAAAATAATACTTTTTTTTAAAAAAAGGGCGGGGTGGGGGGGGGGGGGTATACTATACTGAGTTATTTCACTATGACACTGTTCACGTGAGATTGTCGAGAGAAGACACGAAGAAGTCATAGTATAATACTGAGAAACCCTGAAGGTATGAAGCGTCCCCAGAATGTCAATATTTTTCCTATGGGCTCTTTGATTAATTTAGGCCATTATTATCGACAACGTTGCTATAAAATGTTCATGGTTTGACTTTGTTGTGCAGGAATGAGACCCGTGAAGTCAAGTGACTGTAACAAAACAAACAGAACCAGTTTGAAAAAAACAGTAGTGATAATAATAACCGTAATACTATAAAGGAAGTGAGGCCTCCGATGAATTATGAAAGGCTTTTAACAGCTGAGCCTTAAATTCTACAAAATATCACGTTAAGCAGAGACAGAAGTAAGGGTGTGGTGGGTATATTTTAAAAGGTCTTGAAGTTCGCTGTAGTTTAAATACTTGCGTTAATTTTGAGCCAGAACTGAGTTAAACAGAAAAAAAAAGTGTTCCGACATTTTGAGCGAAAGAAAAAGGCGTATTTACTTCGAGCGGAATTAAAAAGGTTTAACTAGAAATTTCATCGTGTGCCTCAGGTAACACATTTCTGATCGACACGTAACTTTAGAAACCATATGTGTGTATTCCCCGAGTCAGCGGCCAACTAGTAATAATAGTCATACTTTAAAGGAGGTAAAGTGTAAACCAATGACAGAGCACAGTCAGATAACCCATGGCAGTGATAAGGTTAACATTTTTTAAAGCCCTTTGAGGGTTATGGTGACCGAAACTTTGCTCATGTACAAAGTTTGTTCTGTTTCATTTGATTGATTCATACACTACAACTATGCACTTCCTGCACTTTTTATCTTGACCTCAGTTCTTGTTTGTTCCAAATCCAATTTTGCACAAGAGAAATTCGAAATCAAACGTTTGCGGCATTCAACTTTAGAACTCATTCCTGTGTGTCATCAAAGTCAGCGGCCAACTAATAATTACAATGATACTTTAATGAAGGTAAAGGGTAAACGTGTAAGCAACTAAAACTTCGTGACTGCGTGACCAAACATTATGATATTTTGTCTACTGGGTATTACAAGGACACATACATTTGGGACAAATTTTAGTCTTTAACCCCTTCCCTGCTTTGCCCGGATCTGTTCCGGCTGTCTAATTTCACTATACTGGCATGTGCCCGGAACTGTTCCGGCTGTCTAATTTCACTATACTGGCATGTGCCCGGAACTGTTCCGGCTGTCTAATTTCACTATACTGGCACATGCCCGGATCTGTTCTGGCTGTCTAATTTCACTATACTGGCATGTGCCCGGAACTGTTCCGGCTGTCTAATTTCACTATACTGGCATGTGCCCGGAATTGTTCCGGCTGTCTAATTTCACTATACTGGCATGTGCCCGGAACTGTTCCGGCTGTCTAATTTCACTATACTGGCATGTGCCCGGAACTGTTCCGGCTGTCTAGTTTCACTATACTGGCATGTGACAGGAACTGTTCAAGGCCTAATTCGTAAGCATTTCTTGAGTGATCAGAAGGAGACAATCCCCGAATTATGACTGTTTTATATCTACTGGTTAGTTCCCCTGCTTACCTGATTCATTGTCTTGTGTGTATTTTGATGGATTTATGGTGTGTCAATATTTTGAGATTTGTTTGATTTGTCCTCTTTTGCACTCGGCATATGAGCGGAAACTTGTATGGCAGGCAAGTGGTTAATATTATGTAATTACGATTATTTTTGAGCCTCAAAAAGGAGACGCAATTTTTCTTGGACGAGCAACAGAATTAAAACGTATGATTGGGAAATTCGTGTTTGCCCCTTTTTTTCACATTACAGGTCGACTGCCAACTTTATCACATCTGTGTATTTCATCATGGTGGAATGGTAAGTTCTGTTAGTCTTTTAATAGATTCCAAGTGCTGTTATTAACGCGGCCAAGATCTCGATCTATAACTAGGTTTGGTACAAAGAATTTGCAAGATACATCTTGTTCTGGTCGGTTAGTAACAACATAGATCGTGGAATACCTAGATGATCCACTCCCCGAAAATAGCGTCCTTGCTCGCCCCCGGCACACCATACGCGAATGCGCGGGCAGCCATGCACCGCTGTGTTAACAATGGCGACCTCTGATACAAAGAGGCGCTCAAAAAGTCAACACTGTGGAGCTATCGGATGCACTAATTCCAGACAGCATCATCCGAATCTTTCCTTCTTTAGATTTCCTAAAGATCATGACCGGTGAGTTAGAATAACATTCATTTCGTTGATCTAAGGATGATTACTTTGCTAAATCTTAGTCTTGTCAAAATCTCTACTTGCGAACAGCATTAGGTCCCATTCATGCCTTTAATGGCCTTGACATAATGTGTCAACCTGTAACCGACATCTCGACTAGATGATTATTTGTGTTTTTGGTTTTTTTTTCACCAATCCTTCACTAGAGTTGGATTAAAGAGGAACAGAAAAAACCCTGAAACTCACTTACTGCTAAATTTAAGCCTCATGTGTTTCATAAGCAATGTTTGAACTGTCATTGTTAAGGTCGTTTTAATTAGGTCTAATGTTTTATAGTTTACTTGCCCTTCGTAATAATTTGTCTTTTGCCCATCTTCTTTTTGCCAATTTACCAAGTTCAAGAGTTGATTCTTCTTCTTTCCATACCAGCCAGTCTTTGTCATTTAGTTAGTGCATGCTTTTTTCTTCTTCTTCTTCTGGATTTTTCCCCATCTTTCATTATTCGTATTATTTTTATTTTGGCGCTTTCATTCGAGTTTTTACTGTCCTGTTTGCTCATATGCCTTACATGCTTGATCATGAAATATTTAAACAACCCCTGCACTCCGATTCGTAACCACACGCCCCTATAACAAGTCACTAATTTGTCGTCAGTGTTCTAGATCTGTAAAATCAGTGCATTAATTATTGCTATTATCGCACATACAAACAGCTTCAGTGTTACGTATGTGTGAGAGGGAGAAAGACAGAGGAAGAGAGAGAGAGAGAGAGAGAGAGAGAGAGAGAGAGAGAGAGAGAGAGAAGGAGAGAGAGGATGTAGAAGACAAGGAAATGATAGTGCGGTGATCGCTAACATAAGCCTTGGTTAGAGTACGCCTTGTGTCTCGGGTAAGCCAACGGGATCGCTTTCCCCGCAAATAGGTCTCGCGGCACAGCCAGCGCGCGGACACTTTAACAACAAAGGCGAAGAAGGGAGTGGATCATCTAGGTATTCCACGATCTATGGTAATAATAATAACAATACTAATAACTACGCATGAGTGATAATTAATGAAAACGGCGTCCATTATTCGAACAACACTAGATAAGAATAAAAAAGACTGGTGAATATAACACAGACAAACCTTGCTCTCAAAGTCATGGATCACTTTTCTAAACCTGGGAGTGACTCCATTTTACAGAGGCCAAAGAATGAACTTCCTAATAACACATGCGGTTCTCCAGATGTATTCTCGACACTGACTCACATCCGTGTGATACAGAATGGTTTTATGTAATTGATGCTAATGCCGGAGTCATTTTCTTGTATTTCATTTCCTTCTGTATTGAAAAATGGCATCGTAATCGCAACAAAAATTAAAAAAATAATGATATTGAAAGTGTTCAGCGAGTATCACTAATTCAGGTTAATTATCTGTCACTACAGATTTTAGCTATCATTCTCACACAAGAACGGTATCTATTTTGCTTCCTCAATATCGCACATTATGATTACCACCATATATTGCATAAAGACCGTTTTGTTTTCTGTTCTTCATCTCCGTTCACAGGGAGTAGACGAATGGGAAAGAGTAAAACTATTACAATATTGCTAGGGACTGTAAAACAGATACCCATTTAATAATAATAATAATAATGGATGGCATTTATATAGCACATATCCATTAAAAAATGCTCTATGCGCTTTACAGAAGCAACATGTCAAAATACATGGGTAAACAATTACAATCAATCAAACATGGAATTCTTAATTAAAATAGAAGGGGCATACAGAAACACCCTTATATCATATTTCTATTATGCTTGGCTGCAATGGTTCACTTACTTATATTTTCTTTTTTTTGGTATTCTGTATACTTCTTTGATCCCGTTTGGGAAATTCTGCCTTCGTGTCATTGCAGCCCACTTACAACCGGAGCAGACGCGTCGTCGCCAGAGTGCACCACATAATATGAAAACCTCATGGGGGAAAACAGCAATAGCCACAAAAATTGTGAAATTGAGAGATTTGATTATAAAAGCTTGACAGCCCACAACTTCCGTCTTGCAGCTGAAAAGGTGATTTCTACTAGTTTGTGACTGCAGTTAGTTCTTCAAACTTTGATTTTGGCAGAGTCGAGCCAGATGAATTGATCTTGTTTTAATAGACAGTAGTATGTGCCGAAAGTGCCGAAATTTGGTTTATTCATGAACATAGCGCTATTCCATAATCTTTCTGATCAGATGACCGCAGGTCTTTATTGGCAACTTCTCCCCAAAAAGACCATAAATATTCTACTGAGCCTCTCATAAATGTCAAAAATAAACCTATGAGCTCTTCAAGAGCTTTCAAAGCAAACTTCAGTGCACTCATGACATTGAATTGAAGGAGATCTGGCGAAAGGGGTGTGGCAGATTTTTGATGCCAAACCCGGGCTGAATCAAAATGAGCTCAGAAATATTTCACTTCCTAGTTCGCTCCAAAAAAAAAAAAAAAAGGTTTCGCACAATGACAAGTGTTCGATTACCAGAGAGTAATCTGATGTTACCGAGGAGTATCTGCCGTATTGTTGTATGCTACATTTTGTCGATTTTGTGATTTTGTCATGAAAATTGTTCTCTCACTCCTAATCTCATTATGTAAAGTGGCATTCCAATCAATGACCAACTGTTCGAGATATGTGTTTGTGACGTAATGTTTAATGTGTTTTAACCCTTTTGCCGACCAAGCTTCAGTCCTCATTTTCTCGAAAAAGCAAAAATGCAGATACCCGATGTTATGTCAGATATTTTAATTAACATGAATAAATTTCTAACGGAGGTCCCTCAGCCCCCATATCAAATCCTCACATGTAATCTTACCAAATAATTACCAACGGCAAAAATGAAAAAAAAAGAGCATTAAATAATATGTTCTTAGTTCGCTAGATTGACTTAATTTTAACCCTATTTTAACCTTCTAAGCCCCAGTTATCATGTGACACACAGAACTTTATCACTCGGCTGCAGTTTCCACAAGAACTCAAGGTGAGAAAAGTCGTTTTCAACCTACAACATACACTAAAGTAACCAAATGATCAGGAAAACCCCTTAATTATGCCCTAAGAAATGATTCTCACAAAATCAGATTTTTTTCCAGTAGCAGAAACGGGAGCAGGGAGCAGACGATTAAGCCAGTTAAAGTGTTAGATTTTTCAACGCTCTATGTCATGAGCCAGTGATATCAGCCTGCCAGAAATGCATATTTTCTTGTTTTTCCAGCTCAGACGAAACTCAGAGCTGCTTCCTGCTCGAAAACCACTGACAGAGCACAGTCACACCACCCATGGCAGTGATAGGGTCAACATTTTGTAAGCCTTTTGAAGGTGATGGTGACCGAAAGTTTGCTCATGTTGAAAAGTTTGTTCTGTTTCATTTGATTTGTTACTACACTGCGACTTTGCAGTTTCTGCACTTTTTATCCTGACCTCAGTTCTTCTTTGTTCCAACTCCACTTTTTGCACAACAAAGACATTTGCGGCCTTTAATATTATGATAAGGAGTTAGAACAGACCGGAATTGTGAAGCAGCTTGATAAGTGCCACAACGCATTTTAAACGAGAGTGTCAAAGTGTGCATTTGTCATACCTCTTCTACATACTGAAAGATCTCCACTTTTTGTTGTTGTTGTTTCAGAAAATGGAGACAGAACAAACAAAACTATGGTGGCATAGTGGCCATATTTGAATTTAATACAAAGCCACCATTGCACATGACGACCCAGTGGTCTCAGATGATAGAATCACGGGCAACTATTAGCTAGTGTAAATATGTATATATATATTTTCGTTTGGGATAATGACCTGCGATCATTGCATTAGCTGCTGGTTCAATTGCAACAGGATTCTCTTCCCTTCTTCTAGTCACAGTAGTAATGGCGAATGAAAGGAGAGTCTGCGCATCTTTGTATTAGATTTGACATAAATTAGTAATGCTCTTGACTTACTAAAAGTTGTCGGGTTTGTCTAACAATGACCTAAAACTGTCGTTAGAAATGGCCTACATACACGTACCCATACATACACACAGGCTAATGCATACAGAGCACCCACACACAGACAGCAGCACTCACATACACACACAAAGGAATCGAGAGAAGAAGAGAAAGAGAAAGTAAGAGGGGGAGAGAGAAAGAGAAAGAGGAGAAAGTAGAGGGAAAGAAGTGGGAGAGGGAGGCTGAGAAAAGAGAAAAAGAGAGAGAGAGAGAGAGAGAGAGAGAGAGAGAGAGAGAGAGAGAGAGAGAGAGAGAGAGAGAGAGAGAGAGAGAGAGAAATCATTTGGACAAAAATGTAAACAATTCTTAGTATTAATATACCAGAAGATTCACTCCAGCTGGCCAGAAGTTCATGTCCCTTCGGGTCCATAAGACTATGTTTTTGAGGACGAGTTTGACTAGGCCGTGGTGGTGAGTAGTTGGCCGCCAGCGGTAGTGATACCCTGGAGAGGAGGACGAGCCCCGGGCCAATTGCAACAATTCTGCAATGATACGCGGCTGGTCAATATAATCAAGATTTTATCTATGTTTGACATAAGTCTCAAAGTCTATGGCTGTGATCGTGTTTATACAAGGATCTTCAGTGGACTCGGAGGTCTTTACAGGAAAAGAACCCTCGTCAGATAAGTATTTCGGCTTTTGACTTTTTTTTTTTTTCAACTATACGGGGGTCGGGCCACACCCAGGTCTCGAAACTGAGTGTACTCTTGTTTGGTGCTGAGGGTGGAGGTGGAGCTTTGGCTTCCCTTTAAAGGAAGAAATTAGCAAATTAAAGAAACGGATGAGTTTTAACATACACAATCCTACGATTCATTACTTATCATGACTTATCAGTAATCTTGTAAAACTTCACTCTCTTGGCACTATACAAATTCCTTACCCAATACAATTAGTGTCAGATTGTGACGAGCAGCTGCTGACATGCGGTGACTCATTCTACATGGAGAAGGATGTTAAAGTTGACACTTGATATTTTCAGGAAGTGAATTGTCTCCACTCCCCAAACACCAATGCTACAAAGAATAGGCTTCAAATCAGCACGAAACTTCATACATATTATGGGAGTTTGTAAACGATAATGAATGCACACAGCACAATGTAATTTCAACGGTAATTATGGGGTGGGGGGGGGGCGGCGGACAAAACATTATTTTTATCTTAATATTTAACCTTATTATTTTATTTAAGAGAACAAAGGGGCAAGTTTGAACATTTCATTTAAGCTGATTTATCATTTACTTGATGACTGACAGTCAGACAAACAGACAGACCGATTTAGTTGAAATATAAGTTGGCGTACACTTTATTTCACTGATATCTAACTGACTTAATAATTAAAAAAAACATTGTTGTAAAATAACTTATAGGCCCACCTTGTATAATATCTACTGTAGGTACTGTGTATATAGCATAGTTACATTCATTGTTACAAATCAAAAACGATACTGTCAAGAACAGATTTAATTCATAAATGTTTCCACTGACTAAATTTTTGTGAGAGAGCAGTGAGTAATTTTTACAAACGTAATTATTGTGCGAGCCAGCATAACTTGGTCTCGTAAAAAAGTTGTTTTGAACAGTTTTTTTTATAATAGATAGACAGAAGATGTGGGGAAGGATAGACGGACAGCGTAGGTGTGCATGACTGAGCACTTGTTGTATCTCGTGTTTTGAACTAGGGTTAGTAAAGAGGGAAGGGGTGAGTAGGAATTAAATGTTATTGAGACGTCTGTTGACGTACAGAAAATACCGTGATCCAGAGTAAAAGCTTGGGGTTTTGAACATGTTAAGAATTTATTGCTATAAAATTACATTATATTGTATGAAGTAATTCGACCTTTGATGTCGACCCAAGGTCGTTGCGTAGGGCTGTTACTTAAAATAACTCAGTTCGGCAGCTGAGCTAGAAGTGGTTGCACCAATCACAATCCAGGAATTAGACGGTAAGCTGCAGATGCAGACCAGTATTTAAGGCCATACAGAACTTAGTTCTGGGCCACATGTAGACAATCCATTTACGAGGTGGTCGGCGATAGTCCTCAGCCAGATGAGGGACATAGAGACGCAGTTGAGCAGTCCATTGTGAGGAGCCTGATTTAAAGCTCCAGAGCCTAAGCTACTTGGTTTGATATAAACCCACAGCGTTTACATCCAGCGCTCTCACTCCTAGTGAGGGCCGCATGGTGAGAGTCCATACTAATTTGTAATGATGAAAGTGAACCGTTCTACTTACTTTTGAAGACAGTTTCAGAGCTACCGCCAGACAACGCATGGTTGTACAAGCATTCTCCATGGCGTGTCTAGAGGAAATGTCCATATCATAACATGTCTCATTGAATTAATAGAATTTAAACTGTTATATCCGTCGCCACGTGCGCGGATTCTTTTTGCCATATAACTCATATGACCTGCAAGTAGTTAGATTGAATACGTTAGTCTTTATAAAAGCTGTAGTTCCATTAGTTAGATTCAGTTGCCTTTGAATTGATATTTATATTTATAATTATATTTGTTACATTAATTCCTGTAATTAAACTGCCCTACAGTTCTGCTAAAATTGAAAGCAATTGATTTATTTAGTTTTTAGAGTGCAAGTATTTATTTTTGTGTGTTCGTCGATTGTGGGAGCGGACCTCGAAAGAGTGTCAGTCGAAATATCCCTATGTAACCCACATCGCGACAGATACAGAGATTAGATTCATGAGCGTCATAAAGTCCGATAAAATAAGAAGGAAGAGCATTACTTGACGCAGCGGCTTCTCAAGAGCATAAATCTGGTTATTTTGACCTATCGCCCCTGTTAGCGGCGATTTCCGGTTCATTTTGAAGTCAAAAGAAAACTACTTACTTTCCAGTGTCGAGATTAGAAATCACAGTTGACTTAATAACCCAGAAGTATAAACTAGGATATTGTCCAAGTGCATCCTACATTGTACCAGGAAGTTATATGACACACTTCATCATTCCTGTATGAAAATCATGATCAGAGCCTTGACATATTGTGATGTTTGAAAATACTTATATGTTTATTCGCTAATTCTCTACACAATTCGTCTTTCATCGTTCACCTAGGCATTGTCCACCCACTGCAGGGTGTATCCCTCCGCCAGTGACTTCCATTCCTTTCTGTCTGATGTCTTTCTCACCCATGTTGTTCGCCCTCTCTCTTTTCAATACCATCCTGCCATCGTCTTCCTGGTCATCCTTTTGTTCTTTTTCCTGTCCGTGGTTTCAATTCAGTGCAGCGTTTTGTCCATCTATTATCATTCATCCTCCCCATATGTCCAGCCCAATTCCACTTGTGTTGTAACATGAAGTTTTCTATGTCCGTTAGTTTTGTTTGTTTGCGTATTTCTGCGAGGGGAATTTTATCTTGTAGCCTGACGTTAAGCATTCTTCTTTCCATTGCCCTCTGAGTAGTTCTAATTTGTTCGTATGTTGCTTTGTAATCGACCATTCACAATATACTTCACATAACCAGTTTTTTTTTCTTCCCTAAAATAGCACTTGAAAGCTCTTACTGGTCCCAACTTTCCATCCATGCATTCTGTTTCCTGGATGTTATATAATCTTAGTCTAAAAAACACAGACATAGTCTGGCCCTTGCAAAATGTGTCCTTCTTATTTACATTGATTTGACCCAGGAGATAGCCCGAAGAAGACTAAAGCTGGGTTTTCATGTGTACAACGGAATTGGGAACGGAAACACCAAAAATCCACCAAGTAGTAAAAAGACAGTGTTTCTATGTGTACGGAAACGGCGCTTGGGTACGATTGAAAACATTCTTTCTGTTTCACTTCTTGATGTTTTTTGACGTTTCCGCACACATGAAAACCCAACTTAAGGCTTTGATATCTATTCAACGAACAGAAAGGGGAAGATAAGGCAGTTTCTAACCAAGTGCAATATTCGTTAATGCTCATAGTCGTACTGTTTGATAGCGACACCCATGAGCTTAGGTAAAGAGACACACACACACACACACACACACACACACACACACACACACACACACACACACACACACACACACACACACACACACGCACGCACGCACGCACACACGCACGCATGCACACACACACACGGAGAAAAGCATAATTAATATCACAATAATTAGAGTCATTTGAAAGAAAAAAGGTCAGCAGTTCACATGGCTGAAATATCAAACTTTTTTCAATGCTGTGTTGTGTGGATAAAAATCAAAATGTTAAAAATCCTGGCTATCTGAAATAGAGGCCAAAAGCTGTGTTTACATGTGTAACGGATAGGCCAAAATAATCACCAAGTTCATTAAAACCATTCTTTCTATTTCATTACTTGAAGGGTTTTTATCATTATGTTGCCATTTGTACTTATTAAAACAGAACTTTATCGTCAAATTTCTTTCTAATTTTTAATTCTTTTCAGGGGCCTCAGATTTGGAATTCTCTGCCTCTGTCTTTGAGAGAGACTGAACATTTTATGCCTTTTAATCATCAGCTGAAGAGTTATCATTTTACACCCTGGATGGTCATATTTTGTTTTCGCTTGGGTATGCCTGTGTTTTGTGTGTGTGTGTGATTTACATGATATAAATGTTGTAAAGCGCTTAGAGCCTGGTTATTAAAGGGATGAAGCGCTATATAAATGCTATGTATTATTATTATTATTATTGAAATAATACAAAAAAAATATTTAAAAAATCGGCGTGCTCTGTGTTCAGGTAGATACTACGTGAAGTCTGTCATTAGAATGAGATCTACCAGAAAAAAACAACCTATATTTAAAAGCGACAGTTTGGAACAGTATTTTTGGTTAGGCCGTCAGTGACTGACAAAGTCAGTTAGGTAACTGAACAAGGGTTCACTGGGCCCCATGCACGCAAATTTACACTGGTTTTTGAAAAGGGGAAGAAAATCCCGGGCATTGCAAGTGAATTTGTCTCTGGACCCACACTGATGTTAAGGCGGCCCTGTTAGTAAATAGGTGAGAATAATTCCTTTGAGAGTTCTTAAATTCTGTCTATCCTTAGGCTGTGTTTTCATATGTACGGAAACGGCAACGGCAAAACGGAAACGTCAGAAACCCGTCAAGTGGTGAGACAGAGAGAATGTTTTCATGTGTAGGAAACGCCATTTCCGTACACGTAGAAACACTACGGGTTTGTAATTTTTTTATTTTTTACTTTTTGGTGGATTTTTAACGTTTCCGTACACATGAAAACACAGTTTTAGACTTTCTGTTGTCATCAGTCTGTATCCACTGAAGTATCTTATGGTAGGGAAGTAAAACGCATATATCTGATTACTGTTTGCATGTAGCCTACGTCCATGTCGTGACATTTATTTTTACGACATTTTGCTTCCTTATTAATGTAGCAGGACAAAATATTATGCATGGCTGAAATGTTTAATTTTTTGCTGGTTATCTCTGCTCAAATGACTGGGATACGTGTGTTCACAGAATATGGGTAGCGAATGATTTGGGAATTCTATCATTTTGTACCGTTCAGTGTTCTCTATTTTGTCTTTAAGCTTCCCGGGTGCGTAACAAGCTGTATTGGTGCCATGCACATCAAAATGTTGCACAAAAGTTTAAATGTTGCACACTAGCTTTGAATGTAAAATATTTTTGCTCAAAACATCCAAATTCCGCTTTGTGGTTTGGAAAATTTAGAGGGATCGTTGGTACGGCTCCTTTTTTAGTTTTGCTTTTATGTTTTACTTGTTTGTTTTTTAAATTTGTTACCATTTATTATTATCAATATTACGATTATTTTATTTTATAATATTACAAAAATATTATTTTGTCAAAAATATATGTCCATTATTTTTATTTGGAGGAATGTAGTTTTGCAAATAGTCAGAGGTCAAGAATTCTACACGTTTTCAAGACAATAGATTTCTTAAATTTCTTAACCACAAATTCTTTACAGACTTAAAATTTTTATGCATGAGGAATGAATGATGGCATACTGTAATTGCCAGTTTTGCAGGAAATGACAACAAATTCAAACTTGCCCTGTAGTCGTTCATATACCCATGGTATAAAAAGCTTACATAGCCAGTTAACACAAAATGCCATGGGTGGAACAAAATTATTTTTTGACGAAAAAAAAACACAACAAAAAAATAACAAAAAACCACGTTGTGACAAAAGCAATTATAGTAATTTAATTAAACAGAGGAACCATGAAACATTATTGGCCAAACTTGATGAAATAATTAAGTAAATAGACAAAAATGTGAGTGTGCATGAGAAAACCCGGCCTAAGTCGGCAAAGCTGATTTTGAGAAAAACGGTTGTTGTTTAGAGGACCGTGGCATGTTACAGGGTAAACTGTAGATGAGCAGTGAATACTACTCACTATGATCTCTATAACTGCTTAGTTATTAGACTACGGTCTCCTAACAACAATCACTCCAATATTACTTAGTCAATTAGCTACTGCCACTTATAGCATTAAATGCCGTTTTCTCAAAATCTTGTTTTAGGGGGGTCACTGACTTCAATTTATCAGAAATGTCTTGTCTTTTATTATATGTACAGAACTCAAAATGTTATGTTGCCGACTTATAACGGGTTTTCCCATGCACACTCACAAATGTGGTCCCGATTGGGAAAACAAAAGTAATACTGTTAACAAAGTAAAAAATGATATTGTACATTATACATTTCGAGATAAATGGTGTTGAGAAATTAAAGACAATAATTCTTCCAGTATCACTACTTATACAATTCTCCATAAAAGTTTTGACACAATAATTCTACCACTACAATTTGTTTATATTTTATCAGTAGGTGGAATGCGCATACCCGCCATCTTTTGTGTCCGGACCCAGACAGCAACATGGCGATTGTAGCATTGATTTTGATTCGTTGGATGATTTGCACTGCAGGGCACGGGAGGCGCCGCGAACCAACCGGGGGCGAGCTAAAAGTAGGTCGCTACAGTCAACAACGGCACGTGTGTACAGGTTCAGTGGGAGACGTTCGGTAAATTCCTTTTTCCCTTGTTTAAACGGATGGTAGGGAATCGGACCAGCTTGAATCCATGCTTTCCACCCCTGTCGTAGCAATCAACTGCAATGCAGCTAGCAGGCATTTTAATCTCTTAGACATACCCAAGACCCACTATACCAAGACGGTGCAATCGATCCTTAAATACAAAGGCGAAGAGTTCCGCAGCGTGCGTTGTCTGCTAGACTGACCCAGCGCATATGGTGTGCCCAGTCATGGCTCGGTTAGCAAAGATTTAATGGTGGCATGAAGTAAACAGTGATAATTATTTTCTTTATGTCCCATTGGATGAGATGAGGTTAATAGACTGCCAAGACTACCAAGAACTGTACAATAGAGCATCCTTAATCAGACAGCCACATTGCACCGTTCAAAAGTTGCACTGTTTTGTTTCGTTGACTTACGAGTTTTTAAAAAAAAGCCCACATTCACATTAACCACCATTTAGACTGTTGTTAGAGGTGTGTTGGTCCAGTTACAAAGGGGAATAGAGAAAATACTGAGGTGTGTCCACTGTTCAGCTCTAACTTTCTATGTAAAAGACTACATTGCCCTAACAACAGCTACCACTTAATTCCAAGTGAACAGTTTTCTTTGATTTTGTAAAAAAACGTCAAAACATGACTTAAGCAATTGTGATGTGACCGTGGCGATATGACAATCTCATGGTATCAACATACTCATAATTCTTTTTCATACCACAATCAATTTCCCTTGAGTTCAATTGTAATTTCTGATAAGTTGCAGTACAAATATGTAAATATCCAGTACAAACTGTCGTTAGTTATATAGGAATGGTTTGAAATGGTACTATTGGGCAGCTTCTGAGGCAGATCTACTAATCACTGCCAGATACAGATGATGTAAGCAAAATGTACACCCAAGAAATAGTGTCAGAAGCTGACTGTGTCTGACCCCGGGCTTGGTATGATAGTCTTTCCGGATTTACTAAGAAAACACAGGAAAATGGTGTGCATTTCTTGTCTGCCAGCATCTGACTGTGTCTGACCCCGTGCTTGGTATGATAGTCTTTCCGGATTTACTAAGAAAACACAGGAAAATGGTGTGCACTTCTTGTCTGCCAGCATCTGACTGTGTCTGACTGGGCCTAGTATTATATCCCCCCCCCCCCCCCCCCTATGGGTCGCACGGTTTTAATTAATTTGATGCTGAGTTTGGGTTTTTACGGTGCATCAATGTGATAACCGCTATACTGTGCCTTGCAAAGGTTGACTGGTGAGAAATCTTGTCACTAAAACTATAAAAGTGCCCAGTAGCTTACAGTGCTTATTTAAACGAAAACTATATGTACAAGGAATTTGAAACATTGTCTCAAAACAGATAAAACTAACGTCTGAATATCTGATGATGTCTCATGCACTTTATCAGTGGCGGACCTGCATTTTTGGGACCCTGGGGTTTGAACTGTTATGGGCCTCACGGTGACCAGCAACAATAGCGCAATATCCAAAATTCACTCATTAAAAAAAAAAAGTTTCATAGGGGCCCCTCTGGGGAAGGACCCTATAGCTTAAGCTTCATTATTTTCAAAGTAGATCCGCCACTGCACATTAATACGTGAGGCGATGTATGACCAGGAAGTATAGGAACCTTTAATGATAAATGGGTATCAAAAACTTGCATTTTGCATTATGGCACAATATTAATTTTTACATGTTACCACTCTTCCCGGCACTAGTAGCGTTTGTTGGTCCCGTCTGACATGTTGGCACTTGGCTGATTCCATACCGGTTAATGCCAGATTGCTGGGATATATCGATCCCCACAATGACACGAGTTTAGGAGCAGCCGTGAGCGGGGGATCGCAGGGAGAGGCCCCCCCCCCCCCCCCGGTGAGTTAGTCCTCTATAGGTTGATAGCGTTTAGAATAGGATTTTTTACCCGGCAGCCATATTTCTGGTGGTCTAATATCAACGAAAACGTCTTCCCATAGTGGAGACTCGATAGATCACGTTGCTAAAAAAAAAAAAAGGTTATATGAAGTATCGAAATAATGGTGGGCGGAAATAAACAAAGCGAGCTTGTGTGGAGTCATGTTTGTTCAAACTACAGGGATGATATATATATATTTTTTTATATAGTAAATGTCCGCCAGCCTCCATGATTCCCGGCTGAGAATTCCATTTAAAGCATGTGACTTTCACCGGTATCGAATCAGCCAAAATGTCAAGGTGGCGGACTAAAGCAGCGGGACCACCAGATTGTACCAGTGCCCCTTTCTCAGTAAGAATACACACTCATGCTCTGCTGATTCAATCTGCTCTATCAGTTTCTCGTTATTACATGGAACAATTTGTCTAAAGTTGAGGTGGAGAGAGAGAGTTAATTTGCACAAGATATGGCCCATTTAAAAAAAAAATATCAGAAACGACGGTATTTGCCATATTGTCGTATGTGCATTCTTGCCTTTTCAAGAAAATGAGGATTAATGTTTGGTCAGCAAAAGGGATGTAACACATAAAACATTATGTCACAAACGCGTATCACCAAAAGTTTTTTAATCGACACTTATAATTATATAAGGCCATTAGGAGTGAGAATGCCACTTTCATAACAAAACCTCAAAATCACCAAAATGTCGCATGAAACAACATAGAAAATACCCTTCGATATAGTAGTTCAATACAAGCAATGATTTCAAGCAAACTACAACTGCATCTTCTGGACTTAGAAGGTGTATCAGTGTATGCATGAACTAATACCTTTGAATCTGAGTTGAAAGTGGCAATGGCGCCTCAGATTGTGTTAAAACTTTACTTTTAAGAGTAGAATATGAGGCTTTCAGTTTAACCTTATCATCTGCAGCTCGAGGCCTTGTATTACAAAAAACGCAAAAGATAATGAAAATGGACAAGTATGCTATTTTGTCTCTCAAAAAATGTTAAGTTTAAAATTTGAACATTTCCACCGCATTCGGATAAATGCTATCTCAATGCCATTGCTTATTAAATTACAGAGTGAAACACCTATGTTTGTGGCAGTGGCAGGCCATATAGGAATTCAAATCTAGGAGTACCTTTGGAATGTTGATAAATTTGTCCACAATAAACTAAATTATGCAACAAACAACAAACAACAACAACAACAACAACAAAAATAACTCTTCTCATGTCGTATGTCCATAACAAATCTTAATTCGCCATTGGAAACAATAGAAAAACAAACAAACAAACAAACAAAAAAAGCCATGCAATGAATGAACTTTGTACAAAGCGGTTGTTATTGGCAGGAACAAAGCAAATAAACAAATGCAGCATATAGATCAATACAACAGCAATCGGCTATTTGGATATAGAACAGACTAGTTGGTCGCTGAGAAATACACACATGTGAGTTTTAAAGTTGAGTTTCCATCACCAATGTGTAAACTGAGACGCAGAACGAAATTTCCTGTCACACTTTTTATTTTAGTTCTACTCGAAGAAAATGCATCTTTTTTTTTTTTTATCCATCTCAAAATGTCGGAACAGTTGTGGCTCAAATTCAAGGAAAGTATTAAAAATATAGCAAATTTCACGACCTTTTAAAATAATGTGCCCACGCACACCTTTACGAATCTCTGTGCGTAATATGATTTTTTTCTTTTTTGGGGTACAATTTAGGGCACAACAGTTAAAAAGCCGTTCATGATTACATTGACGACCTTAAGCTGGGTTCTCATGTATGCGGGAACGGAAACGGCAACGGAACGGTCAAAGAGCCTTAAAGTAGTGAAATAGAAAAAATGTTTCCGCACGCCGTTTCCGTACACATGGAAACACTCTTTCATTTGACTATGTGAGGGATTTTTTGCCGTTTCCGTTTCGGTACACATGAGAAACCAGCTTTACTTTCTCCATAATGTGATGCTGGCCCATGAGCACCAAACTGTGTACAGAAAGTAATTGACTAGCGAATGTGGTGTCATGCAGGGTTGGGAGGCACCAGCACTTCTTCGCCGTCGCGATTCCAGGTTCCCGCCACATCCTAACTTGACAATGTAGTTCACACCGATACAGACTCCAGTGACGCCACGGCCTTTTGAGGAATGGTTCCGACACTGGTGTCAACTCTGACCCCGACACCAACCTGAGGAGTGACGTGACGATCCAACACTAGTAACCCTGACTCCATGGCAAATCCTGAGACTTTGCATGATGCAACGGTGAACTATCAAAAGTTAGTTAGCTTTCTCTTGTCTAGTGAGGGGCATTGATATGGTACTGCAGTGTCGGGGGAAAGCAGACATTATAATTTATTATATTCTCTAAATGTTCAAAATCTTTACAGTATAATGTTTACATAAATTGAGTTTCAATTAGGAAGGAAAAATCGAGAGCTGCTGCAGTGTTAGCACTAGTACCAGTACCGGTACCACAATCTGGTGTCGGAGTCACAAGGCGGAGGTCAGTATCAAAGGACTCAACACTGGTGCCGGAACCGTACCACTATAATACTGGTGTCACCAACCCAAAATTAACAATGATAACAATATTTACAGCAAAATCATCATCAGGTTTTTGTTTACCGACCAGTGTTTACATTATTTTTATCTTTACAAACAACGGATAAACATAATTATTGTATGTACAAAAATCAAGACAAAGTGACATAACATGAAAGCAAAATTAACGTGCAAAAAATTGCAAAGTTTAACTATAAATTCGAATCTGATAAACAACTTTTTGAGTGATGGTTGTCAGTACACAATTTAAAAAAAAATGTTTTTCTGAAGTGGAAAATAAGACTTCAGAAAAGATTTCAAAATGAATATTTAATGTACTGCCAAGGTTTGAAGACAAATGATTGGCTTTACGGCCACAGAGCTAATACGTTGCAGTTTTAATGAAGGAAACAAAACGCATATGTAAAATGTCAATTTTCATTGCTGTATCTAAAAAAATACACCCTAAAATTTTATTCTGTAATCAGACAAAATTACAGAACTTTAACATTTTTTTTAAATTTTACAGCATGGCAGTTTTTTCAGCCTGACAGATGTAAGAATGAGACATAAACGTGATAGAATTTCTTTACAGTTTATGGCTTGGGTATGGTAGCAAAGCTCAATGAATATTGCTTGCAGACATATTTAGTAAAAAGGGGGATGTTGATAGTTTAAAAATGGTTTTTTAAAGAAACAATGTCAAATTGTTCTATGGTTGGTAATAACCACTTTTATTGTTCATTTGATATTTGCCTGAAGTCTTACCGGTTGTTTAGCTTATAGCTAATCCAGAACATTTTCGAGGCCTCAAAAACATAAGTATTGATATTTATGCCTATCATCGCATAGATCAGAGGTTCTCAACATTTTTTCATTCCAATTACCCCTGACAACGTTTCGAAAGTAGATTGATCCCCAGCATGTTTTGCTCAGTAATTTGAGTTCACACTTCTAGGAAAGTAACGTAACACAAATGACAAAGGGGAAATTTTAAAATGAATGTTGCTAGCGGCCCTTAGCCTAATTACAAGCCAAACAGATAAAATAATGCCATGGCTTATAACGTAAAGTACCACACGCCATTAACAACAGCCATTTTAAAATACTATTTTTGACATTTTAAGTTCAAATAACAATACATGTAACAATAATAACAGCACATAACAATGTCACAAGCATCATTTATACAAAATAGATCGACTTCAAATACTCTTCTCAACATCAACTTTGATTTTTTAAACATCAACCTCTTTGCTTTAATAATAAATTTTTAAAAAATATGCCCAAATCCAGAATCAATAAATTTACCCCCAGAGTAGGCAAAATTTACCCCAGACTTATCCCAGGTGGGGAAACCCCAGATACAACAGAGGAAAAACAACAACAACAACAACAACAAAAGAACCATAATCAAAAAGAAGAAAAAAAACCAGGCTGATTTTTTCCATTGCTGTAAATAGTAAGTCTGTTCTTGGGGGACCGTAGACTAATTGCAGAGGTGAAAGGGGAAGATACTGAGTTGTGTTCACTGTTCAGCTATAGGCTTCACAAATTTTACCCCAAAATTCCCAAATTCTGTTACCTTAACCTTGCTCTCAAGTGAGACAAACATTGCCTTTCGTACTAGTCAGTTGATATGACGTGTAGTCTGAGTTTTACTCATGGCCAGTTGTTTGCCTCACCTTCTCCACTCACCACTCTATTTGATGGTTGACCTACATTCAACTAGCTGGGTTTTCCCCAAAATCTTGGTTTGAACTATTGCTTATAATGTAAAATAAAACAGAGGGAGCATTAGGGGAGCGTAGTCGAATTACAAAACCGAAAAGAGAAAATACTGAAGGATGTAGTTAAACCCGAGACATAGGATACCGAGACGGCTCAATACGTCATTTTCCGTCCGTCGACTTGCGCGCGTATGATCCATGTCAACAATGGAACAATTCGCACCACACCCCTTCATACCTGAGTGGAGAAAAATAGTACCATAGAGCTCTGTGAGTAGTAGGCTACTCACCGTGTTTATACGCGCGCAAGTCGTGGACTTTATAATGACAGAAGGAATGGTTCGTCTCAGCATTCTGTGTCTCGGATTAAAAACAACACTTGCCCGTACAGCATTCAGCCACTTCTAGTTTTTATCCCTGCTACTACTTCTTCTCACCCTCTTCTCCCTTTTTCTCCAACTTGCTCTGTTGCCTTTACTCCTTCCTGGCCATCTCCTGCCTCCCCCTCCTCATTTTCCTCTGGGATTGGGAACTTGCCAGACTTTTCGAAGTCAAGAGTCACATATTCCACTGTGTCGTTTTTGTCAGGTTTAGCATTTGACCGTTTTGGCTTCTTTTTCCGTGATTTCTTGGCAGAGTTCAGGTGGGCCACAGTCAGGTAGACCAGCCCTTCTTCAGAAAAATACCGGCCAGAATCCTGGGGATAAGTTATTAAAGAACTGTATCACTGACAAGAGACCTGGGTGATAGCTAAAGGGCGAATGATTGTGGTGGTATGATACTACTACTACTAATAATAAAATAATAAAAACAACTGGTAGGCAGCTGAACAGAAAACACATTGAACAGCAGCGGCGGATCTACTATGAAGCTAATGGAACTTAAGCTTCTGGGCCCCTAATCCCGGAGGGGCTGTGAAGAAACTTTTTTTAATGAGTGAATTTTGGATGCTGCCCTATAGTTGCTGGTTGTGAAGGGGCCCCATAAGAGGTTCAAGCTTCAAAGTCCCCAAAAATGTAGGTCCGCTACTGCTGAACAGACAGATGGATAGTATGGTGGAGAAACAGCAAATCACTTTCAGGATCGACTGATGAATAGCTATGACTAGAACGCAAGTCACTTCCTGGACTGATTGGTGGAGAAAAAAAAATAATGAAGATTGGATGGCGGGTGGCTTCTTGGATGGATGAATGGATGAATGGATGAATGGATGAATGGATGAATGGATGGTTAGTGAGAAAGTTAAGTGACAAATGACTTCGTGGACACATGGATGAATGGATGGAGAGATAGAGTGATGGTTTGGTGGAAGGTGTCTTTTTTTGTAGACATAGATGAATGGATAGAGAGATGGAGTGATAGTTGGGTGTCAGGTGACCTCTTGGATAGGTGGATGAATGGATGGCAGGAAGGAATTAAAGGCAGGTGACATGTGACTTCTCGGCGAGATGGATGAATGGATGGGAAGATGGAATGATGTTAGGTGGAAGGGGACTTTTTTTGAGAGAGAGATTGATGAATGAACAGAGAGAAGGAATGATGGTTGGGTGACAGTGACCTCTTGGATCGACAGATGAATGGGTGGAAAAATGGAATGACGGGCAGGTCACAAGTGACTTCTCGGATAGAGGGGTGAATGGACGGAGAATAAAACTGACAGGTAGATAGTTGGATGGTAAGGTAAGATAAGATAAAATATAGCTTTATTATCCTGTTGCAAGGACATTTGTTGTCACAGCACCAGTAACAGTACGCCAGTAAATACAATATCTAAGACCTACCGGTCTTTAACGCATACGGTACCGCACACACGCACATTGCTCACACAACATTACCATGCATGGATCAGAGAGAAGAAACAATGATTAGGTGGCAAGTGCCTTATTGGATACACATACCATTGGACAGAGAGAAGGGATAATGGTCAGAGAAAATAGTGACCTCCTGGACTCACAGAATGAACTTAATAGTGGGAAAGGGTAGACAATGTCTGCACGGATTTTAGATGAATGAATAGCTGCATGAAATAATGGTTCACTGGCCAGTAATCCACTGGATTAATGGATTAGCATATGAAAGAAGTGAATAAAATGACAAATGGGTGTTGAAATAGCCCATAACAATATATGAAGTAGTCAAAAATAGAAATATGCAAGCTCACTGTCATGATTTGAGTTAGTGTCTTTCATGTGATGTTGATAGGGCCACTTTAATTAGTTACATTACTCCATTTTGAGGGGGATGATAAGGTCCATTGTAACTGATGATGACGTGATGATGTTTGATATGCCAACATGCCAGCTTTTATCTTTCACACCCAATTTGATGCCTTGCAAATGCCATTTATTTCGTTAGGCAAAAGTGCTTCCTTCACTTATCTTTGTGAATGCGTTACTTTCTATTGACTGCTCCTTCTGACTTCGGTACCTTTTTTGACCATCTTTGTGTCTTGGGTACTTTCATTATAAAAAAACCAAAAAACACTGGCATTTTTAGCTCTGTCATTATTGACTTAAACACTCACTGTGTGCTATTTCGACATCAAAATTACGCTACGACGAAACGGAACTTACAACTTTGAATGTTTTCCAACATTCAGGCAGTGGACTTCGGAATCCATGAAATGCATATCCCCCCCCCCCCCCCCAACCGAACAGTTTCAAAGTTTGGGAAAGTGGCTTAATCCTCTTGGCCTTGCCCCCCCCCCCCCCACGCCCTTTTCTGTTTGTGGGAAAAATTCTGACTCTGTGAAGAATTAAGGCGTTTTCATAATCATTTGATTGATTTAGTGTATATTGTAGAAATTACTGAAAAGAACTTCCCCGCCTTGAGGTCTTGTGGGAACTGCAGTCGAATGATACATTTCCTGTGTTACTTGTGATGCATGGAGCCTGGAGTGTTTAAGTACTTTACCACTAAGGTCTTCAATTATCTTCAAGATCGTTGTTCTATTTCTCACCTCATCTGCAGAAAAAGAAGACATCTCATTGTCCATTTGGGTCATCTGTGGTGTGTTGTCTGCCCCCGATCCGTTCAATGCTTTGACACTGCTCACGTTAGCATACACATTGGCTGTGAACAAGAAAAACATTTATGTCTATTATAATAATTCGTATGTTTAGTAGTTATCCCCCCCTCCCCCCCCCCCCACCACTTTTAAAAAGACCTCTTCATTTGCCTAATATCATTCCGTAATATAAATACATACAAGGTATATCTGCCTTTTCTGTGTATTATATATGTCTGTCTAGCTGTCTGTCTGCCGGCCTGTATATATCTTTTTGTCTATCTCTCTGCTGTTTATTGGTCTTTCGGACTCTTCTAGCCTAGATCTGAAGTATATTTTGTGTCCATGCACTTATCAGCATATTGCTCTTTAACCCGAGCACTGCGTTTGGCTTGCTTTATATGTAGTAAATTATATAATATACAACTAATTTTTCACTGATGTTCAGTCAGAGACATTAAATCTGGCCTATATATAAATGGATTGGTGGAATGAAGAGTTAATGAACTCAGACATTCTCGCCTTCCATGACTCATTCATTTCTCAATCAGTGGTTCTCAACATAGGGGGGGGGGGCAAAACCATCATAAAGGAGGCCGATTTTGGGGGCAAATACAGGGGGCAATCAATGACTTGTTCAACGGCAAGCTTAAGTGCATTTCATGGACGAAAAAGACCTATTTTTCAGTGCATTTAAATTTGATAAAGAATGTTTCCTTTTCTATAATGAATAAGCAACACACCTTTTGTTATTAACAAGGTCTTGAAAGACTTAACATCATAATTCGTGCGTAGTCTGTCTTTGTGTGAAATGTATCTGCTGGATTTGAGTAGGGATTTTTTGTTTGTTTTGGGGGAGCAAGTGGGATATATTAGAAAATTTGGAGTTAAAGGGGTGATTGTCTGAAAACGTTTGAGGATCATTGCTTTAAATCATCCACTGAATTACTAAATTCGGACCTTCTACATTCATCTATTCTGGGTTGGGAATTATCTGCTTCAGACTATGGGAGAGACTGAACACTCTAAACAGTTGACAGTCATGTAAAAATAGGGGACTTTGGGCAGGGCGCCAGTGTCGCGAATGTGGTTTATAGCAAACGACTAATAACTTAAATGCTTAACTAACTAGGAGGGGTAATAGACCTCACTCCCGACATATGCACTCGTTCACCGCGTCAGAACACGAGAACGACTGTATGAAATAGTGCAAACAACAAAAAAGGTATTTAAAATCTAAAGAATTTGAAAAAAAAAAAAAAAATAAAGAAATTTTGATGTCCCCTCCAGTGTCGCGAATGTGGTTTATAGCAAACGACTGCAATTCAAGAGGAAACACACACACTCGACGAACACACTAAACTTTCCTACTGGAATTAATTAAACAACTCAAATGAATTAGTTTTGTCAGACCTGTAGGGCCACAATAATGTATTGAGTTAGCTGAATAAGATAACATATATAAATGAAATGACCATCAGGGTAACTGCAAAATAAGAATACACTTTTAGAATGGACTAAAAGGTCCTAGTACTGGATCAAATATAACTAATGACTCATATGATATTTAATACAAATTATAGTCTTCGCTGTCTCAGCACACGCCAGCTCCATTGCAATGGCTCCTGTCATATATTCTAATACTGGCACTGCCTGGCTGTGACTCTAGGAGCAGACTCTCACAATACTGGTAACATGTGAATTCTGACATACAATTACAATGCATACCATTTTTCCCTGGCTATCAAGAACCAGGGAATATCAACAAGAGCGTTGCATGGTGGACAAAGTCCGGGTAGCTATTAGCTGGAGCTCGTCATTTCTAGGCTCCTCATATAGATGGACTGCTCTATCTCTGTCTCGATCTGGCTCGAAATTAGCCGACCACTCCGCAGTGGATACTTTTCGGCATGTGATGATGGACATAGGTATGGGCTGACCTTTATAATGTCTAGCCACCTGCAACTACCGTCCAAATCCCTAGATTTGATTGGTGCAGTCATGCGAGCTGAGCTCGCAGTATTAATTTATTCTATTGTGTAAGTCGGTTACGGCCTTGCACTAAGACAGACAAGGTCGTCTTCTAAATAGGTTAATAACAATTAAATCCAAAAATCTTATTAACTTGACTCAGCACAATTCGTGCTTTCACGAACCACTGAATGTCAACAGTCAATTACAACCACCTCACACCCTCTAACAATGCTATTAAATCACGAACTGGAGCTGCTCTGCCATCCCTGGTTTACCTACACATATTCCTTTTTAACCATCTACAGTTTTTATGTCGAAAAAAAACACTCAAAACATGTTGCTCACGAGAACAGCTCAAGGACACTTCACTAGATTTTAAAAAAAACTCTGAATTCAACCCGTGGCCTGGCACGGCATTTATAAACTTAACCTGCTCTTGACACTCACCCATTCACTCAGTCACTCACCTTGCTGATCATCAGTATCTGGATCTGGACTGCCATCTGGAGGTGGAGCTTCACGTCCTGAAGGTCTTGAAATAATCATAAATAATAACAATAATGGATGTATTAAATTATAAAGCGCCCTATAATCTAAAGTAAAGCTCGGCAAAAGTACTCGATATTGATCCCTAGGGGTCAGTGTGGCTATCCGAGGGTCGATAAATGTCTGGGGGTCAAAGAAGGGTCAATAAAATATAAGTAAATTTTTCATGTTCTTTATCAATTCAATAGCGTTTTCCCCAAACTGGGTAAATCAGATTTTGCACGAGTTATGGATACTTTAAGATAGTCATTCAAATTTAATGTAAGACGCGGTGTAAGGTGTTCAGTTGAAACTTGCTGTGTCCCGTCTTTACCCAAAGATAGAGCCGGGACATAGCAAGTGCCAAATGAACACTTACACCGCATCTTACACTAATTCTGAATGGATATCTGAAATTGACCATAACTCTTGCAAAATTTTGGAAAACCCCTTTTGAATTTCTTTAGGTATTTTCTTTAAATTTCCTTAATATTTCTTAACGAGAGGCAGTAATGAGGTAAAAGTGCAAAGGAAGTATTATCTTTAAATCGAGAAATTAATGATTGACAACATTTATTCTACATTGTGGGGGTCGATAAGGGATGGACGATTTCACGATGGATCCAATGCTATAAAATGTTTGTCGACCCATGATCTAACGTGTCTCAAGGCGCTTCACACATTTTTTTTTACATTTCACATAAGCCACAACACACAAAGTTATCAGTAAATAGTATGGGAAATATACATAAAATGACATAACGTGCAAACAAAAGTATTTTAACTATATCCAGTGGATGTAAACATTTCAGTTGTGGTCATTAAAAGTGAATGAAACGAAAAAAAGTGCACAATCCTTACTAAAGAGTGATTTGTTACAATTCATTGCAAAGTTAGTTTGAGTTCACGAGATGGTGATACAGAAAATGCTTTCTACTATTTTGACCATTGTGTTATCAAAAATATTACTGGTGCCTTGCAAAAGGCATTTTGAGCTGCACAGTGATTTTCTGACAAATTTTGTATTGGAACTTGCATTGCCCGGGAAACTTCAAAACAGGATAATATGTATTTTATAATTCCAGAAAGTCAGATTTAATATCTCTGATTGCACAGCATTGAAAAACTACCTAGTGACTTTTCATGGAAACTTAGTAATTAGCTGCGGCCACTTTTCAAGAGAGGCAAAAAAACTGTTTTATTTTATCATAAATGGTCTGGTTACTATGACTTTTTGAAAGTTCTCTATCCATAACCATGATCATTCGATGCGGGTTTAAATGTTTTCAATATGAAAATCAATCTTTCATATTTTTGAGTTGCTACAAGCTTAGTGAATGGTGATGTAAGGCAGTGTTACTGTTAGGGTTAAAAACTGATAATATACTGATAAACCATAAACACATGATATGCGTGGTTGAGATCTAAGCAAGCAGAAGGAGAGTCAGACAGACCAATGTACAGCAAAATGATAGACAGACATACAAATACAAATACAAACTGGCAGACAGAGAGCTAGGCAGACAGATGTCGTACAGCAAAAGCCACAGACACACACTGCATGCAAGTATCGTGAAACATATAAATAAGTGAAGATATCGTTGAAAAACAAAAAGGGGTAACGTACTCAAAGTCTGTAATTACCAGACATAAAGACAGATACTCTCACAGATAGACGTAAAAAGAGTCAGACAAATAGGCAGGTAAATAGATCTGATAGGCTACTCAAAGAAATGACAATTTTTAGTGAAAAATCTAGACATCAACAAAAAAAGAAAGAAAAAAGTTGACACCTACCTGAGGACTGCAAGTAAAACACCTGTGAAAGAAAATAACACAAGAGTTTGAGTAAAAGAATTCCCAAGAGTTATATACTGCCAAGCCTCATGATGCGATGATTTAGTGGTCTCTGGGAGGAGTAAAATAGGAGGGAAAGGAGTTACATCATGCACAGTGAAAAAAAAGCAACAACTCAAAGATTAAGAAAAAGAATAGCAAAGACAAATGGGATAAAAGACAGTAACTGATCAAAAATGAAAAAAAGCACATCGGAAATTTTGAACAGTGAGGATGCTTCATAAAATGTGATTTTCTTTCTTCTCGAAATACTGTGTGAGCAACATTGTAAGTACTGACATGCCGATTGATTTATAAAGACATGATTCCTTGAGAGCAAAACTAAATAATTATTTCTTATATTCTCTGCTTTTGCAAGTAGTATTTATGGGCTGGTCCACAGTTTCCTCGTTTCTGCAGGCTACAGACAGATCTACACTTGACGCTATTTGCTTTGTTTTGTATTATGGTGCTGTGAGTGGTTAGGACTAAGTAACATTGACGATATTAGGTTATGAGTTATCAGAAAGAATGCTGGTTGAAGTTTTCAGCAAAACAGATGCTTTGCTTTTGTGGTGTATGAGAATACGAGTACTGAAAATCAGGACACAAAGTTTAGCCATTTGGCTAGAAATGGGTAAATAACTAGAACAACATAATTTAATGGACAACCAGTCAACAGGAACTCAATGGCAGGTAACTCATTGCTGGCTCCAGTCACTTTACCCTTTACAGCCTTAAATTTCAAACTTCTGCCACGATTTCATGCTCCAATAGTCACCACCAGAGCTTGGCATGTGAATTGTTAAGTAATAAATTCTAGGTCTAGATCGCAGTTACTGTTAGGCTTGGACCGAGGTATTGTTGGACTAGGTAGCTCTAGATCTTAATCATCATAAGAATCATACCTAGCAACTGTCAAAATCTACCGGCACGAGAGAGCACATTCAGAATAATGTGAAGTTCCGATAAGACAGTCATATCAGACACCCTTAAAACTTAAGCGGAAGTTGGAACTTTTCAACCGCTGTGTTTTCATGAGCTACAAGATGTAAGGGAAGTAACTGTAGAAATGTAAACCAGAGAGTATGTATTTTTAGAGAGATCTCACTTCCACCAAATTGCGAAACTAGGTCGCTGCGGTAAACAAGAAATTGAAGAATTGAAAGAGACTTTCTTCATCAAAGATAGTATGCATACCTATTTACCGTGGTTTGTTCATCTTTTTGGGCTGATTGAAACATTTAAAACCGTTTATAAGCTCTTATGACCCGTGGAAATGCACAAACGGGTATTGTTTACCACAGCGACCTACTTTCCCCCCCCCCCATGCTAACAATGGTTTCGCAGAGCCTCCCGTGTCTCGCAGTGCAAGTCGACCAATAGTGAAACCTTTCTATACATACATACTCTATGTGTAAACTTCGTAGGTTTTTGTTTTTCTGTATCTTCGAATACCGGTTAATATCATTTAAGACATCTCCTTTCAGCAAAGTTTGTATTGAGAAGTTTTAGCCTTTCATGAACCAAAGTCTAAAGACCGCCAGATTAAAAAAATAAGTGGAGCTGTTTTTTATGGCAGGAACAGCTTCTGTAGCACACTGATGTGAATAATGATAATTATGAGGTATTTAACACACATTCAATTTGATACGAGTTCCCTGCTAGAGTGTGCGGACATGATAGAGAGGGAGACAGAGAGATTACGGAGAGAGAGAGACAGAGAGATTACGGAGACAGAGACAGAGAGGTTACGGAGAGGGAGAGAGAAATGAGATTCATCACGGAAAAGACCAGGTTTAATTAGCTTATTATTGGTGTTGTTTCCTTTAATAAAGAAAGAGACAGGCAGATAGAAGATTGTTTACCTCTCTTCTTGTAGACAACAAAGCCCACAATGACGGCAACCACGATAAGGCAGAGGACCACAGGCACAACAATAGACACAGCGCTAGAGCTTGGGCTCTCTTCTCCCTGGGACTGCTGAAGGTTGTCTATGGGAGGGCGTTTTCCTGGAAATGGTAAAATTAATAGTTTCTCTCTCTCTTTCTTTCCTCTCTCTCCCTTTCTTTCTTTCTTTCTCTCTCCCCCCCCCCTGTATTTCTTTTTGTCCTCTCTCCCTTCCTCTCTTTCTCTTTCTTTTCCCTTTCTCGCTCTCTCCCTATGCCTCTCTTTCTTTTTGCTCTCTCTCTCCCTCCCTCTCCCTCTCTCTTTTTTTCCTCTCTCCCCTCTCTCTTTATTTTTTCTTTCTCTCTGCCTGCCTCTCTTTCTCCATGTGTATCCATCTATCTGTCTTCTCTCTCCATCTCTGTGTTTCTCTGTCCGTCCGTCTGTCAAAAGTCTGTCAGTCTCTTTCTCACTATCTCTGCATCATTCTGTCAGTCTGTCTGTTTGTCGGCCTCTTTCTCTCTATCGCGCTGTCACTCTGTCTGTTTGTGTTTCTTTATCTTTCCTTCTCTTTGTGCCCGTCTGAGTCTGTCTATCTGTCACTGTATTCGTCTGCCCATCTGTCTCTCTCTCTCTCTCTCTGTCTCTATCATTCTCTCTCTCCCTCTCTCTCTTCGTCTAAGTCTCTCTCCCTCTTCCTCTCATTCCTTCTCTCCTTTCTCCCCCCTTCTCTCTTTATCCCCCCCTCTCTCTCCATGCCTGTTAAGGCAATGATGACATTAAAATGAATGGCCTGGACAGAAACCAACATCAAAAAGTGATGAATTCCCTGAGTGATCTAGGTGTATTTAACATAGTTTATATTTGATTTGGTCGCCTCCATTTGGAAAAAAAAAATGAAAAGATTTTATCAGATATTAAACAATCATGTTCCTCTACATAAATTTAAAAAAAAAAAAATGCATACGTTATTAAATCAATAAACATTCGACCACGTGGTTAATTCCGCGTAAGGAGTAAGCTTTCAACGTAAAATGTAATAATTATCACTAAGAATAATCCAAAATAAACGACATTATTATCAGTTATATTGTTGATTTACATAATTATTCTGATGTTTGACGACATTCTTTCACCATTGATATACGTCATTTTTTTTTTCCGGCTCAGAATGTCGGAACACTTTCTGCTGTTCAACTCAGTTGTGGCTCAAATTCAAAGAAAGGATTAAAAATATAGAGAACTTCAGGAACTCTTAAAACATGGCCCACGTACACGTACATGTCTTTCTATGCCTAATATGATACTTTGTAGAATTTAAGGCTCAGCGGTTATAAAGCCTTTCATGATTACAATGGAAATCTTACATCCTCTTTTGGGATTATAATATTTGTTAGACCAAAGCTTCCTTTTGCTTTATTTCTATGCGCTTTGAAAAACAAAAATCACAGTAACAATAAATAGACAGAATTATCAAAAACAAAACATTTCTATACTATTTTAAAGTGTGCAAAATACTTTTGTGTTTCAGACAAAATCGATGTCGACCCTACTCTATAGACAGTAGAACTTCCGTTAGGCCCAATGGCGCAACGTGGGTTGCCAGCGCCCTGGGCAAGGCAAGTATTCCGCCCCCAGACCTTGGACCATTAAGCACTCCCTGTGACGCTTCCACCAATCCAGTATTTCACCCCTTAACCCCCAAGCAAGTGTATTGCTTTTCAAGAAAATACTTAGGTAACTAAGTAATATGCTGGTAACGTAGTGGTGTTAGCAATAGTTTACTCAATTTTATTTAAAAGACGCTCTATTTTTTAAAAAAAAACCTCAATTATTACTACTTTATTTTTTCTTCTAAAACTTTTTGCCCCCAAGAATTTCGCCCCTGCCTATGCTGCGCCATTGGGAAGGCCTACATCATAGCTTATGAGAAGTATTAAACTCACCTGTTATTTGGTGTATCTCCATTTCACATGTTTTCTCATCGACATTCTTAGAGAATCTGTTGACAGCTATAACTCTCAAGGTGTAGACCGTGTCTTCCTTTAAATCGCTGATACTTGTTGAGGTTTTTTGAGTCTCAGGCGACCTCTCCCAGGTCGCATTATCAGACCTATAGTACACATGAAATGACTGAATAGCCCCTCCGTCAAACTCCGGTTGCCATGACAACTCCATGTTATCATGTCCCTGATGGGTTACAGTGATGTTATCCGGACAAGCGGGAGGTCCTGTGTAACATACATAGTTGTTGTTGTTATTTTAGGACTTTATTCTAGAAGTTTCGCTGCTCTTGGCATTTACACCTGACTTGTCTTGTCTTCATTTTTTCTTGTTTCTTCTTTCTGTGTCTTTTTGTGGTAGGGATTAGTTTTTTTTAGAAAGTTTGCTGGGGCAGCGGCCTTTTTCTGCCCGCGCTTCTGAACGTTCAACTGCGAAGGCATCTTTAACGTGCGCAACGTGCACACGGGCCCTCCGAGTTTTTCGTCCTTATCCGAGAAGACTAGGTACTTGATCCTACCTACCATAGGATCAGGGACAAGAAGTTCTACCTCCAGAAAAATTCCAACTTGCCCGTTCCGACCGGGGTTCGAACCCAGTACCTTCGGCCTGAGAAGCTAGTCCATTTATTAAATCGATTTATTAGTTTCAGTTCTGGGTGATTATTATTTATGGACCTGCTTCATTTTGCCTGTTCCTTTAGTCTTATGTTATTTTTTTTGTTTGTTTGTTTTTAGATACGTTTTACTGCTCTCATTTTGCGCGTTGACGTCCTGCGCGTCCCGCCAGCACCCGTCAAATTATGGCTATGATTTGCGCACGGGTTAGTTTGTTTGCACATCGCAGGAAGTGATAACGCCATGTGTTAATGGAAAAGAAATAATATTTTCCTAGGCATATTGAAAACACCAACATGTACTTTTGGCCCTGCAGCGTCAATCTCCTAGTTCCAGACCCTTTCTTTTTCCCAGTCTAGGCACATTGAGAACACACAAAGTTTTATACTTGATAGTCTTAGAACTCAATCTCATCGTTCAAACCAGTCCTAACCGGAAGTTGTTTTGTGAGTGTGATACAGTCTATACCGGAACCAATCTTAGTTACATTAATTTGCCGAAAAAATAGACTGAACGCCAATGTGTCGCAACCTAGAAACTAATACAAACTTTCTGCGAGTTATTAATTATTCTTTAATTTTCTGTGCCGGCGACACGACGACAGTCTATACAAAGCGTTGTATAAAATCTGAGGGCCACCGAATCAGCATTAACAGAGGAGTAGCGAAAGGCGCGCTGCAATTGTCGTAAGGTTTCACTTTTATTAATATAGATGACATATCAGTACCACTAATTCATTATAGCAGGTATGTCAGAGTCCGGCCCGTACCCAATTCCCAGAGTCATCTAATTACAAAGCAATGTGTCTTTTATCGTATACAATAATTATTATTATCCAACACATTACCCAGAGGAACTGGTTTTTGTTTAAATGAGGATGAAAGTGATTGATCATTACAATTGTTGTGTTCTGCATTAAAATGTTAACTTTCAAATTTGAATAACGGTTGTAATTGGAAAAAAAAAATTAATGGCAGCTACAGCAACATTCTGGGACGTACGTGCGTAAGAGCGAATGTAGATGTAGCACTGTACTTCGATCTAGTCCGTACAATAACAGTGTTACCATTTCTTTTTTTTTTTTTTTCTCTAGGTTTTATACGCCACTTTATTGCTCCACTCTGTCCATTTAAAATCGTCAAACTTAATAATTGGTTTCCATATCATTTGTCGTCGTTTCATAGAGCACAAAAACAAAAACAAAAGAAAGTTGCTGTTGATGTGATAGCCAATCTGAAAGGTACAATCCCCCCCCCACCCAGCGCCCTCCCCTTTCCCCAAAATGATACACTTCAGAGTGCCCATCCCTTAGTAACAAAGAAAGAAAAAGACAATAAATTCCACATGTTTTCTGCCATGGAATGTCAGAAAATATACATAATGGCATTTTGTCGTGTGCAAATTGTCGTGAAAAGTAATGATAATGTCACAGATATAAATCATAAATCACAGATGTTGTTGCCATTCAATATTGATGGATTTAGACTCACCTTGTGCTTTCAGAGAAACTATATACTCCAGCTGGTAGGCTAGAGAGGTTTTACGTCTGATCCTGAGCCTGAGCCTGAGTTCACCATAACTTTCTGGTTTGATGTCAGTGAGAGTTACAGTCACATTCAATATGTGATCACTGTGGTTTGTCAGTCTCTGGTACGTCCACGTAAAACCTTTACGGGCCTGGCGAGCCGTAGCCCATGTGTCATTGAAGTACATTGTCTCTCTGATGCCAGGATAGGCCACAACACACAATGAAAACATCACCGTGTCACCTACTGCAGCAACTATCGTTTTATGTGAGTCTTCAGTTTTACACAGAACTGGAGGACCTGAAATGGGAATTAAATCATTGATAAAAATAAAAAATACAAGGTATTTCTACCGCAGAATACGTCTTTCTGTCAATTTGTGAGTGGATTTTCATAAAACAAATACGTTACCATGCTAGATTTGCACTTAGGATATAGCTCATGTTCTCACTGTGTCTTAATAATAACCGTTGTACAGATTTGTTATAGACTAATACAATATTGTTTTTAAATGACAGTGGTTCCATTTTAACGACAAAGTATTTATCAGTTGCATTATGCAAAACCAGCTGTGGCTCATAATGGCGTGTCAATGTTGACCAAACTAGAATGTGTTGTTTGGTCTAAGATTATTATAGCTGGCATCGACACAGTCGGACGGTATCAAAACAATGTAAAGGACCAAAAAAAAAAAAAAAAAGGAAATCATTCAGCATTGTCTTTGTTCCTATTTCACACTTGATTTGTATTATACTTAACATGGGAGTCTTTAGGAACAAAGTCTGTCTGATCCCTGTCAGAATCTCCCACTACTCAATCTTTATCATGATGACAATTCTGCATTGAAGTTGGCGCCATCCTTCCAAAGGTAATTTTCTTTCCCCGACCCAAATTTTGTATTAAGTGTTTCTGCTTGACCCTGAAATGCCATCTGCTTTGAGGGTAGTGCCTGCAGTACCAAGCAGAAAAAACAAAACAAAACAAAACAAAAACAACTTTTGGAACATCTGATTGTTTCTACAGAAGCTGACCAAAAATCCAGAGAAAACAAAAAAAAAACAACAACAACAACCTACAGTCAAATAGGTTAACCCTTTGGCGCCCAGTTGACCTATATTTGAAAACAGGTCACCTGGAGCCAAAATGGTCTATCTTTGATGCACTTACTCTATTTATTTTATTCACAAATAACGTTTTCAATTACATATTTATATCCTTACAATAATCTGACAATTGAAAATCAGTTCAGCACATTATTCCTGAAGTTTTGGGATTGGCACGTTTCGTCTGGCCGGCAGAGGGTAAAGACATTTTCTAAACAGCAACCCATTACACGTGCAGTTGTAGGGCATAAAGTAATAATTTCAACTTCAGAAAACACGTGAGCGTGAGTATTGATGAATACAAGAAGGGACGAGTGTGTGTGTCGGTGGATGTATGAGTGAATGGATGACTAGGCAAATGCGTTAATGGATGAGAGAGTGAAGGGGAAGCGAATGTGGGAGACCGATCTTCAACATCAGCGGTTGAAAGTGTGTTTGGTGGTTTCTGGAATTAAACAATGGAAAGTTAACCTATTCTGGGGTGATGAGCATGGCAATGCATTTGTTTTCTTAGCTCGTTAAGTTCTGTAGGTTTGAACAGATAAACTTCAAGAGATATTATGATAGCCAAGTCGTGTAACAGAATGGGAATAAATTGCTGAAAATAAAATCTTCAAATGAAAGGCTCAAGTACAAAAGTAGAAAAGACAAATTTAAGCTCTGTCATGCTCAGCTATTTTTAAATCAATATAATTATTATCATCATAATTATAAAGCATGTCCATCAATGGATAAAGAAAGCTTGAAAATAATTAAATCACATGCAAAGGGTTTTGAGAAAGTATCATGATAGAAAAACTGTTTTTCAGAAATTTATAAAAATATGAGCCAGCTGGTTCTTCACTTGAGCCCTTCAATTTCAAAAACTCAGCAGCTCTTTACTCGCCACAACGTTCCCGCACGAACAAAGCTATAACTTACTTAATACGGAGTTAAAATGAAATTTTAATGTCAAAAAGACAGATTGCATGAACAACGGCTTGCCTGACAAAGATGATTTTAGCAGATACTTTTTTTTTCTTATCGAGGGTCAAAGAATTAAGACGTCTAAACTGAGTTTATTAGTAATAGTTAATACTGATCTTCTCGCTATACCATTACAATATACTTACAGTCGTCAGGCCATAGATCAACTGACCTCCTGTCACTTATGCCGCCATCTCGCCCGACTTGACACTCGTATGTAGTTCCCATATCCTGACACTGGAAATTGTTCCAGTCGAAGGTCAAACCCTCCGGCTGGCTGTGATACGTTTCTGCCATAATGTTCCCTGTGTCTGTTCTGACAATCTTCACAATGGGGACCGGAAAACCTTCTGTTTTACAAGTGACAGACACGTCGTCTCCTGCACGAATATACTTCGGTTTCACTACTAAATCTTTAATCTTGGACTCACCTTAGAAGGGAAAAAAAAAGATGAACTTAACGTGATTAAGAAGCCTATGTATAATAATATAATATCACGACTTAGTTCTTGTTTGTTTCTGAAAAACTGGAGATCTTTTGGTATGTAGAAGAAGTATGACAAATGCAAACTTTGGCACTTGTTGAAAATGCATTGTGGCACCTATCAAGCTGTTTCACAGTCCAGATTTATTCTAATTATCATAATAACTTAAGCCGTAAACATTTAACGTAGAATTTCTCAGTTATGCCTAAAAGTGGAGTTGGAAGAAACAGGTGCTAAGGTCACGATATTCTTGTGATATGAAATAAAATGTCAAATAATATTATGACTGGAATATCATAACAGTGTAGAAAAAAACGATAAACAAACCAGCTCTTCATCGTTTCTGACAAAAGACAATGCTAATTTAGGGAAAAGACATTTCTTTTCTTTTTTGGTCAATGAGGGAAGAGGGATTAAAAAGCAATAATTATCATATAATTCTTCAGTTTTCTGCTCTCCCACACATGTGTTGAGTAAGGGGATCTCTCCCTAATGTCGTGGCCCGTACCCCTAACCATCCACTTTCCCACGCCCCGACAAATAATGGCCTCCGACAGAGTGGGATGCGGGAAACTTTTATTGGTTCCTTCAGTTTCTTCCATTATACACTGCTGGTTTTCTTTCTTTCTTTCTTTCTTTCAAGTAACCCGTTTTTTTTTATATTATTAAAATTAAATGTTCATATGTACAGTATTTTCATTACATTATTATTTAATTATTATTTCATATTAATTTTATATCTTGTCTATTTACTTTGCCGCCTCCTCATCTCGTTGATTCTCCTCCATGTACGGACGTGGCTTGCATTCTCTCCCATTCTTTTTTTTTTTTTGCGTTTTCTTTTAACTATTTCGTTTTCATTCTTCAATTCAGTCCGTTGACTTCTCTCGCCGCCTTTTTCATTCTTTCTAGCAGCCCCCCCGTCACCCCAAATCAAGCCTCCACTCAGTTATTTACCCCCCCCCCCTCAAACCATCAAAATTGTAATCTGGTCAAATCTCCCCACCCCCTCATCATGCGTTTACACTACCCCTTCTCCCGTTCCTGTTGTTTTTTTTTTCCACGTAATTTTTCCACTCCCGCTGTCTTCAAACAAAGCAGATTGTGTTAAGCTTTGTTTTCAAGTGAAAGGAAAGGGAAAGGGCAAGTGTCATGATTCGGATGTTGTTAAAACTCACGCAGAGAGTGAGTTGTTGTTGTTTACCAGGGCCATGAGAAATTGGCTGGTGGCCTTGAACGGTCCTCGCCAAATTATAGTTGGTGAGTAAATAAATGTAAAGTTAAACTGTTAGATTCACGCTTGTCGGTTTTAATGTTCGTGATTAATAAGTAATGGAGTAGGGGTGAAACAAGGTGGGGCTAGTTGACATTGTTAAGTATGACTAGACAAGTTTTTGCACGTTAACTGGCTGGTAGAATAGTGCAGACGTATTACTACAATTAAAATGGTGGGAGGTTTCGACCTATGAGATAGCTGAACTAATTGGGCCAGCGGACTAGCACGCTGGGTAGTTAGATAGTATATAACATCGTGTAACGTTCAGATTTGGGTGAATACAGACGAGCAGAAGCATCGTGTCGTGAAGTATCTCCGGTTGACCAGTACCTGAACTGTGTGCTTTGAAGACAAGAAGTCCTTGCTAACGGACTGACTGAGCTCTAGAAAGAAAGGTCTGAGTGGGCTGACCTTTGAAAGCCCACGCTGCGCTATATTGATGTTCGCGCCTACCAGTAGGCGTGAGCAATGGTAATATATCTTATTTATTCAAGTATAATAGAGATCGGAGATAGAGAGAGAACTACAGCCTCCTAGGAAGACTAAGGAAACCCCAGCTGGCACTCGACCACGAGTGTCCTGTATCATAGATCTATTGCCCTAGTATGATTGGAATAATATAGCACATTGTTGATGAATTGAATAGTGATTGTGCATAAAATATAGTCTTTTGGCAACTGCTTAAATTACCTACAAGCCGAAGAGTGCTTCTGTAGGCTTTGAACGTACTGGGCTCTCCTAACATTTAAGCCCATATGATTTATGGAGAGTTTGCCTGGCGACTGGCCAGTGGCGACTCAACTGTCACTTTAAATTGATATCTAGTTTCGTATAATATACCTAGTTGCTATTGATTGCAGTACCTCCATATATGGCCTTTAGCGTCTTTACAGACGGTCTTAGCAGCTAGAATATTCACTTTCACTTTGACTGACAGCTTCTCTCGTGGCTTATTCTACCAATGTTTGACCCGAGAGTGCGATGGCAATGATTGCAGGTCAGTCTTTTGGGTTCACTTTGGCGAGTGTTTTCATTCCGCCTCTGTCGTTTTGTCAGGTATGTTTCTTTTGCCTTGAAGTCTATTGCGAGCGTGCCACTGCGCAATTTTTGTCTCCATCTGCTTCGATCACTTGCAAGGTTCTCCCATTCATTGGGGTCGATGTTGAATGCTTTCATCGTGACCTTGCAAGTGTCTTTGAATCGCAGATGTGGCCTACCTCTGGGTCGGTTGCCAGTAGCAAGTTCCCCGTAGAGAATTTGTCTGGGGATGCGATCATTTTCCATACGGTGGAGATGTCCAAGCCACCGCAGTCTTTTTTTGCCTAGGAGAGCCTGAGTTGATGGAATGTTGGCTTGGCTCAGAACTTCGATATTTGAGATCCTGTCTTGCCACTTGATCTTGAGAATTTTGCGTAGGCAGCGCAGGTGGAAGGAGTTGAGGGATCTTTCATGTTTGGAGTAGGTGGTCCATGTCTCTGAGCCATACAGCAGGGTGCTTAGGACGCAAGTTTGGTACACGAGTACCTTTGTTTTGATGGTCAGCTTGCTATTGTTCCACACCCTTTTTGAGAGTTTGCCAAAAGCTGTGGCCGCCTTTCCTATTCTGGCATTTATTTCAGTTGTTATGTCTGTGCTACCACTGATGGTTGAGCCTAGGTAGCAGAATTTTCCCACTTGCTCCAGAGGAGAGCCATTCAGCATGATTGGGTTGGAGTTTCTCAAGCCTTGTGTCAAAACTACAGTTTTTGAGACACTGATCTTTAGCATGAATTTGTCACAGGCTTTGGCAAGGCTATTGATGAGAGCCTGGAGCGTGGTTTCATCGTGGGCCACGATTGCAGCATCATCTGCGAAGAGGAGCTCTTGTAACATAATATGCTCTGTACGAGATTTTGCTTTTAGTCTGGCAACATTAAAAATGGAGCCGTCCACTCTGGTGTTAATAAGTACTCCACCTGAACATTGACCAAAGGCATTCTTGAGTAGGGCTGCAAAATATATACCAAATAAGGTAGGAGCAAGAACACATCCCTGCTTCACACCGCTGTTTACAGCAAATGAATTGTATGTGCAGCCCTCAAAGTTGACACATGCCCTCATGTCAGTGTGGAAGGATGCAATAAGTTTTAGCAATGTTGGTGGACAGCCTATGGATTTAAGGACTGCATACAGGCCAGATCGGCTTACGGTGTCGAAAGCCTTTGTTAGGTCCACAAAGCATGTTATAAGCGGCCTGTTTTGTTCTTTACATTTTTCTTGGATTTGCCGAAGTGCAAATATCATGTCAATAGTTGATCGTTTGCTTCGAAAGCCACATTGTGTTTCTGGTAAGACTTTTTCCGCCAGTTGTTGAAGGCGGCAGAGGATGACGCGAGCAAAAGCCTTTCCAGTAATGCTGAGGAGGGATATGCCTCGATAGTTGTTGCAGTCGCCTTTGTCTCCTTTGTTCTTGTAAAGTGTGACAATTTTGGCGTCTCTCATATCATGTGGTATCACGCCTTCTTTCCAACACTGCAGTAACAGATTATACAGGTGTGGTAAAAGTGGGCCTTTTAGGTCTTTTAATACCTCTGCAGGAATGTTGTCACTTCCTGTGGCTTTTCCAGCAGACAGGTGGTCGATTGCATTGGAAAGCTCGACTAAGGAAGGTTCAGCGTCAAGTTCGGCCATTATTGGCAGTTTTTGGAGGTGTTCCTCAAAATCTGGTGGAATATTTTTCTCAGTTGAATACAACAGAGAGTAATGCTCTACCCACCTATTCAGTTGTTCATTTTTATCTGTGATGGGTTCACCATTTACAGACTTAAGTGGGGCGCTTTTGGTGATGATTGGCCCAAGGGCTACTTTCATCTGACTAAAGGCGGTTTTCATATCTCCCTTTTCATTTGCCTCTTGTATGCTGTTACACAAGTCTGTCCAGTATTTGTTGGCGCAACGTCTTACCTCCAGCTGAAGTTTAGCTTTTGCATTTTTCAAACAAGTTTTTGTACTCTGATTGCAATTTTTGTTATGCTCATTGAAAGCAGATTTCTTTTGCTCAATGAGAGGTAGGAGAATTTCGCTGTTCTGGGCTACCCAGTCGTTGTTTGAAACTTTATGCTGTCCAAAAGACTTGATGGCACAGTCATGAATTTTTGAACTGAGAGTGTTCCATGTTTCATCTACCGAGTCGCATTGGGTGACATTATCCATGCTTTCAGCAAATAACTTTTCAAATGACTTTCTATTTGATTCATCTCTGATTGCTGTTACATTGATCTTAGGGATTGAAGGGGCTTTTGATCTGTATATTTTCTTGGCCGAAATTTTGATTTTGCTGACTACCAGTGCATGGTCGGTGTCACAGTCAGCACTGTGGAGGGAACGAGTTATTTTTATACAGCCCAAACTCTTCCTCCTTGAGAGAATAAGATCTAATGATGCCAATGGCCAGACCTGGGATGGCGCCATGATGTTCTTTGGCATCTCTTAAGGTCAAAGTACGTGTTTGTAACACATAATGAGTTTACGGAGCATAGCTCCAGAAGGCGCTGCCCGTTTTCGTTGATGTTGCCAATGCCGAAGTGCCCAATGCACTTTGGCCATGCGGAGTGATCTGCTCCCACTCGAGCGTTAAAGTCACCCAGAATTAGCAGGCCTTCGGTGAGAGGGATGTTGTGGAGAGTCCTCTGCAATGCCTCGTAGAAAATGTCTTTGGTTTCGTCAGAGGAGGTAAGTGTTGGGGCATAGACACAGATAATGTTGGTAAAACCAGACCGGGTGTTCAGTCTGAGTGTCATGATGCGTTCTGACACTCCAATTGGAGTTGCGATCGAATTGATAAGGGAGTTTTTTACGGCGAAGCCCACGCCGTGGATTCTCGGCTGTTCGCTGCTAAGGCCCTGCCAGAAGAAGGTGTAGTTTTCTTCTTTGACTGACCCGGAGTCGGGAAGTCGAGTTTCTTGAAGGGCAGCGATGTCGATGTTTAGTAGCTGAAGTTCTCGATCAATAATTTGGGATTTCCTGATGGAGTCAATATTAGTGAGATCTTGCTGTTGCAAGCCTGGGCGCATTGTTCTGACGTTCCAGGTACCAAGTTTTAGTATTTTTCTGTTTTTGCCAGGTGCACACTTTACGTCAGCTTTTTGACTTTTGGTCTAGCTCCAACCACCTTATGAAGCAGGCTGACGTGGCGGAACAACACCCAACTGCCTGGGGGCTGCCCAGGTTACGGCGGGCGGTAGTTGATCAATGCAGCTGAAAAGCCGCTCCCACCGACAGAGGGGACCCCTGGCGCTCATCCGTACGCCAAATGGATTGAGCTTATCACCGGTAACTGCCACCTCCCGTGTTGTGCCCATCCGTAACGGATGGCTGGAGTGTCCTCTCCAAATCGGAAATGGGTGGGCTTATAGAGGAGAGACAGACGCTTGCCAAGCCCGAGCAAACGCCTCCTCGTTTTGCTGCCTTGCCTGGGCTATTTTTAAGAGATGGTGCTTTGCCCAGAGGCACCACCCCTCTCTCTGCCATTCTAGTTAAACCCAAGGGAGAGACCAGGTCAATACATTTGGAACTAGTCCGGCTGCAGGAGATGCTGGAAGCCAGTTTGATGCAGTTCTCCCTGACAACCACCTTCGGGTCTCCACTCCTGATTTTCTGTCTGGGTTTACTCCCATAGCCTTTGCTATCATAGCAACACACAAGGCAGTGTGGTATTTGTATTCAGGGTTATCTTCCCCTAGTCTTCCTCTCTCCCGAGATGACCCACAAGACAGTGGGGGTGACAGTAGCAGGCTGTATTGTGTACTGTCATACAATAGCAGAAAACTCTGGCCTGACATGAGTACCTCCATAGTTACATGAATATCAGTTGGTTAAGTTATTAATTAGAGTTTTTTTTTTTGGTTTGGATATATACCCCTATTGTCTTTTGTTTTGTTATTAATATTTATGTAAACTATGGCCTGACCGGCCTGACATATATACGCTCTAGTTATTTAATACTTTTCTTGTGTGGTTGTGTCCGAGTGTGAGTTAGCTGCCTCTCGTGCAGTCGTAACATCCCCAAGACCCTAACTCTGCTCGTGACAGCAAGGTAAACGGCCAGAGCCCATTAACCAGTAAAGAGAAAGAATGTTTCCATGCGCTGTTTCTGTGTACATGAAAACAGTCTTTCCACTTCACTACTTCCAGGGTTTTTAACGTTTCCCTTGATGTTTCCGTCTCCTTACACATGAAAACACAGCACAAATTTATTTATTAATAAAATTTGAAGGCTACGTGTTTGCTCCTGATGAGAGGGTAGGGAAAAATATGTTGCAGTGCCATAACATTTTATTTAGACACGGATTATTTCGTTCTATTTCCCCTTTGGGGAATGCCCGCTAAGACACCTCTGACTTTCATCTCGACTGATAATATTAATAATAATAATCATACTATAAAGGAACAAAGGCCTCCAGTGAATTCATCAAAGGCTTTTTAACCGCTGAGCCATAAATTCTACAAAATAGAATTAGGCACAGAAAGACGTAAATGTATACGTAGACATATATTTTGAAAGGTCTTGAAGTTTGCTATAATTATTCATTATTACTTTCGTTGATTTTGAGCCGTAGCTGAGTTGTACAGAAGAAAGTGTTCCGACATTTTGAGCCGGAAAAAAAAAAGCATTAAAAAGTATGACAAGAAATTTCGTTTTGCTGCTGAATTTATGCATAGGTGATCGAAACCCAACTTTAAACATCACAACTGTGTACACCCAGAGTAATAGTAATAAATGGTCTATACTTGCTTTAATTATAGTCATCAGAACTTCAATTGGCCTACGCCCAAAATAATATTTAAAAAAACCAACATAAAATCCACACAAAGAAAGCTGGCTCAAACTGACAATTCCAACAAAACATTAAAATTTATATCTAAAGATACATTCAAAATCAACACATACACTTGGAATTAATCATTTTGCTCCGTGACACAGTCTCAAAAACGTTACTGGCCACACATGTAAAATTTCCAACATTTCCACATTCAGATGCTCTAGCCTTCTTCTGGTAACCGACGTTATGGTCTCCTAGTTGGATCTTGATATGCGGGGTAGGTATGCCTTCAGCTTCACAGTGGAAATGCAGCTCATCTCCTCTCTTCACTGCATCAAAAGAGCGGCCAGACCAAAATAAGGTCAACAGTTCGGCACGAGTGCCATTCACTGTCAGGCCATACCTTTTGATTGATATATTCCAATCTGAAATAAACAGCCAATAGGTACATTTTAAGGGAAAACAGTGAAACAATGACAAAGCATGCAGTATTGGCAAATTGCTCGCTACAAATAATGAATTCTACTGGAGAAGCTGGCTAAATTGAAAGTCTGACCAAAAAATTGCTTCATGTGGCGCCAGTTTTGTACATAACAAGCACTAAAAAACAGTTTCGCTTCGACCTAGTGTTAGTAGCTGTCCTGGAGTAGAAAGATAGATTTACAAGTCTTGTCGACAGATAACAAATAACTGATCCAATAACTGATTATGTTTTACTTTTGTTAATTAGCCAAAATATCACGGTCATGTGATGTGGCAAGGGGCTGAAGCAAAATATATTTGCCAAACTGTGTTCTACAATTTTATGCGTATCTTCACCTTTACACATTTCATGATTTGTTTGCAACACAAAACATAATTAAGTAAATATGCAAAAAAAAACAATACCCAACAACAAAACAACTTATATTTATCTAGGTTAAACATGGATTAGATCAATATTTTAAATAAAGTTTGAACACTTAATGGTAAGACTAATAATTTGTTGTTATATCTGAACAATCAAAATACTGGAAAAGAAACAAAGAGGCAATGAAAAAAATATGCAAGTGGGTACAGATTGATGTTCAAACATATTGACTTAGGTGCACTTTTATTATTAACTTTTACATTTGCAGTCAATGAATGGTTAGTTATAACAAAAGGACTCCACTTAAGCATTAACACAAATTGCAAAAGCGTTCTACCACGAGATCACGGTCTTAGTTGAATGCACCAGCAACCATTTTGATTTGGGCAAAATTCGAAACTTTTTCTACCGGTGTCGAGTTCGTTAAACAATTGCCTAATGGGTCCTCTCATACAGGTTTGAAGAGTTCTTAATTTTGCTTGTGAAAGAAGTACCCCGCCCACTTTTTGCCCGAATGAAAATGATTTCGTAAGCCTCATTGCAGAGACCATTCTGGCCGTTCACATTAGAAAAGGCAAAATCTTTCTTGTGTTAATTGTGTATATAATTATACAAATTTATCTCTGTGCAAACTGAGCTGCAGTTCTTTACAACACACATGTAGGGCATTGATTTTATTTAGAAGTTACAGAGTGATAAGCATCTTTTAGTGGTAAATAAACATAATCATTGTTGATTGTAATCGCAGCAGTCTTTTTGTCTTTACCTGTTTGTGTTAGTGCACAAGCAAATGGATGAGAATTGGTATAATAACTCCTAGTGACGTAGTTTGTGGAAACATCCAGGATCTGGTTCTGACGGCCATTATCAAGCCATATTCGAGCATCACTTATTGATTTACCCCCGAGTTCATCTGGAGAGAGAGTAAACACGTCACCTCCTTCAAAGACTGTATGGAAAAACAATAGCAACAACAACAACAACAACAGCAACAGCAAGTGCCATTGAAGAAACATAAGAAAACACGACAGCTGAGATGAGACACTCCAAAGTAATCCTTGGCATTTCCTATATGGACCACACAACTAATGAAGAAGTGTGCCACACTGTCAGATAAGCTACAGACTATCACGAAGACTTCCTCAACTGGTCAAGAAGAGAAATCTGAGAAGGTAAGGCCATGTCACAAGAGCCTACGGCCTCTAACAAAACATCTTCCAAGGTGCATTCCAGGGCAGTAGACAAGAGGCAGACAGGGGAAGAAATGGTCTACGACATCGCTAAACGGTGAAAAAAAAAACCTGCGCTGTAACCCAGGCATTGGGAAATGATCCACACAGATGGAGACAGTGGCGTGTTCATCAGTACAGCATCACCACGACCACACCCGGTCAAGGGGCTAGTAATAAATAACTGTTTGCCTTTCAGAAACATCGCAACCTTTCTTCTTATTTGCTCTGTCACTGTTTTCTGAACAAACGGGACATCTTAAGAAATGCAAATTTTGACATTTGTTTAAAATGTGTTGTTGCACTTATCAAGCTGTTTCATAAATCCGATTTATTTTAACTCCTTATCATAATAACTAGAGCCGCAGTGTCGAATTTCTCAGTTTTGCAAAAGAGAGAAGTTGGAAGAAACAAGAACTGAGGTCTCGGCATGTTTCGAGTCCAGTTAGTCTTCCGGTTGACATAATAAAAATTAATGTATTGCGCTGTTTCGTGGCTTCTCTATGAAGACGTACGTAGATATTATTCTGTGTCCAACGTTTACTTCATGATAGCAGCCAAAAGGCACCAGTTGGTAAGGGCATGCAAAAAAGCACCAGAAAACGTACGAATACTTCTTATTATCCAGTAATCGCATATTATATATAGGAAGAATTTGTTGAAATTTTGCTGGAAAAATCTTGACTGTACATTAGTTACAATATTTATTGCAGGTAGAGATCCCGGCTAATTTCTTCAGACTCGTATTTAGCCCCGATATTTGCTTTAATGTACTGTATTTTTCTTTCTATGAGCGAAGTCATGGCTGGTTTTGATTTCACCTTCAGACTTTCGTGCTTTGTAATTAGTTTGAGAGTCTCAAGAACGAAGATCTTTGAGTGAACCAGAGACTGTGAGAACAAGGAACTGAGCTTGTGGTTCACATAGTGGATGAATCATCTTAAGCCCATAGACTTTGTGGGAACAAGCCATTAAATTGATGTACGTTTTGGGGAGAGAGTCCACAAACTCGGTGACTAGTCGTTAATGTGGAGTTTCTGGCATGATGTCTGTGACAAATTTTTCTTCTGTTTCTTTCAGTTTGAGGAAAGGCATTCCGAAAACTTCTCTCAGACCAGCGCCGTCGTCGCAGGATTTGTCTGTAGGCGGTGGTCATTGGAATTGTCTGGATCTTCTTCCACCACCGCTGTATTAAATGAAAGTGGCAGAACTTCGGATTTGTTTTTAGAGACATTTCAGGCAGTGCGTCGTGATCTGCCTTTTTGAAGACGAGGTGGAACTTTTTTTTTTTAGCAGGCCGTCTGTGGTAATGAACAGCATTTTGTACATTTCTAAAGGGGTACTTTTGGATTTCAAAGGCAAAATAAAGAATACGCATGGTGTGTAATGGGCCTTTAGAATTTCGATAGGACTAGGTCGAGAAGATGTATTGCTGACCTATGTTAAACCACTGCTTGGGTTATTACCTAAGTATTGTCTCAACGGTCATGTGTATAAACGTATTCGAGAATGTATTCGGCTACTGCTGAGGCTTTTTACATTCCTCAAAACTGGTGCTATTTACATGTCAGTATTACGTCAGCTGGTACTTTTGTATGTCCCCTTCTTAATAAACGAAATATTGACTGCTCTTTATTTATTAGTTAATCCACGTACTGCCCCTTCCCACTAACTAGTGTATTAAAAACACAACAAGCTGGTGGTCTGTCACAAAATACAGACAGACATGAGGTACGAATGAACTCAGATATTGTGTAAATATTGATTGATGTAAGTTAGGGAGGTATCATACTAAGCCTGGAATGCCACTGAGAGTTGCTGCCAGCAAAGTCTCAGGCCACTTTGGTAGAAATTTCCAGGACTTAGTTAGAAAATATAGGAAATTATGGTGTGCACTTCTTGTCTCCCAGCATCTGACTGTGTCTGACCGGGCTTAGTATGGCACCTCCCAGAGATAAATGTTAAGATTTTTGCTACTTACGATAAACACAGGCTCTTATGGAACTGTCTACAGGGCGACGTAGTAAACTGGCGCCAAATCCCGTGCAATGTCTATTTGCAGTGTAATACCCTACCGACGTCCTGTTGATCATGATACATTTGTCGCCCACAGGATACCAGTTTTCTGGACATCTTGAACGGTCCAGTTCAGGGCAGCTGGGTTGTAAACCTGCGATGGTAGTGGTGGTTGTGCTTGCAGTGGTAGTGATCACGGGGGTGGTGGTTGTTGTAGTAGCCGTGCTGGTGGTGATAGTGGTAGTAGTCGGGGTGGTGGCTGTGGCAGTGGTAGTTGTGGGGCTTGTGGCTGTGTTAGTAATGACATGGGTTGTGGTGGTAGTGGTGTTTCTTGTAGTGGAAGTTGTGGAAGTGGACGGGGTTGTTACTGAAGCTGCAGGTGGTGTAGTTTCAGGTGTCACTGGAGATGCGGTGTCGGGCTCCTTCCCTTGTGTACTTGACGCACCTAAGGAAATATGAAGACAGAAGTTATTTCCGCCGATTTTCTCTGTCTCTCTCTCTCTCTCCCCCCTCTCTCTCTCTACCTCTCTATCCCATTCTCTCTCTTCCTGTCTCTCCTTTTTTTTCTCTCTCTTTCTGTCTCTCTCTCGCTCTTTCTGAGTCTGTCCCTCTCTCTCTCTGTCTCTTTCTCTCTCTCTCTCTCTCTTTTAGTCTCTCTCTATCTGTCTCTCCTATGTTCTCTTTTTTTTTGTCTCCTTCTCAAATCTTTGACTCTCTCTCTTTCTCTCGTGTATTTTCATCCTCTCGGTCCCCGAAGTATATATTATTTTTAAACAGCCATTGATTCAAACAATGTGATTTCTCACTGAATGCTCTCTACTTAACCCTATAGTGCCCAAACGGAGATTGCAAATCCAACGCTTCTGAAATAATAATTATGCTCAAATGATTTTAAATAGACAGATCAATGCAAGAATATAAATATTTAAAGGCACAATATTATTTGTTAATATAATAGAGAGAGAGTAAGCGTGTGAAAGACAGAGCATTTCGGCTCCAGTTGACCTGTCTCAAATATGATACACTGGGTGCTAGCGAGTTAACCTAAGACATACTCACGTCATTTGTCATTTTTGTAATTGGGTACGTGTTTAGATCTAACTTTAACCAAGCCAAAATGCCACGCTAAATTCTGACCGGGAGTAAACGGTTGCAGCTATTATTATGGTGTGTTTAGGTCTTTAGTTTAGGAGGTTTCGCTGCCTTTGGCATTTACACATCGTTTTTTCTTGCTTTATTTTTCTTGTTGCGCCAGGGACTCGTTGTTTTTTTTTCTATTTTGCCGGGGCAGCGGCCTTGTACGGCCTGCAAGATTTCAAACTGCCAAGGATCTTTAACGTGCACAACGTGCAGATGCGCTCTCCGAATGATTTCGTCCTTATTCGAGAAGACTAGGTCCTCCATCCTACCTGCCATGGGATCAGGGACAGGAAAATAATATGAGAAAAATCACCAAAATTCCGACATGCCTGCCAATATTGTGGTTGTGTTCGGGTCGTTATTTATGGAAGCTCACTGCCCTTGACATTTGCTGCTGATCATTTTGGATATTAATTTGTAGTATTTTTGGTGCTACGATGATACAGGTAAATATCATATCGTCACGATCACTCCACATTCGCCAAAGTCATTTTTTTGTGTTTTGAGATGAAATGTTCACCTTAATCAGACAGTCACATTACACCGTTCAACATTTACATTATTTTGTTTCATTGATTTATGAGCTTTTAAACGAAAACCCACATCCACCCAAATCACCATTGTACACTGTTGTTAGGGGAGCGTAGTCTGATTAAAGGCCAAGTAGAGAAAATACTGAGTTGTGTTCACTGTTCATTTGTAGCTTTCTTTGTAATGTACTACGCCCCCCTAACAACAGCTACCACTATATTCAAAGTAAACAGTTTTCTTTGATTTTCAAAAGACACCAAACATGACTTCGGCAACTGTGGAATGACCTTGACGATATCTTGTTATCTGGCAATCGTCAAGGCTTTTGTCCATAATAACGGTTATATCACCTTGACAGATTCTGACTCTGACGAACGTTTTTTTCAATTATTAATTAAATAAAACAATTTTTATTTATTCACTTTTTCTTCCCAATTTTTTTTTTTTATAACTAATTTATAAAGTCACTCCTTTTCTTTAGAAGATTACACAGACGTTCAATATTACATTACATTGTAATCTAATTTACTTGAAACCAAATATTCCCATTTACTCATGTACAAAACTTCACATTGTCAGTTTATATTGTTAATTAAATTATTTTTCACTTGAAAACTGAACGAGTCAAACACCAACAAGTTCTTTAATCACTCTTAGGTCATCAGCACATTTACGTAATAACTGCTGGGAGAAATCTTGATCCACGACTTGGGCGTTGCCCGGCTCACAGATAATATGATACGGAAAAGTTAATATTCAAAATACTTCCATAATGTGTCTGACGGGAGTTGCCTGATGATCTCTTGGAATCCCGCCCGTCATAAACGGTTAGCTGTGTTTTCATGTGTAGGGAAACAACAAAAAAACCCATCAAGTAATTATATAAAGAAGGAAAGTTTCCATGTGTACATAAATGGCGTTTCCACACATATGAAAACATTCTTTCTATTTTACTACTGGAAGAATTTTGACGTTTTTGAAAACTCCGCTATACTGTTTTTTAAGCGTTCACACACACGTCATCCACCATCAGTTTAGCTTCCGGTACTCAGATCTACATGATGTCTCCTTCTCACAATCACTCATTTACCTATTCAGGCCTACTCTCAGTACTCACTCAGGAAAAAAACCAATCACTGCTTACGGTCTCCCATTCAGTTTCCAGTGCATGACTCACATACTCATATTCAATCACTAGTTCACATACCTAATTACTTTAAAACTCATTTATTCATAAATCACCCATTCATTCTTCATTTAATAATTCACCCACCTCTCAATCATCTACCTAACCTAATGATGTCAATGTCTCACATTATGAGCCAGTGGCAGTTCTTTACCTATGGGCGGTTTTCCACAGACAAACTTGCGCTTCTTTGTGCAGTTTATTTCCCTCGTCCCATTAAGGGACAATTTGTAAAATGAGCAAAGATTCCCTTTTCTCTGTGGCAACCACATCCCTTTCACACTCTCGGTCTCCTGCAAGAGTTCTATGGAAAAAGAGATTTAGATAATGATAATGGGCGTTTTTTCACAGACAAAGTTGCGCCCCTTTGTGCATTCTATTCCCATCATCCTTTTAGGCGACAATTTGTAAAATGAGCAAAGATTCCCTTTTCTCTGTGGCAACCTCATCCCTTTCACACTCTCGGTCTCCTGCAAGAGTTCTATGGAAAAAGAGATTTAGATAATGATAATGGGCGTTTTTTCACAGACAAAGTTGCGCCCCTTTGTGCATTCTATTCCCATCATCCTTTTAGGCGACAATTTGTAAAATGAGCAAAGATTCCCTTTTCTCTGTGGCAACCTCATCCCTTTCACACTCTCGGTCTCCTGCAAGAGTTCTATGGAAAAAGAGATTTAGATAATGATAATGGGCGTTTTTTCACAGACAAAGTTGCGCCCCTTTGTGCATTCTATTCCCATCATCTTTTTAGGCGACAATTTGTAAAATGAGCAAAGATTCCCTTTTCTCTGTGGCAACCTCATCCCTTTCACACTCTCGGTCTCCTGCAAGAGTTCTATGGAAAATGAGATTTAGATAATGAAACTATTTACACCAGGATGAATCAGAAAAGAAACGAGCACTATACATCGGTATCGCCAGATAAACTGTCGTAACTCGGTTTACGGAAGCTTTTCAGGAGAAGTAAGCAAGTGAATAACTTTATTCGTCAGACTTAATAGTTATGCTCTTTAAAAAAAAAAAAAAAAGAGTTTCGTCTCTTAGTTTTAAGAATTCCCCCAACTTACAGCACAACCTGCGGGTTGTCAAGGGCTATAAGCCTGCCAATTATCTCACTTAAAAAAAAAAAATAATATTCACAGTTTACCAGGCGGCCCTAGATATGATTGTATTAATGATTTCAACAAGAAATATATGTTTTTTTTTTTCTGCTCAATACATTTTGAAATACATATAATTCCTTCTGGTTTAGTGCAAGAAGGCAATGATTTTTGTCTAATTTTTGTCAGGAACAAGCGCAAAGAAACTTTGTTGTCGACTCCAATGCCGTCGGCACACGTTTTGTGTAATTCATTCAGGGCGTAAAGTTGAACCAATGGCCGTACAGTTAAGATTTTGCCTAATATTTGTCATCAGTATAATAAGGAAGTATAAAAACTTTAAATCAGTGGTTCTCAACCTTTTGCAAGCAATCTCCCCACTTAGGCTCCAAATTTTCTTTCGTCGACCCTCCCCAAATGCCCATTTAAATACATCAGATACATTTCACAAGAAGACAGACTATATACAAATCATGATGTCCAGTTTTTAAGAGCCTTGTGAATAACAATAAGCGTGTTGATTATTTATTACAAAATAGAAAGATTTCTTGACCAAATGCGATAAAATTTTAAAAAAATCAACCCAAGTTGACCTTTACCAAAGAACTAAAAAATTATTACAACATTGGTATAATGAAAACACACCTGTCAATATTTGCTTGAGGACAGTCACATTTGCTACCATCACGCTGATGTGTTTTTGACAAGTACTTGTTGCGGCTGTGAACGTTGCCTTTGGAAATAATTTGACACAGTATCCATGTACAAAGGACCAGTCCTGGTCACAGTTGTTCCCTTCTGTACCACCTAGAGGATTTCCTGGCGTTGGATTTCCTGTGTCTGGTGGTTCTAGATTGGTAAAATGAACGGGGAGTGAAAGAAGACGATGGCTGATTAGTGTCAGTGAAACTGGCTGTGTTGCTGCTGTCTAATGTGGACACACGGATGGATGGGTGGGTTGTTGGGTGAGTGGGTGGGCGGATGAATAGGTGGATGGATGGATGGGTGAATGAATGAATGGATAAAAGGACAGATGGGTGGGTGGGTGGATGGATGGATGGATTAATAGATGAATGGATGATTAGATGGGTGGGTGGGTGGTCTGAACGAACGGATGGATGGATGAATGGATGGATACATTTGGATTTTTTTGTACACTTAGATTTTACAAAATCATCCATATCATACTTTTTTTAATGGAAATGCGCCATACAAATGTAATGTTTTATTATTATTATTATTACAGAAATACAACAACAAACAAGTATAAGTTTAATTGTACCATATTATTATACATGACATAATTATAAGGAGCAAGTCACTCGTAATTCTAATATATGTAAGGAGCAATTTAAAGACAAACTAACAAACCAATAAAAACTACCACTAAAAAATGACTTTACGTTGAGGAGAAAGTATTGATGGATAGGTACAATCAAGATAATAAATATCTTTCCGTCCGTTGTAAACAAATTTATTTCAACACAATAACACAGCTACAATAAAACATCAAAGTCCACACAAAAAACAGATAAGAAAAAATGTACCTCGCGGCTGTATTATCAGGTTGAATGCCACAAAATCACTGTGGCTAAATGGTTCATTATGGACTCGTATAGTCATCGTCTTGTTCATATATCTAGAACTGACTTTGAACTGAATATTGACGTGGGCACAGTAATGTCTGTAATCGTAACAATACTCTGTCACACTGGGCCAGGTCACATTCAACTGGAGCTTGTTATTTACATTTCCCCTTCCCACCCAGAGGTTTGTGTAACCCTGGAATATCACTTTGACGAAATGGTGCAGTTGCATCTCCTTGTCTCCTTGAACACAAAGAATCGCTGTGGCGGTGTCTCCAACATCAGTCTTTATGATGTACGGATTTTTGCTGCCTGGACACATCTCAAGGGAACTCCCTAGATCACAAGAGTTAATAAAAAAAAAATATAAGTCAACATGCAAGGAAATTCAAAATGAAATTCATAATTGTATTTATCTTGCAAAAAAAAAAAAAAAAAGTCGATGTCAGGAAAGGTAGCCAGCCAATCAGTTAAAAACAATAAAATAAGAGACAGACAGACAGGCAGACAGACAGGCCGATAGATAAATGAGTGGATAGATGGGTGAGTGGATGGATGGACGGATGGATGGATGGATGGAACGGTGGATTGGTGGATGGATATATAGATAGATAGATAGATAGATAGATAGATAGATAGATAGATAGATAGATAGATAGATAGATAGATAGATAGGTAGGTAGATAGATAGATAGATTGATAGATAGATAGATAGATAGATAGATAGATAGATAGATAGATAGATAGATAGATAGATAGATAGATAGATAGATAGATAGATAGATAGATAGATAGATAGATAGATAGATAGACAGACGGACAGATATATAGATAGACAAAATACCCACACATGACAATCTCAGAATTTGAAACAATATTATGGTACATACCGTCCACCCAAGAATTCCAGAGAAACACTGCAAACCAAAGACATATGAACATATTTGAGAAATGTTTCCTATCCATCCGGGCACTTGCACAAGCTGATGTGGTTCCAGATTTCTGAAAAACACAGTGATAGATTATTAAATTAGTAACAATATGGTTGCAATGGCGACGTCTGAGCCGTTTTAGTATCGACAGGAACAGTGAAAATAGAAAAAAAAATATATTACAACGGTAGGAAACGGCAAATTTGATCCACATGAAATTAGTTTAGATTGTTACGCTGAAGTATTATTCTGCCCTAGCATTTCCAGTTACATGAGTGACACTGTGTGAAAATACATTGCGCATTGCCTGAATCTGTTAGTTGGAAATGCATGGTTTCAACAATTATTAAACTAATATGATTTGACTTGTAAAATATCTCTCAGTGTGTGGCTGGCAATAAATCAATCAATAAATAAATGCATTTTAAAAAGCAGAACTTTAAGACTCAGTGGTAATCGAGCACTATGTGGCTCCATCAAACCTCTGATTTATTATTTTAATAGTACAAATGACACCAAATTAAAACTCCAAGAAGACTGGCTATAGGGAAATCGTAAAAATTCTTTCGATGCGATAAGGGCCCAGAAATGCACCGATCGCGTTGCGTTCCGCCTCGATTTTCCCGATCTGAGCGTATTTTCCGATAGGGGGATGATAAATATTAAATAAAATCCAGTCCAGGTTTCTGAAGACGTTTATTTTTGTATTTGAAGTGACACTTTTCCGGGGGTTTCCTCGTTCGCCATTTTGCCTAAGCCGATCGATCGGTAGACCCACAGCAGACCAATAAAAGCACTTTTTACACCTGAAAATGGATTCAGACAACTCTGACATTACATTGAACGAGTCAGCAAGTGGCAGGTGTGACGAATGGTCACCAGATGAGAGTTGTAACTCGTCGGATGACGAAAATAGACCTCCAAAACTAGCGGCCAGTACTTTAGACCTGAGGTGTCCTGAGGTGAGTCATATTGTTTAATTTGATGCCATGATGATCCCACTCCACTAAACCTACTAAAAGCATCACCAGTAGCCCTAGCATACTATAATACATTATACATTATACCATCGTGTCTTTGCAGGCATATTTTGATTGTTTTGTTACAATCATGTAGCTCACTGATTGATCAAAATCACTCAACAGATGTTGCTAGGGTGGGATCTGACATTGTTTACACATGGATACCGTTTTAGTATAGTTAGCATTATGGACTTCAGTAGATATAAAGCATGGGATCTAATGAAAATTTTCCTTCAGCTCTATTTTATCAACTCAAAATAGATCTAGTTCTGTGTTTCAACTTCAATAATATTACATCTAATAGTTTTAATTTATTTTTGTTTCGGCAGGTCGCAACCTGAAGGTGAAAGTGAAAATTCATTCGGTCACAAAGATGAGGGCACAACATCATATCCCTTGCCAGACTTTCGTCCGGAGAGACCTCCAAGTCTGATTCTGCCAGAGGTAGTGACATGGGCAGATTGTAAGCAATTTTTAACACCAGGTAAGCAGTCTAAATGGATGCTAGACCCTTCTTATTTTCTTTTGTAGTAAAGGTTGTTGCAATGCCAGAAGACATCACAGGTGAGAAGTATACGGAAGATGTTTGTGAGTTTTTTTCCCTTACCCAACTCATATGTTTTAAGAATTTAGGTTCTGCATTTGTTTATTTGTTAACATGATTTATTCACCTTTTGGGTTTGTTGATGTTTACATAATATATATTGTCACGAGTGGAGTGAGCGAGATTCAAGGATTACGGGGGCATGGAAGTGTAGGATGGACTCACGGGATAGTGAGGCTGCTCACCTGTATTGACTTCTGTTAGTTAACGTTAAAGCGTGCATGTTGTAATTGAAGTTGAGGCGTAGTAGAGGCAAAATCTGAATAGTCAGATCACTGCAAGTTAAGAGGTCCCAGGGGACAGACGTGAGATCAGAGGCAGTCGGGAGATTGTTGTGTGTTTTCCAGTGATGACTGGTAGGTTGAACTGTGATTGATAATTATGATAATTGATGTACTAGATTCTCCTATGACCATGATGTAAATAAGTTATATGTGAGGACTGTGAAAGTCATTGATTACTGTGTATAGAGATGTGCGCAATGAGCGATAGATGTAAGTTAGGATCATGGATTCGTAGCGAGTCTGAGTACGGTGTAACACGGTGGAGGTGTGTTACCGTAAGAGGTGTGGTGAGTGAAAGGTGGACTATTGTGTGTACGCTTGATAGTTCGTAATAAGTGGTGAAGTGGATAGTAATTGTATGGTGTTATAGAAATGTAATGTTATTCTTATAGGTGCCGGGGTCGGGCAGAGACGCCACTCGCGGTGAGCGAACTAGCACAGGGGATAGGCCAGCATAGGGCCGAAGGCTACTCATAGGCCAGTTTAGTGAAGCTGTCGCGCAGGACAGTAGGAGCGCATGAGTCGTGGCAGTCTGGCCACAGACAGGGACGTTGTATAGAACTGTTAATGTGCTATTAAGATGTACTACTGTGATATTGATATACTACTGTGCTATTGAGATACTAATGTGAATTGAACTATTAATGTGCCATTGCCATGTTGAGGTGCTATTGGAATGCTAATGTGTTATTGCACTAGGAAGGAGCTATTGAGAGACTGCGGTGCGAGTGAAATGTTAATGTGATATTAAGACATTGAGAGGAGAGGCTGGAGCCGAAGTATCTTTAGAAAGTAATTACCGGGTTGTGGACCCGAGGAAGAGGGCATGTGGGAATAAGGCCGTTGGAGGGTAGTTAAGTTCAATAATATAATGTATGTAATTGCACTTTATCTTTAGGTATAATAAATGTGTGAGTCTGATGGGTTGTTCTGTTAAGTGTTATACGTGTTCGTTCGTGATTGTTGTCCTGTCATAATCATTACATTTCCCAGTTTGGGATTTGTGACATATATATTCATTTATGAAATCTTTTTCTTGTTTTGGTTCATCATATTCGTATCTCATCTTTTGCTGCATGTCAAGTACCGATACTCATGGTTTTTTTTTTTCTCCCATTCTTTTACTTGCAGGAGCTTTCTTCAGACTTTTTATTTGCAATGGCAGGATTTGATGAAAATAAGAAAGTTCCACTCTATGAGAAAAAACAAGTACTGATTGAAGACCACCATATTGTCCCTGTAGCCACAGATAAGCCTTTGAATTGTGTGCGTTGTTATTGTTTAGAGATAGAGGAGAGGAAAAGTAAATTTGCTTGTGGAAAGTGTGGTAAACATCTGTGACTTAACCAGACAAGAAATTGCAGGCTTTTTGGAACATCCCCTGAGTGATGTTTTTGAATGTCTAATGTTGGAGAGAATCTGTCGGTACCAATTTTCTGCTGTTACATGTTTACTTTTTTGTCATAATATCATACATGAAATTCTGGTATCAGTCAATTGCTGAAAGCAGATTGTAACTATTATTCACTGAATTATACTGTATTTTGGTTTTTAAAACATTAGTATGCTTTGTTGACCAGGTAGAAATATTTTTCATTTTTTGTAACTGAGTGGCTATTTTCACGACTAATGTCGAGTTCTATATAATTATATATATTGCAAAAATGCTCATAACTACCTAAGATTCCATGCTACATGTCTCATTTTTGGATATATTATGTGAAATTGAAGGTTCTTTGAAACAAGTAATAAAATTTTGATCCGTTGCATCAAACTTTTTTTTTTCTTCTTTATGTATGTTGTCTGGGTGCGTTTTCATGTGGTTTTTTTTTTTTAATGGTCAGCCATATTTTATGACACTACTGTAAACAGCCCTAAATTATACATCAAATTAAAGCTTATTCAATTCTGAACACATCCATGTATGACATAAGGCATTTCTAATATGATCAGGGGCACATATGGGCCAATATACAAGATCAGTATTTGAATCCGAGTCGTTGATGGAAAATAGCCCAGTCTTCCGAGAGTTTATTAATATAGTACATTATGTAGTGATACTCTATGTGGAAAATTTAGTCTATTTCTTGCTTTAAATTTGTTATTGAGAGTCGTTCAGATATCAGAGTCTGCGGATCAGTCTTTCCCACTTTTTACAGTTTCCCATTTTATTTATTTAATTATTTATTTATTATTTTTTATTTACTATTTTTTTTTATTTATTCATTTATTTACAATATTTAATGGTCTATTTATTCGTTTCATATTTATATATTAATTTGTTAATATTTATTAACTTATTGCTTGTTATTTAGTTTCTTTGTTTATCTTTGTTTATCTGTTGATGTTTAGTGTATTTTACTTTTTAAAAAAAATATATTTATTAGCTTAGTTCTTCGTTTCGACCAGGATGGAGTCATAGTTAAAGAAACAGTCAGTGCTTTGTAAAGCCTGATGGTTTCTACACAATAGCTGTAAGTTTACCGTCGTCGTTGATAATATATAAGCATTCCTGATTGTATGTTCACAGATCTGATTTATTAATAGTTGCTGATTCATGCACTGGAATTACGTGCTCGCTTCACCATAAACCGTAATGTATTTTATCATAATGGCTATTTTTTGGGGACAGTGGTATCCGAGACACATAAACCATTCTTCCTTTCACTCTTACTAGCTGAGTTACCCGGCCCTGCCCGGGAGAAAAATCTTTATTACTTGTAATGATCTAGATTTAGGTCATAAAGTAAAGTTCCTTCCATAGATAAAGACATGCAATGACAGAATGAGTATTGACTCGGATTCCGCGCCAACTCTGGAGTTTGTTTACATTTTTTCGCTAAAGTTTACAGGCCATCCATGTATTCGTTAATCCACAATTTTGCTTCCTTCCGCGAATGAACGATGAGGGAAACTGCGTCCCGGTACTAAAAATAGATCATAATAGCGTGTCCCTGTTCTAGTAGCATGGAACTTTCACCCTTAGCGCCATTATAGTATGATTATGTCCACAACTTACGCGCCTTTAAACACGGTCAGTGCTACTCGCAGAGCTCTATGGTACTAGTGTTTTTCGTTCAATTATGAAGGGGGAGTGGCGCGAATTGTTGAGTTGTTGACATGGATGGTACGCGCACAAGCCGGCGGACGGAAAATGATGAACTTGATCCGTGTCGATATCCTGTGTCTCGGGTTATACTACGGTTCCTTAAGAGCAAGTATAATTAATGTATTATCAATAATTTTGAGACTACATAGCCACTTGTATGAATCATAATTACGGTATCTTACGTTTAGCTTGTGCCGAAATTGCTTATCATGCATTTTATGGAATAACATCTGCGTTATGTATTGGTAATTTTTTAAAGAACAAATGCTAAATAAGAGTATGTAAAAGGATCACCAAGAGATAATTTCGTGACCAAGAATGAGAGTTTTACAGTTAAAAGTCGGTCCCTAGTTCAAGGGCGTGCTTCGGTGAAGACAATTCCCAAGAGTAGATAAACAGTGCAAAAACTGCTATTTTCGCCATTAAACTTTAGTTTTTACCCATTTAGCTTCGTTTGGAAATAACTGTGCGTTCAGAAAGATGTAATCCTTGAATAGGGCATGGCTGTCTAAAGCCCACATACATTAGTTTTTGTTATACTACATGTTAGATAGACCTGGGTTTTAAGGGGGCGGGGGTCAAAAAGAGCAATTGCCCCAGCCCCTACCTCTGGGGGCGGGGGGCTTCTATACTAAAATATAATGAGTTCAACTTTGTACTGTAAATTGTTGGAATAGAGTGTGGGGGTGAGGAATCAGATTCCTAACGGGCAAAACCCGGTATATCTTTATACTTTTCTTTTTTCCTCTGTTCGTATAATCTGTACTTTGCTCGAAAAGATACTTGAAAAATGCAATGCGCTCCCAAGAACCCCCCCCTCCCACTCCCTCTTCCTTTTCACAGCTCTTCCCTCCCATGTACACTTCTCATGGGCTGGGAGCAGACCCGCCGCCTCAACTCTCCTTCAAATCGAGCGTACTCAATTAATAGATGACCCCCTCTGATTAGAAATGTCCAGACAGTGCAGTTAAATAATTTGCTTTGTTTCTTAGATAGAAAGATTTGATTTTCAAAGACCAAAATTAATTTAAACTTATTTACCCTTCTTTTTCGAGTGGGGTCGTGGTAAACAATCGTAAATTAGTTTTTACATATTTTTTTAGGAGCAGCAAAATACTGAATAACTTTCTTTATCAGTCTTGAAAGTTACAGTATAATTTTAAACCAACAACAGCAGAACAATATCGTTATTTAACCCTTGATTTTCAGAATTTAGCTCCCTAACTTCGAACACAACCTGTCAACGTTACAAGCATGCCAAATATCTCAAATTTTGTTTTTTTATTTTAACCCTTTGACCACCGAGGCCCTGAACGATGGCTTTTCTGGGATCCTGTTTGTATCTAGATCTGCTTATTCCAAGTAGTTCAAATAGTAAATTGGAATCGAAATTGTGAAATTGAATCGTACTTCAAAGTTACTGAAGCAGAACCGAACTTTAAAACAGATCGGGGATAATAAAGAACTCACCACAACTCTGTGTCACTACTGAAAGGGTTAAAGGCCGGTTACGATAGTTCAGTTCACCATGCGACCTTTCAGTTATTATGATATTCTCAATTCGACCGAGTTTCGGTAAAATGCGGTCCAGCTGCGTAAATTTTGGTGAGAAGGAATACGAAAGACGACTGCAGAATCTGCAAAATGTATTGTTTCTTAGGTCAAATCTTGGCCCAACAACCGATCAGCTCTTTTCATTCAACCTGGAAGGCAAACACAGGAATCGTTTATGTCTCATTCAGAAGGACCAGATTGTGCAGATATGTTTTGTTTCAGAGATAAAGGGAGTGGAAACTCAAGGCACAAAATCCGTGGAAAGGGTATGATAGAACACACATTTCATCATCAGCTGTAGTTTTGATTGTATACGCCATTTTTATTTCTAAACTCCATTATCAGGAAAACGACACAGTTTATTGTCCTGTAAAGCACATCTAAAGCTGTTTGGATGTACGCAAGTATTTAACTTTGATAAATACAAGAAAAAAAGATTAAATGGGGAGGGGGGGGGGGATATGTTTCTTTTAAAACGAATTTCTTTTAAAAAAGAACACTAGAATGTTGAGTCTTTGATAGAACGTTATATATCAAGCAAATCATTTCTGTTGTTGTTGTCGGCATATTATTATGTCTCGAAGTTTTTTTTTACAGGTTTTCAGCCCGTTATGATAGTTTCGCTCAAAGCTGATAATGGCATGAGCATAATGTACAGCGAAAAGACATGTTATATATTAATATGGTTAGAAAGGAAACTGAATGTAATTTCAGTCAGTGCAACCATTCTCTGTCCATGACATCTATAACACAAAAGGCTAGCGTTGTGTTTTCTTTATTGCTATAAAATTAATAGTACTTACATTTTTTTTTTATCCTGAGATTTAAATTCCTCTGCACAGAAATGTCATTAAGTGATACCACTGATTCTCACTGAACTCATCAATTAATATTAATCACCCATAGGACAAAGAAGTAGGTCTGTATCCCTCATTCCCACAAAATGTGGAACAAAAGCCGTGTGTGCGGTTGATAGCGATATTAAAAGCCTAATGAAGGATGTCTTGTCATACTTTCATTACTTCCTCTTTGTTTAAATAATTCACAGTGGTAAAGGCGTCGCCAAGATAGAATTATTTCGTTTCTAACAATGAAATAGGATAGAACTATAATTTTGTTTCCTTTGGAATCAGGAAATTAATCAGGAATGGGATTAAAGAAGTATACAAATAGACAGATAGA
>OZ007581.1:46125610-46188110 GCA_963931925.1 Onchidella celtica | reverse complement strand
TAATTATTCAAATTACTCCAAGCGTTTAGTTGCGTGTAAGTACATGTAATTCCCTTATCTAAGAATGTGTACGGACAAACAAAGCGGTGGAAGGAGAGAAGGAGATACATCAGTACATGCATAATTTTAACAAAATCATTTCATGTGTCCCAAGCAGGAAGTAAAACACTCATAGTAGATTTGCTACATCCGTCAACTTAACTTATAATAATATAACTTCCCGAATGGGTTTAGTTAGGCCTACAGTGTTTAGCTGTGATAGTAAGCTCAACGCGAATATGATAGTTATTATCTATAGAGCGTGGCACGCGAGATAAGGGAAATTATATTGTATTATACTTTGTCGCCAAAAGTTTCCCTTGGGCACAGCTCTGCACGTTTCTTAAACCTCATAAATCATCGGTTAACCGCAAGAAGGGAATATCTCCTTATTTCAGACAGACAGACAGACAGACAGACAGACAGACAGACAGACAGACAGAGAGACAGACAGACAGACAGACAGACAGACAAGTAGATTGATAGGAAAAACGACTTTCTTGAAGATCTTTAGAATATCAATTTTCTCTACTAAATGGTCCACCTTCCCTTCCTTCCTCCCGGCCATGTTTGCCTGTCCTTGGAGCAGTAGCCCCTCCCCCCCCCTCCGCCCTCAAATCACGGGCCCATGCCCTGTGGCGGATCTACATTACTTTTTGGGACTCTGAAGCTTCAATTGTTATGGGGGCCCAATCGCAACCAGCAAAAATACGGCAAAATCTAAAATTCACTAATTAAAAACATGGCCCCCGCCCCTCCTTCACTGGCTTCATAGTAGATCCGCCACTGCCCATGCCAACAATTCCCCCCCCCCCCATAGCCCTCCTCCCTCTCAACCTCCCCCCCCCCCCACCAGATTTGGCCTGGCTGCAGTCTGTCATCCTCCACCTCACCAAGTTTTCCCCTAAGGATGACAAGGTTCTAACTCACCAGCGTCTACTTTTGAGAACTCGAGGAATGAAATTTCATATTGTGATCATAGCTTTTACGGCAACGATTTTGTTTCTTTTTAGTAATACTTACAAATTACACATCGAATCTGCTTGATACTTTGACACACAATGGAGAAGACCCGCCCGTAGAAGTAGTGTGTAGTGTGTAACTCAGTCCAGCCAAAAAAAGTGGCGATAGAGCCTTGTCATTCTGAGAGGACGAAGTAGCTTAGTTTGGGCATCAAACTAGGTCAAACTCAGAGCGTGTAAAAACTGCGAATGAGGCTACACACTGTAGTCTACCGCAGCACGCGTGTAATGAAAGCACAATTATGTAGGCCAGTGTTTCTCAACCTATTTTCTCTCCCGCACCCCTCTTCTATTTTAAAAAATAACCTGCGCCCTACCTTGATCAGACAAAGTTAGACTACAGTGTAATACACAAACAGATTTTAAAACTACTCATAAATATATATTAAGTGTGTATACATTCAGAGGACGTTTTAATTAAACACTTTATTTCAAGTTTTATTCACTTGTTTCTTACTTCAATGGGAGCTGTTAAGTTCCATGTTTTATTCCAAGCTAAACAACGAAAAAAAAAAACCAACAACAAGAAAAACAACCCAATCCGACATCAACAAAGAACACCGTTTATCTATACAGTTAATTTAAATACACTAAGATATTAGAGATTATGTAAGCATAGACAGAAATCATTATTGATCGATTTGCATCGAGATACACGGGAGGCCCCGTGAAACTATTGTTAGCATGGCGTGAAAAGTAGGCCCTGGCGGTAAACAATAGATGTTTGTACATTTCCATTATGTGAAAGAGTTTACACACGTCTAGAAGTGGTTTCAATGAATCCAAAATCATGAACAAACCACCGTAAATAGATGCGCATACTGCCTTCAGTGAAGACACACCTTTCCAATTATTATTACTGTGCCATGAGAACCTTGATACGCCACTGAAGTGATTCTTCTCAATATTAAATACATACTCTCTGATGATATAACGATTTCTATATAAAACTTCTACGACCCACACTGCAAAGTCTGCGCCCCATCAAACTACTGCTATAGCATGCCTTGAAGTACACTGATGTAGGCTAATGACGCAGTGGGTTATGGGGACCGGGAAGTCAATCTGACCCTCTGGAATGTCGAAGGCAAGAGTGTTTTGGTTGCCCTGTGAAAGCGTTACTTTTTTACTGCCAACTTATCGTGTTGTCACTGTTCTAGCTATTTGTCTGTCTGTTTGTCTGTCTGTCTATCTATCTATCTATTTATCTATCTATCTATCTATCTGTCGGTCTATTTATCTGTTAGTCTGTGTGTTTATCTATCTATCTATCTATCTATCTATCTATCTATCTATCTATCTATCTATCTATCTATCTATCTATCTATCTATCTATCTATCTATCTATCTATCTATCTATCTATCTATCTATCTATCTATCTATCTATCTATCTATCTATCTATCTATCTATCACACTGCATTAGTATGTCGGAGATGTGACTGCACAGAGCTGTGATGGGCTATTCTGCTTACAAACCCCAGTTTCCCCCTGTGGCTGTTCCAGGTTGTACAGTTTGAAATATAATATTCCCTGCCCACCGTATATCAAAGTATTATTTTAACTTAAAAAAGGGGGGAAACACCCGTACCTGTCAGGCCCTACATAATGTTTCTGTGTATGTTTTACTTGTGTCCCCTCTATTTCCTGATGAGATCAGAAAAATGGAATTAAAAGTGACCATATTATTCACTGGCTCAGACTAAGAATTTGTGAATGTGGCTTTCACTGTTTGGTTTCAAGTAAGTGAGAAGCACAGAGGTCTGAGAGCGGACATCTCGGGGATCCCCGCCTTTTACACACATGGAATATCACAGACACATTTTGGAAAGATATTATACTTACGAAATTAAAAGACGAAACGATAAAGAAACGCACATTTACACAAAACAGTCTCTATCTCTGTATCCTTAGGATAGGTCTTTTTATTAACAAAGCCACCCTAGTACGAGACAACGTGCACAATATCCTGGCCTCATTGGTGGCGACTAGACTCCCATCTGGAGTGGGCATGTGGGTTGCTCGCCTTGGGACTCCGTAAGGGAGCCAAGGAGGATAAGCTTAACTCTTAACACAAGGAAAGCAAAGCATAACGAAATACCAGATAACCAACTAATCATCTTCCGCCAGCTTACATCAGGTTACACTATAGGCCATTATTATATCATATTGTATTGTAAGGCTTCGCACAATACTAGGTGAGTACTAACAATGAAACGTCTAGAATAGGAACGAGCATGGGACAAAAAAAAAAAAAGTGAGAAGCACAGGGTACTATTAAATGGAATCTAGACTATAAGGCTTAGAAAGTACTTCATCTATTTTAATAATAGATTTTGCCTAATAGTGTTTGACAGTTCAAGCAACTAGAGTTTTTCAATATTTTTTGTTCACTTCTTTGTGTTGTAGTGTAATCTAAAATGTAGGTAATAGTTTCATCCGTTCTTTCTGTCTTTTCGTCTTTCTTTCGCTTCTTTTTATTTTTAGTTCAAATAACCACAATATCAATGAGAGTAACCCATAATAATATTATTTCAGGTATTTATGAAGAAATAGTGATTATGTACAAATCCAGATCAACAACATTACCCATGGTTTACGTGGAATTTACCGGTGGAGACAAGTATACCCAAGGCTGGGAGTGGATGTTCTACACCAACACCTTAAGCATAACACACACAGAATAAAGGTCAATGGTTGGACGCCAATCAAATGCAAAAAACACATTTAAAAGAGATAAAAAAAAAGGTCAGGAATTGAACCATCACAAACAGAGTTTTTATCATAATTTACAAGTAAATTTTATTCTGTAAAGAAGTGTTCTTCCAAACATTTGTTCATAACAGTTTATTAAAACAAATGTCATGTTATTGTGTAGTTAATCAAATTATTTTTCAATTCTCGGAGAATAAAATAATATATTAAATAAAAGTATATAGAAGTAGGCCTACATTATTACAGGCCAATGCTTGTATATTCCCGTACATTTTTGGGAATATTCAATGTACAAAATAAATTGCAGCAGAAGAAAACAAACCCGTCTCATACTGATTATTGCAAGTAATGTAACAAACATTAGAAGAGATGAAGATGGCGATAATGTCCCGCAATATAACGGTGCACCGGGACAAAACAAAAAATAATACTGTATACAAATCATTATCAATATTTACACAGTCTCCAATGTCATTGGTCTCTTCACTTAGTTCTATTTTTTTTTCGTCATGGAGAGTCGTCAGGGCCATGATATAACCCGTTGTGAAGTTCCTGTTTGGATGTTCATATTAAAGAAGGAATGAGTAAATTACTGAACAAACAAAGAAACAAAAAATCCCCCCCAAAAATAGCTTTTCAGGAATTTTCGATTTATTTGAGAAAACATCATTGTAACATCATGAAACTACTAAGAAAAAAATTAATATCAGACAGAATTGTTTTTTTTCGGGTGGGGGGTGAGATATAGGATGGAATCAAAATAGATAAAATACTGTATATTTCTTATTATAATTACCATATATTCAGATATGTGACTATTGGATTAATTTCTCACTCTGCGACACCTACCCCGCCTCTTTTAGAAAATGTAATTTTGCTTTATGAAAAAGAATATATAAAAAAAGATAAAAGCAAACAGAAAGCAGCGAAAAAACCTTTCCTGCATCCATTAGGTAACTGATGCTCGCTCATTATATATATATAAATGTATTATGTTTCAAGAATGAGTTTCGTACGTTGTGTGTGAAGGACAGGATCAAGGAAGGTTCTACCTGTGCAGTGTCATGTTAGCATAGGCTTGCGGCTGGAGGGGCGTGGCCCTCCGGTATCAGATGGAAATGGGAGCAACCCCAGCACAATAGCCACTGAGCATGTCAGTGATCATTTGAATGGGATAACCTGCGCCGGTATGCAATGTCTGTGTTATTAGGTGTCAGTTGGTCACTCTTGATCGCCGCTTTATGGAATGGCAGCAAATCATATACAACACACAGTCAGAAAATTGATAAATTAAGGGAATACAACATGTAGATTAGGCTCAATTTTTTAAATTGTGATAAGATAAACAGAAAATGAAATATATTAGCCCAAACTGGGCTTCGAAGCAATTTTCTTAATTTTAAGAAGGGAGGTAAAAATTGCAAATTTCATAAAATTTCAAAAGGTCATAAAAAACTTATTTATACCTGCACAGAAGCAAACAATATATCAAATTAAAGATCTTTTAAAGGGCAACATATTGAAATGCAATACAATGCTAAGGCTCTGCAGACAGTCCTGCAAAATGAATTGAAAAATGCACATTTTTACTAAAAACCTAAAAATCAACCGACTTTATTTTCACTTTTCATGCGTTATTATAAACATGTAGAACAAAATGCACAAATTCAAATAATAATGAAAAAAAAAAGCAATAGAATTAAATTTTCAGCTCAGCATCGAGACCTCTACATCGTGGAAAGACTCTGAAATTCAGGAAATACAGCATTAAAAATTATCCACAAATGTGATACTGTACGTACAGACATTTTCTCAAAATTAAAGCATTACTGCAGATAAAACAAAATGAATATAATTTTCTTGCCTTCCTTGACACCAGTACAATTGATTAAGCTATATGCAGTTCAACATTTCTTCAAAATTACACACGCCTGGGTCATTTACGTGGTGGTGACAAACATTCATGATCAATACGACTGTCGTCATCATTCTACAGATTGCAAAATGACGTTGAGTCATTCCCTCAAATCTGCAATATTACTTTATATAGTCAGGGGTTTTCCATCTCTAACAACCTTTTTGAACCGTATTTCATCTTTAAAACGTTCCAAAATTTCACGATCTTTTCTTTTTTCTGAAATTAAAGTCTCATGGAGCTTGTCAACATCATAAGCACTATTGCATGGACCTCCATGGTCTCCCAATCTTCTCAAAAGTTCAGTATTTCATGTTATCTCTCCTACCTTATTGTTTATCTCCTTCCGTTGGTTCTCAGCTAGCTTTTGTTTCACTTTCATCTTTTAAATCTTCCTTGTAAATTTTTGATTATTTTAATAGAGTTCTACAATGCTGTCTGGCAAAAGCAAAGAGCTCAGCACATTGCAGGTTGTTTATGCTGCGATGTACATCACTGTTTTGTTTCTTTTGATCATAATTATTATAAGATGATCTACTATACTGAAATAAAACCTACTTGGACATTTATTTATGTCTTGATCGAGATCACCAAAAAAAAAAAAAAAAACGTTCACCCAACAAATTTGAAATGAGACAGTTATTCAGAACTCCAGCTTTTTCCTTGTCAAGTGAACTAAATTTTCCTCCTTGGGAATCAAGGAATCACATAGTTGTCTTCTCAAAATCCTGGAGGCATTCTTTGCCCAATGCCTGACAAATGAAAATCAGCTGCTCTTCACCAACATTTTAAATACATTTGTAAACTGAATGTACAGCAGGAGTATCAACTAAGAATTTCTCTCCAATTACTGAGGCTGGTGAGGAAAACAACTCCACTGGATCAGAAGACCATTTTAACAAGAAAGAATGCAAGTTCTGGACAAAACCATGAAAATCTGTGAACATTATACTTAATTCCAGACTTTAAGCATTTCCAATATGGTTCAGCGACATTCAAGTAAAGAGGTGCGATACCGCATAAACCACACATCAAATTCTGATCCTGTTACATCAGGAGCAACACTGTTGATCTGTAAATTCACATCATCAGGAAGAACACTTGAAGTGAAAAAAAGAAAGCTTAATCTTGTCGTAATGATGAAGAATGGCAGCTGCTGCTTCGAAAAAGGAATTGAATCTGTTTGCTTTGAAAGAGGGAATAACTGAGTCCTCACAGAATGCGACCCACTCCACCCTACAGCCATTCTTCTGATCTCCCCTAATTTTGAATTTCACATCTGTTTATTCAAGACAAATCTAAAACTCGAATACACTATTACTTATTAAAAAAAAAAACAAACAAAAAACATGTAGTTTGGAAATAGTTAAGCTGTTTGTGGTGGGCTGTCTTCTTATCTTCAGTCATTTTTTTCCCGTTTGTCTATATTCTAAAATTAGGTATCTGAATTGTTCAATAGATATTATTCTCTTTTTATCTGCGGAAATTCTGACAGTATTTTTATTACAGTTCTCATAATACTCCTCATCGTTTAGTGCAGCTTCCTGCTATTTCCCCAGTACAGTATCACTTGTTTCAGGAAAGACGTTGGAGTGCACTCCTTTAGGGGTAAAACAGACGAAGGTGTTGGAGCCAGACCGGCGGCTCGCCGCTCTTAGATTTTGTCTCAACGAGCACAGTAGGCACTGTCCATACAGTTACCCAGTGGGAAGCAGCGGATAGTGCCCACTGTGCTAGTGTGAAGCAAAATTGATGGGCGGCGAGCCATGTCTGGCGTCTACAGCTTGGTCTGTTTCACCCTTTAATGATACTACAAGGATTTAGGTAGTGCAAGGGTAAATTAAAAAGGCGCATAAAGCAATCTCTTCTTCTTTCTCATTCCCATTTTTCACTAGCCCTTCCATGTAACCAAGTGCCAAGGAGTAAATTTCACAGGCGAGGAAAAAGATGTTTCCTTCTTCTTCTTCTTCAAGACTCTTGATTCCTTGATTTCACACTCCTACAACGCACGCGGTTCTGGCAGGTCCTCCTTATCTCGGTCCACGTCATTCCGGCTGCGTTCACCTCAGCCTCGATACTCCTGCGCCAAGACTTTTGGTTGACCCATTTCCGCTTTCCTTGTGGGTTCCAGACGACAGCCTGCCTATTGATACTGGGTTCAGGCTCTCGATCCATCCACATTTCCCTTTCTTTATCTCAGTTTCAATTGGAGCTTGTCTCATCCTGTCCCACAATTGTTCGTTGGGGATGTCTTCTGGCCACCTGATGTGGAGGATGTTTCTGAGACATCGATTATTGAATGTCTGTAGCTTTTTTGTGTTGGTTTTTGTCACTCGCCATGTTTCGGAACCATATAGTAGGACAGATTTCACCTTGGTGTTGAATATCCGGATCTTGTTGTGGAGTGAGAGGACTGTTGATCTCCAGATTGGTCACAGAGTGTTGAAGGCGTATCTTGCTTTATTGATTCCGCACTTGATGTCTTCGTCTGTCCCCCCGTCTTTACTGACCACGCTGCCCAGGTAAACAAACTTGTCGTTTTCCTTAATGTGTTCTTGGTGGAGTCGAACTGGATCTTGTAGTTTGTTGTTCACTCTCATAACTTCTGTTTTCCCGAGGTTGATTTGGAGCCCTGACTTCTCAGTTTCTTCTGCAACACGGCATATCTTTTCTTGTGTATCTTGCTGCTTGTGGGATAGAAGGCTGGTGTCATCTGTGAAGTCCAAGTCGTCCAGCTGCTTCGTGAAAGTCCATTGGATACTGTCTCATGTCTCAGTCAATCACCATCAAGAAGATTGTCGGTGAGAGTAAGCAACCTTGAGGGACGGCGGTTGTGCAGGCCCCGTCAGCTTCCCTTTGTAAATGACTCGACAGGTGGCATCTTCATACAATTGTTGGATGATAGTGAAGAACTTTGGTGAAAAGCCGTAGTGATGCATCAGTCTCCAGATAACGTCTCTGTCGACACTGTTGAAGGCTTCCTGAAAGTCGACAAATACTGTGTACAGGGGCGTCTGCCACTCAATGGACTGCTTGATGATGATCCTCAGTGTCGCAATATGTTCCGTGCATTTTCTGCCTTGGCGGAAGCCTGCCTGTTCGTCTCGGATTGTCTGGTCAAGGGCAGTCTTCATTCTCTCCAGCATGATTCTTGTCAATACTTTACCCGGGATGGACAGCGGCACGATGCCCCTCCAGCTGCTGCAGAATGACAGGTCCCCTTCTCCGACAGCTTTACAAAGTGGCCTTTCTTCCAGTCTTCTGGCACTCTCTCCTGCTGCCAGATCTTGAGTTGGAGTGGGTGTAGCATCTCAGTTAAAATACGGATGTCTGCTTTCAGTGCTTTGGGCCGTATTCCGACAGCCTTGAATGACTTAAGGGACTTGATGGTTTTGGTGATCTTGGTCTTAGTAGGGGAGTTGTTGCTGATGCCAAGGAGCTCGGTTGGTGGTGGTATGTCTGGAGGGGGGGGGGATGATGGTGCAGGTCTGTTAAGTGTTTCCTTGAAATGTTAAGCCCATCTTGCTATTTGCTCCTCTTCACATGCGATGGCATTTCCGTTCTTGTCCTTTACGGGGCGACGGTGGTTGCTGGTCTTTCCAGAGAGTGTTATGCTGATCTCGTAGTCTCTTCATGTTTCTTTGGCCTGTTGCAGTCTCTGCTTCCACAGTCAGTTCCTCGATGAAGTTTCTCTTGTCTTTTCTTGCACTTCTTTTCACTTGCCGGTTGAGCTCCCAGTACCGTGCTTGTAGTTCTTGCTTATCTTCTTGAACTTGCGTCTGATTAATCTGGTCTTTCAGATGTTTCCTGTGTGCGATCAGTGTCCATGTCTCCGTTGTTAACCATTCTTTGTGTTTCTTGTCTTCTTCCCCAGGACTGTTTCGCATGTTGTCTTCTAGGTCTCTCGCAGGCTATGCCATTGGTCTTCTGCTATTTCCTCTGGTGGTACGGAAAGCACAATGAACTTGTTCCTTAGCTCAAGCTTGCATTCTTCTGCTTTCTCTTTCTCTTTCAGGCTGTGTTTATGGAGATCAAAGAATATTGGATTAAAAAAAGCAAAAAAAAAACAGGTGTCATATGCACTTGTGTGAATTATGCCCTTTAATGACAGGGCCAGCGATTTGTACAACATTTTAACGGCAATCAACCATAAATCACAAAACAAATTATGGAGACAATAAATGCTTTTTTTTTTTTTCTTTAGGTTTTCTAAGATTTTTCCCTATTTTTTTAAGTTCTTGGCGTCCGTTTTTATCATTTAGATTAAATTTGCCAGAATAGCGATTGTCCAGTGTGGCGTACTCCACGGCATTTTCTGACCCGTGGATGACCTTAGGTGGACATCTATTTCTGTTCACGGAGTGTGCCAATGTGATGTAAACCAGACCGTCTTTTGAAATGTAGCGACCTGTATCCTGGTGACATAAACAACAAAATAGTATTAAAATAAAAAAATAAAAAAACAGTTTTTACCGGAGGGTCATCCATAGAGTCCTTAACCCCCATTTTGACTCCCATGTACACTTTTCATGCATTTGACTTTGAGGTGTTTTATGGATGACACCCCCCCCCCCCCCTCCTTTGCACTTCATTATGCTTCAAGTCTATAAAAATGTCTAATACAACTTATTAGTCAGAGCTTTGTCACTTCTTTTTTCTCGGTGATGGAAAGGTGGAAATAGTTTTCCCAACATTTTGGGGTGTAGAAAATTATGTAATTTTCATGACTAAGGGTAGCCACACAAAGGCCACCGAATTGGGTCACCGAGCCACTAGGCGCCTTAGGTGAGAAGAATTGCACTATATAATTTCAACAACTGCACATAGAGCCCACCTAGATTCGGTCCGTTTATGTAGTGCAATTCTTCTCACCTAAAGCGCCTAGTGGCTCGGTGACCGAATTCATTGGCCTTTGTGTGGCTATCCTAGGCCAGGACGCGCCTAATAAAACTTTGGAAATAGAAAGAAAAAAAAAAGCCTAAACTATTTGCTCCATAATGCTCTGGGGGCAAAAATAAAATGAAAATTTCGGTTAAGGCTAAAACAGACACTGTTCATAAGCCCCCATACAAAAGTTTCACTGCAATTGCAATAATGTAACCAAGAAAAACACGCCGAGAGTGGACACTTTTAACTGTAAATCGGCACTCTAAATCTATCAAAAAAGGTAAAAACATCATTAGCCTGAGAACTAATTACGGTATTTACGCATCACATTATGAGAATGAAAGAGAGAGAATGGCACCTGTTCAGTATGCAAGTTAACGTCTTCGTCATCATTGCTGTTCTGTCCCATTCTCAAATGTGAGTTTCCCTCGACGTTTGCTGTAAGACTTGTCACATTTGCATAATCACTGTCTATATTCTGCATTTCATCTGCAATAAAAGGTGTGACATTTATTTTCATGATTTTTAATGTAGATTCATTTTTCTTGAAAAACCAAAATACGAAAAAAAAAGTGTCATGGATTGGTTGGACTTTGGTTTGGGTGGGGTGGGGTTGGGGGGTGGGGGGGGGGTGGGGGGGGAATTATAATTTAAGGCAACAGCTACAACATTCACTAAATCAGTCACGATCAAATGCAACCAGGTGCACAGAGCTTTAAGAATTTATTTCTTTTAAAATTCAGTTTAGCTCTAATTTCTTGAAAGAAGAAAAAATTATTCTGATGGAAACAATCTCGTCTATACAGCTGACAACACTGTTGCACACCACACTGCAGTAAAGTAACCTGAAATGAATGTCTTCCAAAGAACAAAAAAAATAAAAAGCATGAATTGAAATTGTTCTTGCTTGTTATTCGCGTAAATTGCATGAAGAAAATGTCCTGTACTATCAATGTATATCAATCCATAATAGGAAGTTGCATCTACCACGACGTGATTCGGTGTTTTCCAGCCTGATTGGAACGTTAAACGAAGTTACTAGAACAACTGTAACCGTACTGGCGATGGGGGCTATTGCTAGAGCTCCATGTCTGTTGTACAGGAGGAAATGTACTAAAGCGCTAGCCAGATCCTCGTCCACCCCGTGGGCGAGACAATAGTAAGTTGCCAGATCTATAATTGAGTTCATCTTGACCAGAGAAGAGAAAGACCACTGAGTGTAACTAGATCTACCTTAACAGTGATAACCGTATTGTAGCTGGATATAGAACTAGACCTAGGTAAAGTATTATTATTATTGAAAATGAAGTAAACCTCCCTCCTAGAGGAAGCTACATCTAGAATGAGTATTTAATGTGTATTCTATGTGTACTCTGTATTCTGACTAGAACATTCGATTTAGTTGTTGAAATTAGTTTTGTGCATCATAATTCTCTCAATGTATTGAGACCACCATTGTAGATTGCTATCATAAGAGATTGATATCATGACATTGGCAGTGAAGTTACCAACTAGATTTGGCGTGAATTTGTAAACCCACTTTTTGTGCATTGTTGGACCTAATCACTAAATATTATATAATATATATATCACTGTACGCAGTCGAGATTATATATCTAATTGTAATAGAGATGATGGCCCTGCAGGCCTGAACTAAATTTATACACTATTGTTATTCCATTATTTACTTGTGTGTTTGGTTTATCCGAGTGTGAGTCCCACCTCTAGATCTGAGAGCTATATCATTAATACACATAAATTCCTCTCGTGACAGATGTAGGGGGGCGGGCAGAAGGGAATTTATTTAAAAAAAAACAAAAAATTGGAGCCTAAGGGGGCGGCGATTTCCTGAAAAAGGTTGAAAACTGGATGACATTGCAGGAACCAAGGAAATGATCTCAAGAGGAAATGGGCCAAAGCAGGAACTGAATTTGGCTGAACGCCTGTAAGGTGAAGTCTAACGCGGGTGTTGTGACTGTTAGCTCTTTGCACGCTCCTTCCTCTGCATCTTAATTTTGTGTGAGTAACGCAAGAGTTCATCAAATTTTAATGCGCGGAGAATACTATGAACAACACAGGGACTTGCCCATCGTTCTTAACATTCCCCAGTAAAGAAGAGGGCACACTGCTAAAATAATGTGTTAACACTATGTCAAATGGTTTGTACTTAGTACTTACATGAAAGACAGATGGTGTTAGGTTTACGTCGAAGTGAAATTACCCCTCCACCCCCGGTCTCTCTCTATAGTGGCATATACTGGCCCAACAGTGCTGTATTTTAATGGCATGATATATTTGTTGACAGTGGCAACTTTTCATCGCTCCTTCTTAACACCTCCCCCCCCCCCCGCGCCCCCTCTCTCCCTGATCAGTTGACCAATCCTCCACAAATTGGTTTGATAAGCTCCTTCATTAGCCAACTTACATTCATGTTGATCTGAGCGTTGGACGCTGTCCTTTGACCTGCTGTTTCTGCCATAAAACCAAAATAAATATAGTGTAATAAGAAAGGCACAGACTTGACACACAACAAACAACAAAAATATAATAACAGTTTACAATAAGATTCATGCAGTTCGAGGTGAGACCCTAATTTATCTGATAAAATTACCTTCAAAATTTACTTAAAATGCAGCAAGGAAAACACAGTTGTGTGTTTGGAAGTTCCTATATAATTATAAAACCACAACAACAACTAAAAACTACACGACACATTCTAAAAGAATTAAAAAAAAAAAAGAATAAGGTACGCAGGCTTTTGATCATTGAAGATGAAACAGTATCCAAAACGAAAAAGAAATGACGAAGTGAATAAGAGAACATAAACCGGCTACCTGTCGCTGCTGTCATTAAGCAATGAGATTCCCAATTTTAGGAAATGTGAGTAAAGATCATTGGCTTAATCATGCGTTATCGGAAATGGTAAAACATGTATAAATGTTACTATTCTAAAGACACATTATACAAAATGACTCATCATTAAAACAAGGTAGAGGATAGGTGGACCCCGGGGTCTCCCTATGAGTATAAGATAGGTGGACCCCGGATAGCTTTCATTGGTCCGGGGTCCACCTATCCTAAAACGCCTATACTTCTAAGAGGACCTAGCGAAATAAGTAGGTTTAAGGATAGCTGGACCCCGGGCTGGGTTCATTGTAGTGAAATGTTTTAGAATAGTAGTTCTTAAAAGTGGTGTGTTCCGTAAATGTGATGTTACAAAAAGAAAAATTCTGTTGTAATTCAGCAACAACTTCCAGTCACGAGTTATTATCTGGTGGTACCAGAAACTTGGCATTCAAGTCCACTCACTCAACCGCTGCACCGTGGAGGTATGATCTCAGCCAATGTAGAGCTATTTGTGTGTACATCGATCGCCGATGGCTACCCCAGCCCCTTTTCGCTTGATTAGTCAATCTGACTACCGCCCATTAATACAAACTGACTAGACCCCCCACCCTCCCCCGGTCCAATAAAACATGTAGATCTAGATAGATCTAGATCTATCGACATCCATGTCGCCATTCTAATGTTTGTTTTCTTACCCTAGCCTAACTTGGTGATGAAAGACAACTTTTCATTGGTCCGGGGTCCACTTATCCTAAAACGCCTGTACTTCGCTAGGAATACCCCGGGGTCCACCTATCCACTTCGTTAAAACAAAGTTCCAAACTTACCTGATACGTATGAAAATCACTCCTGAAGACATCACATTGTCATGTAAGGGCGGACGTTTTTTTGTTGTGGTTGTTTTATGGGGTTGGGGGTAATGGGTCAAAGGGAAGAAAAGAAACAAAAATATTAGAGTGTGAAGGAAGTGTGTTGAATACGAAATGTTTAAGAGTTGTGGTTTTTAATAACACTAGTTGGCCCACTGACTCATGGAATACACAGATGTAATTTTAAAAGTGTCGATTATACTTAACATGGAAGTCTTTAGGAACAGTCTGTCTGGTCCCTGTCAGAATCTCCCACTACTCAATGTTTACAATGATGACAATTCTGCATTGTAGTTGGCGTCATCCTTCAAACGTAATTTTCTTTCCCGACCCAAATTTTGTATTAAGTGTTTCTGCTTGACCCTGAAATGCCATCTGCTTTGAGGTTAGTGCCTGCAGTACCAAGCAAAAAACAAAACAAAACAAAACAAAAAGAACTTTTGGAACATTTGATTGTTTCTACAGGAGCTGACCCCAAAATCCAGAGAAAGCAAGAAAACACTTACAGTTAAATAGGTTAACCCTCTCGCGCCCAGTTTGCCTATATTTGAAAACAGGTCACCTGGAGCCAAATATTAATGTTCTATCTTTGATGCACTTACTCTCCCTATTTTATTCACAAATAACGTTTTCAATTATATATATATATATATTTACTATAATCTGACTAATGACACTCATTTCATCATATTTTTCCTGAAGTTTTGGGATTAGCAATTTCCGTCTGGTTGGTAGAGGGTTAAGACGTTTTCTGAACAGCAACCCATTACACGTGCAGGTGTAGGGCATAAAGTAATAATTTCAGCTTCAGAAAACACGTGAGCGTGAGTATTGATGAATACAAGAAGGGACGAGTGTGTGTGTCGGTGGATGTATGAGTGAATGGATGACTAGGCAAATGCATTAATGGATGAGAGAGTGAAGGGGAAGAGAATGTGGGAAACCGATCTTATTCAACATCAGTGGATGAAAGTGTGGTTGGTGGTTTCTGGAATTAAACATTGGAAAGTTAACCTGTTCTGGGGTTATCAGCATGGCAATGCATTTGTTTTCTTAACTCGTTAAGTTCTGTTGGTTCGACCAGATAAACTTCAAGAGATATTATGATAGCCAAGTCGTCTTACAGAATGGGAATAAATTGTTGAAAATAAAATCTTCAACTGAAAGATTCAAGTACAAAACTAGAAAAGTCAAATTTAAGCTCTCTCATGCTCAGCTATTTTAAATCAATATAAGTCTCATCAAAATAATAATTATTATCATCATCATTATAAAGCATGTTCATCAACGGATAAAGAAAGCTTGCAACTAATTAAATCACATGCACAGGGTTTGAGAAAGTATCATGACAGAAAAATTGTGGCTTTCTGAAAACTTTGAAAACATGAGCCAGCTGGTTCTTCACGTGAGCCCTTCAACTATATTTCAAAAACTCAGCAGCTCTTCACTCGCCACAAAGTTCCCGCACGAACAAAGCTATAATTTACTTAATACGGAGTTAAAATGAAATTTTAATGTCAAAGAGACAGATTGCATGAACAACGGCTTGCCCGACTAAGAGGATTTTTTTTAGCAGATATTTCTTTTTTTCTTGTCAAGAATCAAAGAATTAAGTCGTCTAGGAGTTTATTAGTAATCGTTAAAAATAATCTTTTTGTTATACAATAATAATGTACTTACAGTGTTTAGACCATAGATTAATCGACTTCCGGTCACGTATGTCGTCACCTCGCCTGACTTGACACTCGTATGTAGTTCCCATATCCTGGCATTGAAATTCGTTCAAGATGAAGGTCAAGCCCTCTGGCTGGCTATAATAGGTATCTTCCACAATATCCTCCGTGTCTGTTCTGACAATCTGCACAATCGGGACCGGAAAGCCTTCTATGTAGCAAGTGGTGGACACGACATCTCCTGTACGAATAGATTTCGGTTTTACTGCTAACTCTTTAACCTTGGGGTCACCTTAGAAAGAGAAAAAAAAAAGATGAATTTGAAATGTTTATGAAGCCAATAATATCATATCGAGACTTAGTTCTCGTTTGTTCTATGTCCATTTTCTGAGAAACCTGGAGCTCGGTTAGTCTGTAGAAGATGTACACAAAATGCACGCTTTGACGTTTGTTTAAAATGCATTGCGGCACTTATCAAGTTGTTTCACAGTTGGGTTCCCATTTATTTTAACTCCTTCTCATAATAACTTAAGCCGTGAACGTTTACAGTAAAATTTCTCAGTTATGCTTAAAACTGGAGTTGGAAGAAATAAGTGCTAAGGTCGCAATTTTCTTGTAATATGAAATAATATGTCTAATAAGGGGGACAAGGTGGTCTAGAGGCAAGGTGCTCGCATCTCATGCCAAGGGTCCCGGGTTCAAAACCGGGCCGGTAGAGGCATGTTGGAAGTTTGGGATTTTTCTCATATTTTCGTGTCCCTGATCCTATTGGGGGATAGGATCGAGTACCTAGTCTTCTCGGATAAGGACGAAAAAATTCGGAGGGCCCATGTGCACATTGCGCACGTTAAAGATACCTTGGCAGTTGGAAATCGTAAAGAGCAGGCCGAACAGGTCGTTGCCGGGGCAAAACTAAAATAAAAATTCATCCCATTCCCTTCCCCTCCCCCTCATTCCCCCCCTCACCCCCCCCCCCAAAACCGCCGACCGGCGCTGCACTGTGGCGACGATGTGCCTGCTCCAGTTATAACTGGGCTGCAATGGCACAACGGCAAATTTCCCAAATGGGATTAAAGAGTTATACAAAATACAAAATACAAATACAAAAAATAATGTTATGACTGGAATATCATAACAGTGTAGAAAAGAAGGATAAACAAACCAGCTCTTCATCTTTTCTGACAAAAGACAATGCTAATTTAGGGAAAAGACATTTCTTTTCCTTTTGGTCAATGAGGGAAGAGGGATTAAAACGTAATAATTATCATATAATGCTTCAGTTTTCTGCTCGCCCATACCTGTGTTGAGTGAGGGGATTTTTCCCTAACGTTGTAGCCCGTATCCCTTCCCGTCTCTCCTGACCGCCCCCCTCTCCCTTCTTCCCACATCCCGACAAAGAATGGCCTATAACAGATTGGGAGGGGAAAGTTTTACTGGTTTCTTCCATTTCTTTCATTTGATACTGCTGGTTCTCTTTCTTTCTTTCTGTAACCTGTTTTTTGTATTTCTTAAAATAAATGTTCATATTTACAGTATTTTCATTACATTCATCATCATTGCCTTTCTCACCCTGGATCAGGGTATAGGCCACCAACAAACACTTTCCATCCCTCTCTATCATGGGCCAGCCTCTTTACATTATTCCAAGTCTTTCCGCTTCGTTGCACATCATTTTCTCTGGCTCTTCTCCACGTTCCGCGCGGCCTTCCTCTTGATCTCTTGCCCTGGGGATTCCAATCCAATACCTTCTTCGTGATGCTGTTTCCTGGCCTCCTGAGAGTGTGGCCGATCCATCTCCATCGCCTCCTACCAATTTCCTCTCTGACTGGGCTCTGTCTTGTTCTTTTCCATACAATTTCATTGCTGACCTTGTCTGTCCATCTGATCTTAAGTAGCTTCCTCAAACATCTGTTGATGAAAACTTGGATTCTCTTTATGCAGGCCTGGGACGCATTCCAAGTCTCACATCCATACAACAGGAATGACTTCACGTTCGAGTTGAATATCCTCAGCTTTGTTTTTAGAGATATATCCTTGGTTCTCCAAATCCTGCTTAAGGACGTGAAAGCTGCCTGTGCCTTTCCAATTCGTGCTTTGACTTCTGCCTCTGTTCCTCCCTTATTGTCAATGATACTACCAAGATAGCAGAAGGACTCTACTTCTTCCAGTGGTTGATCTCCTACTCTGACTTGTGCGCTTGGGGGTGCAACAATTTTTAGGACCTTCGACTTCGCAGGATGTATCCTCAATCCAATAGATTCTGAAATTTTGTTTAGAGCTGTAGTCTTTGCTTGCATCTGGTCGTGTGTGTGCGACAATAGTGCCAAGTCATCTGCAAAATCTAGATCGTCCAGCTGTGTCCATGGGGTCCATTGTATGCCATTTCTTCCTCCACTGGTGGTTTCTTTCATAAGCCAATCAATCACCAGGGCAAACAGAAATGGGGACAGCAAACAACCCTGCCTAACACCAGTCTTGATATCAAAGCTGTCAGTAAGCTCACCATCGTGTACGGCTCTGCAACTTGTCCCCTCGTACATGCTCTTGATAAGGTTCACCATCTTCTCTGGGATTCCATAATGTCTCAATATTCTCCACAGTGTTTCTCTATCGATGCTATCAAAGGCCTTCTCGTAGTCAAGGAAGTTCACTATCAGTTGGGAGTTCCACTCTAGCGACTGCTCTACTATGATTCTCAGCGTGGCGATCTGGTCGGTGGTTGATCGATTACTCCTGAAACCAGCTTGCTCCTCACGAAGTTTTGGGTCTGTTGCATTCTGTATTCGCTTGAGAATAATCCGGTTGAAAACCTTTCCTGGGATGGAGGGAAGTGTGATTCCTCTGTAGTTACTACAATTGCTGAGGTCCCCTTTTTTTGGAAGCTTCACGAGGTGTCCTTCCTTCCAGTCCTTTGGAAACTTGCCTCCGATCCAAATCCTCGAGAATAGTGAGTGCAGACCCTCTGCAGCCCCAGCAGCATCTGCCTTCAGCGCCTCTGGTGGGATCTGATCTGGTCCAGCTGCCTTGCCTCGATTTAACTGCTTTATGGCATCATTAATCTCTGCTTTAGTCGGAGGGTCGCAACTGATCGGTAAATCATTTCTTGCGGGTAGAATGTCGGGTGGGTTGCTTGGTGGAGGTCTGTTCAAGAGGCTGTTAAAATGTTCTATCCATCTTTTTGCCTGAGCTTCCTTTCCAAAAATAGCCTTCCTGTTGTAATCCTTGACAGGAACTTCAGGTTTTCCATATTTTCCAGCAAGAGTCTTTGTAGTCTGGTAGAGGATCCTCATGTGTCCTCCTGTTGCTGCCTTCTCTGCTTTCTCTGCTAACATTCCTATGAACTCCTCTTTGTCTTTTTTAATTGATTTTTTGACCTCTTTAGCTGATGCTCGGTACTCTTCCTGGTTACCAACTCTTGAGCTTCTTGTACGACTTGCATTTACCTGTTCTTTTAGGTCTCTTCTTATCCTTATCAAGTCCAGTGATTTTTGACTGATCCATTCCTTGTGTTCCACTTTCTTTTCCCCAAGAACATCCTGACATGTCGATGTAAATACTCCTTTTACCTTAGCCCAGTGAGTCTCCAAATCTACTGTCTCTTCGAGGTCAACAAGGGGTTTGAATCTATTCCTCAGTGTCAGCTGGAACTCTTCCTTCTTGTCTCCATCCAGAAGGCTCACTTGAAACTTTCTCCTCTTTGTTCCTGCCCTGGTACCTTGTTTCTTGAGGCGGAGTTTGAGTCTTGCCAGCAGCATGTGATGGTCAGATCCAACATCAGCTCCTCTCTGTACTATGACATCCTCCAGTGAGCGTCTGAATCGTCGGGTGATGCAAAAGTGGTCAATCTGGTTTTCAGTTACTCCATCCGGTGAAATCCAAGTGGCCTTATGGATCCTCTTGTGTGGGAATACTGAACCTCCAATCACATAGCTGTTAAATGCGCAGAAACTTGCAAACCGCTCTCCATTCTCATTCATTTGTCCCAAACCATTGCACCCCATAATGTCCTCATACCCTGTATTGTCCTGTCCTATCTTGGCATTGGCGTCTCCCATTATAATGTTCACATCTTTTCTTGGCAATGTGTCAACTATTTCCTGAAGCTGGTTGTAGAAATCGTCCTTGTCCTCATCGGTTGCTTCATTTGTTGGGGCGTATATCTGCACAATGTTCATGTTGATGTTCTTGTTCTTTGTAGTAAATGATGCCAATATAATTCTCCTTCCGTAGGGTTCCCATCCCCTCAGTGACCTCTGGGCGTGCTTGCTCAAGATGATCGCTACTCCTTCTGTATGCTTTTTGTCCTCCCTTCCAGAATACAAAATCTTTTCCCCAGAATTAAGTTGTTTCAGTCCGGACTGTATCCAGCGGGTCTCGCTAACTCCAAGTATGTGCAGTCTGTATCGCCTCATCTCCATTGTAACCTGGGCACTCTTTCCTGCTTCATACATGGAGCGGACATTCCACGAAGCAATCCGGAGTGACTTGTTTGATGAAGGAGCAGTCAGGCCAGTGGAGTCCTTTCGGCTTTGTCCATTGTCCTTCATTGAATCTACAGGTGCAGATGCTCCCCCTTCTCCCAAGATAAAAGACTGATTTAAAGTATTTGCTTGTGTTTCTGTAACTGGTTTATTTTTACAGGGTGGGTAGTTGGCCCACCGCCAACTGGCTCTTCTCGGGAGACCAGGACCTTTGCACCTTTAGTCGCCTCTTACGACACGCAGTATCACATCAGATGTATTCTTTGCTGTCCCTCTTCTGCAAGAGGGCCCCGCATCTGCACGGGCGTTTCATTACATTACTATTTAATTATTATTTCATATTAATTTTATATCTTGTTTATTTACCTTAGCGCCTCCTCATCTCTTTGATTCTCCTCCGTGTATGGACGACGGCAGCATTCTCTCCCAATCTCTTTTCGCGTTTTCTTTTAACTTTTTCCTTTTTTTTAATTCCATGTCATTTCTCTTGCCTTCTTCATTATTTCCATCTGCCCGCCCCTTAAACCCCTAAATCAAGCCTCTACTCAACTATATCCCCTCCCCCCCCCCCCCCCCAACCCATCAAACTTGGACTCCTTGGTCCATCTTTAATCTGAACAAATGTCCCCATTCCCTCACCTTGCGTTTATACCACCATTTCACCCGTTCCTGTAATTTTTTTCCACGTAATTTTTCCACTCCCGCTATCCGTTCCCACGACAACAGATTGTGTTTGCTGTGTTTTCATGTGTACGGAAATGGAAACGGCAAGAATCCATTAAGCAGTAAAAACGAAAGAGTGTTTCCATGCGCTGTTTCCGTGTTTATGGAAACAGTCTTTCCAATTCACTACTGGCAGGTTTTTTTGACGTTTCCGTTGTCACTTCCGTTTCCGTACACATGAAAACATAGCTTTGGTTTACAATCGAGAGGAAACAAAATATTTATTAATAAAATTTGAAGGCTTTGGGAAAAAATAAAATATCTTGCAATACGCTCACATTTTCTTTACAAATGGATTACTCTGCTCTTTCTTCTTTTGGGAATGCCCGCTAAGACGTCTCCGACGTTCATCTAGACTGATAATAATAATAATAATTATAATAATAATAATAATCATACTATAAAAATAAGAAAGACCTCCAATGTAATCATGAACGGCTTTTTAACAGCTAAGCCCTAACTTCCACAAAATATCATTAGGCATAGAAAGACTAGAGATATACGTGGACATATTTTAAAAGGTCCTGAAGTTCGCTATTTATTAATACTTTCGTTGATTTTGAGCCGTAGCTGAGTTGTACAAAAGAAAGTCTTCCGACATTTTACCCCCCCCCCCCCCCCCCCCAATGGATCAAAAAGTATGACAGGAAATTTCGTTCTGCTCCTCACTTTATACATTGGTGATCGAAAATCAACTCTAAAAATCAAAACTGAGTACTTTCACGATTAAGGTTGATGACCTTGTACGCCACGATTATAGAGGGGGTAAACTTAGTAGGGGAGAAGGGGAGTTTTTAATTTGTTGTTGTCTAGCATGAAAAATTACTATCACGAGGAAGGTCGGTGGCCTTGTGCGCCACGAGTCTAGGGGGGTGAGTTTAGCAGGGGAAAACACGGTTTTTAACATTGTTGACGAGCGTGGATAGATACACACGACTCGCTTTAAACTAGTCGCGTGTGCAAAAACCTCGGGAGTATAAGTAGAGGAGAAGCTCGACACACGTGGTTCCCAAAATTATTCAGTCTCAGAGGAAGACGCAGAGAGAATCGGTCCGGGCGACAAGTGGAAGGTCGTGCCAGTGGGGACCAGAAGTGTTAGGTGTGTGAGGGATCCATGATGTTCACATGTATTTCCCAATAAGAAGAATTTATCGGTCCGGGCGACAAGTGGAAGGTCGTGCCATGGGGACCAGAAGTTGAGTTCTGATGATAGGCTGGGAACCCATCAGAAGCTCGTGAATCTACGATGGCGGGTGTGAACCGTCGATGTGCTGTGTGTTTGCAGAAGAAGAGTCTTGAGGATGGGATGTCGAGAACCCCTCAAGGAACAAGTAATCTACGATGGCGGGTGTGAACTGTGTGTTCTTATTTGTGAGAAGCCAGGGGCGTCTGTTTCCCCTTTTATCGTCGAAGTTAGAGATCTAGAAAGGATCGTGTGAACTCTGGAGACGTGAAACTGCATCAACGAGGAGGGCAGCTGTTGACAGAGACTATTAAGTATACGTAGTTAAGTTTATGGACAGAGGGATTAGATCTAGATGTGAAACGGGGAATAGATAATAGCCATGATCCCCAAGAGTAAATTTGAAATATCTCTGTTTTTGTGATTATGTATGTGATTATCATGCGTTTAATGTTTTGACATAAGTTTTGTCATGCATTTATAATTAAATATCGTTTAATTTAAATCTCACTCCATGTGTCCGTTGATCGCTGGTCTGCTTGCTTGGCTTGTTAGCTGGGTTTGAAAGGTAAATAAGTGAGGTACTCATCACACACGTGGTCGTGACCATATTCACGCACGTGATCGTGACAGTACTCCCCGAGTCAGTGGGCCAAGTAGTAGTAATAAATGATCTACACTTGTTTTAAATGTAATCATCAGAACGTCAATGGGCTAACGTCCAAAATAATAATTAAAAAAAAAAAAAACAACTTAGAATCCAAACAAAGAAAACTGGCTCAAACTGACAATTCCCACAAAACATTAAAATTTATATCTAAAGATACATTCAAAATTCACACATACATCTGGAATTAATCATTTTGTTCCATGACACCGTCTCAAAAACGTTACTGGCCACACACGTAAAATTTCCAACATTTCCACATTTAGATACTCTAGCCGTCTTCCAGTAATTGACATCCCGATCTCCTAGTTGGATCTTGATAGTCGGGGAAGGTCTGCCTTCAGCTTCACAGTGGAACTGCAGCTCATCTCCTCTCTTCACTGTATCAAAAGAGCGGCCAGACCAGAATGGGGTCAAAAAGTCGAGACGAGTGCCATTCACTGTCAGGCCATACCTTTTAATTGATATTTGCCTGAAACAATGACAAGGCAAGCAGTGGTGGCAAATGGATCGCTACAGATTATGCATTCTAGTAAAGTAGCTGGTTAAATTGAACGTCTAAAAAAAAAAAAGCTTCATGTGACGCCAGTTTTGTACATACCAAGCAATGAAAAACTGTTTCGCTTCGAACAAGAGTTAGTAGCTGTCCTGGAGTAGAAGACCGAGTTGCAATTCTTGTCGACAGATAAATAACTGATCCAATAACTGATTTCGTTTTAGGTTTGTTAATTCGCCAAATTATCACGGTCAGGTGGCAAGGGGCTTAAGCAAACTATATTTGCCAAACATGATTCTACAATTTTATGCATATCTTCACCTTGACACTTTTCATGATTTGTTAACAACACAAAACATAATTAAGTAAATATGCAAAAAAAAAAAAGTTATATTTATTTAGGTTAAACATACATTAGATCAATATTTAGAATAAATTTTGAACACATTATGGGAAGGACTAATAATTTCTTGTTGTATCTGAACAGTCAAACTACTGGAAAACAAACAAAGAGGAAAAGAAACAAAATAATTATGCAAGTGGGTAAAGATTGATGTTCAAACATTATGACATATGTGCACTTTTACATTCGTAGTTAATGAATGATTAGTTATAACAACAGGAGTTAACTGTAGCATTAAGACAAACTACCAAATGTTCTACCATGAGATAACAGTCACAGGTGAATGCATCGGCTGCCATTTTGATTTGGGAAAAATTCGAAACTTTTTGTGCCGGTGTCGAGTTCATTAAACAATTGCCTAATGGGTGTTCTAACACCGGTTTGAAGAGTTCTTATTTTTGCATGAGAAAGAAGTACCATGCCCACTTTTTGCCCGAATGAAAATGGTTTAGTAAGCCTCACCACAGAGACCGCTCTGGCCGCGCACATTAGAAAAGGCAGAATCTTTCTTGTTTTAATTGTGTATGTATTATACAAATGGGATAGAAATGTTTCTCTGTGGAAACTGAGCTTCAATTCTTTACAAGACACATTTAGAGCACTGGTTTTATTTAGAAGTTACAGTGTGATAAGCACCCTTTAGTGGTAAATAAACATTATCATTGTTGATTGTAATCGGAGCAGTCTTTTCTGTCCTTACCTCTTTGTTTTAGTACACAAGCAAATCGATGAGAATAGGTAGAACTGCGAGTGACGTAGTTTGTGGAAACATCCATGATGTAGTTGTTGTAGTTGGGATAGCCATTATCAAGCCATATTCGAGCATCACTTACTGATTTACCCCCGAGTTCATCTGGAGAGAGACTAAACACGTCACCTCTTTCTAAGACTGTATAGAAAAACAATAGCAACAACAACAACAGCAAGTGCCATTGAAGAAAAAGGAGAAAACACGACAGTTGAGATGAGACACTGCAGATTAATTTCTTATATGGACCACACAACAAATGAAGAAGTGGGCAACACTGTCAGATAAGCTACAGACTATCACGAAAACTTCCTCAACTGGTCAAGAAGAGAAATCTGAGATGGAAAGGCCATGTCACAAGAGCCTGCGGCCTCTAACAAAACATCTTCCAAGGTGCAGTCCAGGGCAGTAGACGAAGACGCAGACAGAGGAAGAAATGGTCTACAACATCGCTGAACCAACAAAAAAAAAAAAAAAGTAAGAAGAAGAGGTATAACTAACTCAAATTTTGACACTTGCTTAAATGTGTTGTTGCACTTATCAAGCGGTTTCACAGTTCCGATTTATTCCCCATCATAATAACTAGAGAGGAGCTGTCGAATTTCTCAGTTTTGCAAAGGAGATTAGTTGGAAGAAACACAAACTGAGGTGGCGACATGCTTCGAGTCCATTTAGTCTTCCGGTTGACATAATAAAAATGCATTTTTACATTTTTTTTGAATTCTCTGTGAAGACGTACCAGTCAAGATGCACCAGTGGAAAAATTATGCAAAAAAAAAAAAAACACCAGTTGGTAAGGGCGTGTAAAAAGCAACAGAAAACACGAATACTTCTTATTAGCCAATACTCGAATATAGTATTATAGGAAGAATTTGTAAAAATTTTGCTGGAAAATTATTGTCTATACATTACTTACAACATGGCAGTTTGGTTCATCTTTGAATTTTATAGCTGATAGAGATCCCGGATAATTTCTTCGGACACGCATTTAGTCCCCTTGTCTATTTCTTTCTCTGAGCGAAGTCATGGTTGGTTTGGATTTCATCTTCAGACTTGCGTGCTTTGTAATCAGTTGGAGTATTTCAAGAAACTCGAAGACGTTTTTGGTGAGTAGAGAAGATGAGAACAAGGAATTCAGTTTGTGGTTCACATAGTAGATGAATCATCTGAAGCCCATAGACTGGGTGGGAAGAAGGCATCACCTTTGATGTACGTTTTGAGGAGGTAGTCCATGAACTCGGTGACTGGTAGTTCCTATGAAGTTCCTGGCATAAAGTCTGTGACACATTTTTCTTCTCTTTCTTACAGTTTGAGGAAAGGTTTTCCGAAAATTTCTCTCAGACCAGCACCATCGTCGCACGATTTGTCTCTGTAAGCTGTGATCATTGGAAGTGTCTGGATCTTCTACCACCATCGCTGTATTAAATGAAAGTGGCAGAACTTCAGAATTGTTTTAGGGGACATTTCAGTCACTGCGTCGTGCCCTGCCTTTTTGAAGACGAGGTGGACATTTTTTTGGCATGACGGCACCATCTGTGGTAGCGGACAGCGTTTTGTACATTGTTAAGTGGGTACTTTTGGATTTCTATGGCAAAATCAAGAATACGCACGATGTGTAATGGGCCTTCCGAATTTCGATAGGACAGGGTCGAGAAGACTTATTGCTAACCTAGACTAACACACTGGTTGGGTTATTCCCTAAGTATTGTCTCAGCGGTCATGCGTAAACGCGTATTCTAAAATGTCTTCGGCTACTGCTGGCGCATTTAGCATTCCTCACCCCTGGTGCTGTTTGCATGTCAGTATTACGTAAGTCGGTAGTTTCTGTATGTCCCCTTCTTAATCAACGAAACAATGACTGTTCTTTATCTATTAGTAAATGAAATACTGCCCCCCTCCATCCAGTGTATGAAAAAAAAACAACAACAACAAGTTAGTGATCTGTCACGAAATACAGACAAACATGAGATACGAATGAATTCAGATATGTGTAAATATTGATTGATGTAAGTAAGGGAGGTATCATACTAAGCCCGAAATGCGACAGCCAGTTGTTGCCGGCAACTCTCAGACCAGTAAGGTAGAATTTTCCCGGAAAATATATTAAATTATAATGTGCACTTCTTCTCTTCCAGCATCTCGCTGCGTCTGACCGGGCTTAGTATGATACCTTCCTTACTTAGAAAACAGAGATAAATGTAAAGATTGGTTCTGCTTACGAGAAACACAGGCTCTTATGGAACTGTCTACAGGGCGACCTAGTAAACTGGCACCAAATCCTATGCAATGTGTCCTTGCAGTGTAATACCCTACCGACGTCGTGTTGATCATGATACACGTGTCGCCCACAGGATACCAGTTTTCTGGACATCTTGAACGGTCCAGTTCAGGGCAAATGGGTTGTAAACCTGCAGTGGTAGTGGTTGTTGTGCCTGCAGTGGTAGTCATCGTGGAAGTGGTAATTAGAATGGGTGATGGCCAAGTGAGTCAGTTAGTGAATAATGTGAGCTCTTAAGTAGGTACTTATGCGAGCGATCGATTAATGTGAGTACTGGGGAGATGCACTGGAAACTAAATGAGAGAGCGTTGATGGAATTCTAATGAATGAGTACTGGGAACAGGCCTGAATGAGTATGTGAGTGATTGTGAGAAGGAGACAGCAAAAAGATCAGACATTTCAGCCAACGCTCACAGACAGACAGACAGACATATAGACAGACACCTTAAACAGATACATAGACAATTTATCACTCTTTGTCCTAGGCAACAGAATGTAAAAGAAATATAAAATATAAAATAATAAGCAAAAGTATCAAAGTAAAAATGCTGCCCTCCCCCCTCCCCCATCAACACCTCCCGCCACCACACACACACACGGCATATACTGCCTTTAAAAGCAATAACAATAATTATTATGGTGTATACCATCCACACAAGAATTCCAGAGTAACATCGCAAAGAAAAGCCGTATGAACAATGTTGAGAAATGTGGCCTATTCATCCTGGCACTTGTACAAACTGATGTTGTTCCAGTTTTCTGAAAAGAAAGAGAATTTACAAAGTCGGGTACATTAAATCGTTATCTTGTATAGTAGGGGGGGGGGGGCAAGCCGTGAAATGGCCGGGAACCTTACACAAAAATATATACTCCTGATTTTGCTATAAATGTTAGGAGAACCACTTTGGGCTACTGAAAATGCCGGATATAATGAGATAAAGGGTGGCAACGCTAAGAAATTCGTCAAAAACACCCCCTACGTGACATTACAGATTAGCGCTCTTTTCAGCCAAAATGACAGTAATAAAGTCGCACTTGTCAGGAACAGATTAGTTTCATAAATGCCGTGCTAGGTCACGACTTCAGTGAGTTAATTTTTACGATCTTGTTAATTATAACCAGCGTAATTTGTCCTTGAGCTGTTCTCGTGAACAGTTTGTTTTGAAACATTTTTTTCTTATAGATGGAGAGAAGGTGGGCCGAGACAGACTAAGGCCGTGTTTATAGTGGCGGCGGGTGGCGGGTTGCCGCCGCGTTGCCGAGACGGGGTAAATCGCGGCGGAACACCCGCGCCGAATGATGGTGTACATAGTAAAGCGGGAACAGCAGCACGTGGCCTCGCTGCAACACAGACAATATGGCGTCCTCATTTGAAGAATATTTTTTGTGGTTAGACAGCAGTTTAACAAGGTTTCTTTTACCGGGCATGGGAAGAAGAAGGACAAGTAGCGTCCACGAAATAAACAAGAGAAGATCCATTGACGGTGAATACCACCACCTTTTCCAGCAACTTAAAGTTTACCCAGAGAGATTTCATTCCTATACGCGAATGGATCTTAATACATTCAACTACATTTTAAAGAAAGTTGAATTCAAGTTGATCAAGACATGGTGCAACTTGCACGAACCAATTTTGCCTGAGGAGCGGCTGGTTGTAACCTTGAGGTGAGTGTGGTTTTAAGATGAATTATAACTTTTTGTCACAGTTGTTAAATTTCTGGAATTGGTTTTACCAGTTTTGATTTTACACAATACATTGAATAATTAGCAGAGGAAAGCGATGAATTTTATTTTCAAAAATTTATTTTCTTAATCTTTGAAGAAACCAAATAAAATATATATACATTCTCAACATCAATGTGAGGTGTTATAAAGACCATTAACATTTCATGATAATTGGACAATTTGAAACGGTATTACAAGTCATATTGGGTGACTTGACTCCCTGAATGGAAATGAACGAAAACAAAAATCAAAATTCAAAGTAACAAAAATAGAAAACTGGATTCGAAATCAATGATTCCACTGGTCGGGTAAGTTTTTGCAGCTGTCATTAGAGGACTGGTAGTTATCGGTTGATGGACAGTAATTGTAGGATCTGTATACCGGGAGGTGTGTTGTTGCTGCTGCTGACCTTTGTCCATTGCTGCTTTGGCTGGTAGCTGTTCCATACGTGAATTCGTCAACTAGCATTTGAACTATGCTTCGAAAAGCCATCTTTCTTTCAACTGGAATGTTTTTGACGTACGGGATAAGAGACTTAAAAAATAGAAGATCCTCATCGTTGTCGTTCTGACTTTGGCATCTCTCAGTAAGCAATTTTATTTTTTGCTGCTCCAGATTGAGTAATTTATCATATTGGTTGCTGTTCGTTTTTGCACAAAACTCCACTTTTCGCTTTTTACCTCTGGAATTTGGAGGAGGCGTTGGGCACAGTGATGTTTCCGTTAATGTGGGGCTGGTAGTATCAGATATTTTGTCGTCAGCTTCGTTTTGGACGTTGCGGTTTATGCTCGTAATTTCCGAATCGACGCTTGGAACAGGACTTGCTGATTCCAAGACCTGGAAACTGTGCAAGGAGTCTTCTGCTTCAGTATCTACTTCATTCACAGTGTGGACAAGACTACCAAGAGAGCCCGAGCATTTCCTCGGTGCCACAATGTCCTTTAGAAAAAGCATCTGTTTGAAGTATTGCCATTTCGATGTCCATGATTGACAATCAGCACTGTCCCCTGAACGGCTCACAGGTTTCTTGGAGTACTCTGTCCCAAAGTAGTCGCGTAGGTTCCCACTTCTTTCGCAGCACCGCATCTGCAAAAACGAAAAACAAAGACAGCTTTTATTTTTTGTAGGCCTACACGTATGTATTATATGGTTTCTAAATGGGCTACTCAATTCCAGTGCTATAGTAGTAGGCCCTGGTACCGGTAGTAGAAGTAGTAGAAGTAGTAGTAGTAGTAGTAGTAGTAGTAGTAGTAGTAGCAGTAGTAGTAGTAGTAGTAGCGAAGCATTTTACTAATAATTAAGAAGGAAATAAAACGACATTCTACGCACTGAGCTATATTATTGTTTGTTAGTGAAAAAAAAAAAATTGATCTGATTTCACAGAACATTTTTTTTCTTTATATAATCTTTCTTTTTTCGACAGATTCCTCAACACAGGGGCTTCATTCAGATCACTAGCGTTCACATTCCGAATGGGTACGGCTACAGTAGCCAGCATTGTGTCAGAAACAGTTGACATCCTTTGGGAAGAATTGCAGCCAGTGCACTTGCCTGTCCCATCATGTGAATCGTTGAGATCCATCGCTCAAGAAATGTGGGATATCTGGAACTTTCCGAATTGCATTGGTGCTCTGGACGGAAAACACGTCCGAATTCGATGCCCAAAGAATACCGGATCTATGTTTTATAATTACAAACATTTTTTCTCAGTAGTTCTCCAAGCCGTTGTGGACGCAAATTACAGATTTGTGGTCATTGATATTGGAGGTTACGGCAAGCAGAGCGATGGGGGAACCTTTCAAGCTTCAGGTCTTTATCAAGCCACAGTGAGTGGTAAAATGAAAATCCCTGAACCAGCAGCTCTACCAGGCTCAAAAGATCTGGCACCTTTTGTGTTCGTTGCAGATGAGGCCTATGCCTTGATGCACTGCCTGCTAAAACCATATGGTGGACAAAACATCTCACCCGATGAAGATTGTTTTAACAAAAGGTTATCAAGAAGTCGGAAGACTGTTGAATGTGCCTTCGGTATTGACTTCAAAGTGGCGTCTGCTGAACAAACCAATTGAGACAAGCGCTGAACTGGCAGATCGCATTATCAAATGTGTCTGTGTTTTGCACAATGTCATTATTGATAAGGAAGGAATGGATCATAAGTATACTGAGGTTTCATGTAGCAAATCTGCAATTGTCTGGGATCGAAGTGGAAGACCGAGCAATGATGCCAAGTCAACAAGAGAAATTTTTACCTCTTATTTCAAGAACTACCCATTGGTTTATACGTAAAGAGAAAAGTAAAGTGTTGATTCAATGTAACATATAGAGAGAGAGAGAGAGAGAGAGAGAGAGAGAGAGAGAGAGAGAGAGAGAGAGAGAGAGAGAGAGAGAGAGAGAGAGAGAGAGAGAGAGAGAGAGAGAGAGAGAGAGAGAGAGAGAGAGAGAGAGAGAGAGAGAGAGAGAGAGAGAGAGAGAGAGAGAGAGAGAGAGAAACAAGAAGAGAGAGCGTGAGGAGAGAGAATGGAGTGAATGGCAGGCAGACAGATGTTTGAACTGTTACATTTAATTGTTCTATTCTGATTATAAGATTAAATAAAACAGAACTCACCTTCAACGCTCATCTCCCCGCTAATTTCCTTCCATGCTTTATCAACGATGTTCCTGTTGGCATACTCTTTCATTCTTTTGTCCCAAATACAAGGTCTTTTAAATACGGCAGAAATCAGTTTATCAACATCCATTGTTCGTTTAGCAACACACAGTGTGAACATGTGACAACTGACTCTTCACCACCTACACAATCCGGCGCGAGACACGCGTCAAGAATGAGAAATTTGTTCTGGTTATTTGACCCGCCTGGCGGCAAATTAGCAGCCTCTCGCTACACGCCTTGACTATGTAAACTTACAGAGAACAGTGTGTCACTTTACTCGCGCGAGCCTGCGCGGTACCAGCGGGGCGTGAAATTTCTCGAAACCCGCCGCCACTATAAACACAGCCTAAATGTATAACTAGGAATGACAGAGCAGTTCTCGACCCCGTGATTTTGATTAACACAGAGAAGGGGCGAGTAAGGGTAGTTTTATTGAGACGCTTAGTTGGCGTTCAGAAATTCGTGCACAAGAGTAGAAAGCACGGGGTTTAAAGATTTTAGTAATTATTTTTTCACATTTTAAATTTTATGGCCTAGGAAAATTGACCTTGATTTTGGGGCAAGGCCGTGACGAGAATAAATTAATACTGCAGGCTGAGTCCGAATGGCTGCACCAATCAAATGTATGAATCTGGACGGAAGGTTGCAGATGTGACTTTAGTATTTAAACACGTACAGAACTTAGATAGTTGCCACATGCAGACATTTCCATCTGCGAAGTGGACGGCGATAGTCCTCAGCCAGATGAGAGACATAGAGACGCAGTTAAGCAGTCCATGTTATGAGGAGCGTTGATCCATTGAAGCTCCAGAGCCTAAGCCCACTTGGTTTGATATATGAACCCACAGCGATGATATCCAGCGCTCTCACTCTTAGTGAGTGCCGCATGATGAGAGTCAATTACTAATTTGTCATAATGCAATTGAAACGTTCCAGCTACTTTGAAGACTGTTGAAGAGCTACCGCCAGACAACGCACTGTTGTACAAGCACGTGTGATTGGGATTCTCCATGGCGCGTACTGAGGAACTTTAATATTAGAACAGGTCTCATTGGAAATAAGAAATAATATAATTTATATTGTATTTTTCCGTCGCCACGTGCGCGGATCCTTTTTTGGTATTTAAACTTCAGAGCTGCAATTAATGAGATTAAGTTACCAGTATTATAGAAAGCTTTAGTTCCACAGCTTAGTTAAGATTTCAGTTCAGATTCAAACCAATTGATTTATTTAGTTTTTAGAATGAAAGTATTTTTTGTGTGTTCGTCGATTGTGGGAGCGGACCTCGTAAGAGTGTAAGTCGAATTCCCCCCTTAACCCACATCGCGAGAGTACTCAGCCAAATATCAAAGAGATACCCATGCCTAATATACATCAAATTAAAAAGAATCCAATTTCCTGCCACATGAAAGTTATTTGTAGTGATATGTGTTTATTACAAGAAATCTATTGGACACAATCAAAACTGTACCCCTTATATCGCTTACCATTGCGAGTCCAATATTTTAGAAAATCTTGTAAAATATACCAACTTCCTAAGGTTGAACTTTACTGCCTATTATCATGGACAAGTGCCCATAGCAGTTTTTGAAAAACATAATGCAACAATTTGAAGATCAAATTAGTAATAATAGCAGTTACAGTAATACGTCTATTTGGAGGATCCGCTCTGAACTGCTTCACATATTAAGAAATGTTAGTAATAGTGCGTTAGGTCTGTTGTTGATGCTGAGATATGTATACAACATTGCGAGCAAGAGTTAGTTGTTTCATTACTGCAGTTCAAGCCAGGTTAATTCAACTTGAATTATATCGGAATGTGCTGTGGAAACAATATGTGGGTGCTTAAGAAACAAATCAAATAGACAAACCCCACTGTGCTGTCCAGTGAGATCTGCAGACAACCTCCAACAGACTATCAGTCTTGGCGTGGCCTAAGTATGCCCTGTTTCGCAAATGGGTGTATATTGAAAGTTACCTGCTGGTATTGAATGAAAATTAAATTAACATTCCAAATCCGGTCTATGCCACCTGTCAGAATATGAGCGTTTTTCAATAGATGACGAACTCCAAGATAGCTCCCATTGAAAAGGTCCGGTGTCCTTCACATTACAATTGAGAGCAACTTCCAAATTTTTGTTGTTGTTGTTTTTTTGGGTTTTTTTTGTCAGTTGGAAATAATCGATTTTGTAAAAAAACAAACAGAAACACATCAAAATAGACATACATACATTTGGTGCAAACTGTTTAATCTTAATTCGAACAAAACCATTGTTGAATGGGCGAGGGGTGATGCAGATGCATTTAGCCTCCAAAGACATCTACAAACTGATCACCACAGTATCAATAGATGTGTAATCATTGAGGTCATTAATGATATTCTTTCATGTCATCACGCTTTCACCAATTTCTTCAACCATAGTAACTTCAATGGGAGAATTCTCATCTTTAGGTGAGTCACATCCAATTCACCGATTTGCTAGGAAACTGGTATTTAATGGTCTTCAGCTAAATTCGTCTCAGCTGCTACATCCCCAAACAGGATTGCTATGGAGGCTGTATCCTTTTGTTTGAACAACTGAATACAGGTCAGTACATTAGCTTGTGTTGCACCTCGTTTTGCAACTGCAGCTAAGCAGGTTAAGAGCCTTTTTGGTGCTCTCAGCTGCATCTCCACAGACCATGTAGCCACAGTGCAGAGGGTTGAAGTTTGGAAATGAGCCACCAGCAACTTTCCACGGTAACACCTGATGCTGAACGCCCAGACATTGTGTCTGATACTGTTCATAGATGGTGAAAAGCTGAGCAGCTTTGGTGTGACATACCTCTTGGCTGCAATTTTCGTGCTGAAAAGATGCATTTTCCTCAAGAATGTCCCCGGCGCCCGATGATGCAGCGAAGCTATGAAGTGAAGCAGAATTCTATGATTTCTTCCTCTGTTTAATACGTGTTACCAACTCTTGGAAGACCAGAGAACATTACATTTTTAACTTGGTAAGAACTGTAGCATTTCCAATGACAGCAAACGAGGAAGCAGTGTCAAGCCCAGTGAGGACATGGATTGCAAAGATGTTCAGTATGGTGGCTTCAGGGATGCTGACTAACAATATTAACGGACTTGACATTACCGGTTGGCAATAATACCTCAATGAAAGAAACCATATTGACCAGACTTCCATGCATTTCCACGTGCAGGGTGCTAGCGAGATATAGCAGTACGTCTGTGTCGTCTGAGTTGACTTTAATGTTATGATGCCCATCACTGATTTCCTGAATCATGTGATATACCACAATAACACCAGCTTTCTCGTGACTGATAGATGTGTGTTGAATTCCACCTCCCAACTTTACTGGTTGTGGGTCTGGGCCTATGACAATGCGATGTGTACTCGCTGAATGCTACAGAGACCTCACCTGGCTGATAATCATCCGTCTGGTTTATTCTTCGTACGTAGCAACGGTGAGAAAAAGGGTCTGCTGGGGATGCGACGGCTCTTCGTAGTGTTAACAAAAAAGACTATTGAGCACACTCCGGATGGGGTGGGGAAAGGGGGGGGGGCATGCAGCAGGACTTTCTACTTAGTTTGAAACACTGATCGAAAACCACATACACATACAGAATAGGTGCATTCTCATCACGAAAGAAAAGTCCCTACATCGCTGAAGTTATAAAGTCAGGCACTTTGTTTGGGGAAACTGGTCATGGCATGGGTCCACAGGCAGCAAGGATGTCTACGTCTGAAACCCCACAGTGAAATTTTCAGTAGAAATCTTACACACTTTGTTTCAACACTTTGCTGTTAGACTGCATTTCCATTGTTTGACCAAAGAGATATGACGACAGTGCCTGAACAGTAATGAGAACAAAGTCTCTATTAGGCTACAAACGAGTGCACAGTTGAATTCAGGTTCAATATTTAGCTCAAGAGTGAAAGCTATATGCCTGGCCCTACCGTGAATCGCACAATAATGTGTTGTCACAATTTCAGATGATAACTCTCTTTTGTCCAATATTCTACACATTCTATGCAAAAATTTCTTTTTTTTTCTACCGACGAGGGAAAAATATAATCTTTCAAATATTTACAGCTAAAAACGTAAGAAGATAAGCAGTGCATTTGAAGAAATTTGTTTTCTCCCTCTTGTAAATCTGTCCCTTGCACTTGTGCAGTTTCATATGTGGTTACATAAGTTGGCCACCGATAGATTTATCAGTTTTCTGCTGAAGCATTGGGAAAAAAGCGGGGGAGAGGGGGGGGGGCATTTAGGTCGTTTCAATGAAAAGATCTCACCAAATACTGTGCCACACAGCAACTTACGATGCACAGCATGTCTACTGGAAAGAAACCTCTTAACGAGGACAGGATGAAGCCCTGTACGAAAGGCAGGTAATACAGTCTGCAGTGTACGTAGCTGTTGTGATCTTCTGGAAAAAAATATGTCAGCATCCTCCCTCTGCAAACAAATGAAAAGGTCAGTCATCTTCTCTTTCTTCCACCCCCCTCCCCCCCCCCCCCCCATTTTTTCTGCCAGCACAAAAACAGTCACGATGGGCAGTCACTGCGAAGCACTTTGTCCACGGTTGCGTCGTTTGTTGACTTCCTAGTTTTCTGTTCACGCATGTCTAGGGTCCACCATCTTGCGAATTTAGTGAATTTGGTGGGGAATCCTGATTTCAAGAGGTCTTTGACGACTGATCTCAATGCCCAGCTCGCCGCAGGTTGGTCAGTTGGTTTACCGCCCTCCGGTCAGCTGGAATTGTACCTCATTCAATATTTCCCAAGATCGAACGGTATCGTGTGCAGGATCATCGATATTCGGCATCGATATTGTGACGTCACGAGATGGAACATCAAAGGATAGCGAGTGTTGCAGTACCATGGGTGCCTAGTATCGGTGCTTACGAAAGCATTGTAACTGATGATAGCGAAACATTTTGGCCTCTCATAAAAAAAACCCGACAGGCATCATTTGGCATCAAACTGAAATGAGATCAGTAACGATCTGACAACCTAATTGAGCAATAAAATTTTCCATACGTCCAATCGTTAGGCTCAGATAGCCTTACATAGAAGCCACACTCGAACTATATTGCATCAATTGAGAACAATTTGTTGTTAAGAGGTAACAATAGCACAGAGAGCACCCATAGGGAAAATTTTTGGTAACAGATTGGTAAAACTACAGAACTTTATTACAATCGTATTGGTTGTTCTTACTACTCAGAATGGCGGAGCAGGAGAAATGAGTGCTATAATTCTTATATACAAAAAATGTTAGGATGTTTCTAGCCTCTTCCTAAGACATCTGTGGTAAAAACATTTAGATAGAACCATAAACATGGATCCGAAATGATTTATTCGAAATTTTCTGATTTTTTCATGTGTACAGATTTCTGGACCCATAATATGCAGAATAATGAACAAATAATACATTTGAAGCTTTCAATTCCTGGTCTGTCTGTTTGAGAGTAAGTGTGTAGAGTATCAAAGCTTTTGGTAGAAAACCAAGAAAGTAGTGAATATTTTCTTATCCCACCCCCGTTAAAATTGACTTATATTATCTAAATAAAATTGGGGACAAAATCGCATCTACATACGTAATGCCACCCTTTAGCCAAATATATCCGGCAGTTTCTTACGCCCAGGGGATCACTTTAAATGAAAATACAACAAACAAGATTATATTTTTTAGTGCAAGGTTCAACGCTTATTTGAAGAGATAGAGCAAGTTGGCCCCCCTACTAATATTTGAGGGCTTGCCAAAAAAATACAAAAAACTAACGCACTTTTTGGGCCACAAAAAAGCAGCAATCATAGCTTTCAGAGGCGAATGAACTTTTAAAAGATTTCATTTCGACAAGACGACTATCAAATTTAGCTTGGCGAAGCCGTTGAAATTTTTCCGAAAATGTATTTTTTCTAATATTTCACAGTGCATAAGAGTCGAATCATTGTTCTTTTAAATCGCCATGAGCCTTGCAATTAAATGGGTGGAGAAAAAGAACCCATTATTGAAATATGTCCACATAATATGTAGTTTAATTTTTGGCAGGATTTCTTTTTCTGCAAATGATGACGGAAATTTCATATGTGCAATGGTTATATTATTATATTTGTTCATTATGAAATAATTTAAATCAACTTCAAGCGGAGAAAATATGTTTGTAAGGTCGGGCGTAGCTGGGATATTTTGTATGTCAGTAATAATGTGATTAGTATGGTGATTTTTCAATCATTTTATTAATAGTGGTAAAAATAGAGTCACACAGGGCGCTTCTCTTGCCGGCTCTAGGCGCTTTACGGGGAGGACGCACAAAATATTTCCAGTTTCACATGACAAGCACAACTAGACACGGGCGTGATCAGATGCACACACAAAGATTACACACACACACAGACCACATTAACTAGACATGGGACAGAAATTCCATCAACAGCGGGGGTGACAGTATGAATGGAGGACGACACGGGTACAAATATGAGGAACAACCCCCGACTTTTTTTTTCTTTCTCTTTTTTGCCTACTGTCATGAATAAGGTTTTGAAAAACTTAACATCATAATTTGTGTGTTTTTTGTGTGTCTTCTGTGTGAGGGTGATCTGTCTTTTTGTGAAAAGTAAGGGCAGAAGGGGGGTGGGGAACGATGAAAGAAAATCTGGAGCCAGGAAAGGGGAGGTCGTTCGAGGTTGTCTGAATTGAGAACTATTGGGTGTAAAGTGTAAACTCGAATTTTGCTAATTTTAGCCCCCACCCCCACCCTCCCAACACGCATACACCCACTTTGTTCTCTTTCCATACCCTTGGGCTCACTACCCCCCTCCCAAGCCCTTGCCCTTCCCCTCTCCCCTCCAAAGACATGGTCATCCCATTGATTAATGATAAGGCTCTGGTGATTCAAAACTTCCAGTAGCAATTTGTATACTATAAATTTATATTTTTTATCGTTAGAAACACAATTTTTATTTCATCCAACAACTTTACGAACCAAAAAAAAAATTGTTTCTATTTCATCTGCTCACTATGAATGGAGCTGGGCCCATACATGTGTTTGGCGTAAATTTTCTGAAACCAATTACTGAAAAAGTTTGAAAATCAGTAGATAGATAATTATGTTAGTTAGTTTGCCGGTGTATATGGGAAGACACAGAGGCGTTACATTTTGAGACTTTCACACTTTAATCAGTTCGAGTCGCAAATACATCATCACCACGACCCGATACCTTAATGAATAGTTAAAAACTAAAAAGTCTTCAACATAAATTATCATGCACTTTGGTGGATGGAGCATTGTTCACTGAGCATTCACCGATCGTCTTCCCGAGGGGCTTGGGGAGAGAGAAAGAAAATGACGGCGGGGGGGGGGGGGTGATGAGGGAGAGAGAAGGAGGACGAAATGAAGTTTATAACTGGTAACGGTCGATAACTCTTTTTATATAACAATTTAATAATATATCTCGTAATTTTTTTCTCTCCTTTGGTAGAATGGGTACTCTGCCTGTAAAGATAATTGAAAAAAAAGCGCCATGCTGCCAAGAACCCACCTCTCCACCCCCCTCCCCCCATATAAACTTTTCATGATCTGGGAGCAGATTTCCCTCACCTCCGCCACACACCCCCCCCCCCACCTCCTTACTCCATAATTCGAGCGTACTCAATTAATGGATGACCCCTCTGATTAGAAATGTCCAGACAGTGCAGATAAATAATTGACGTTGCTTCTTAGATAAAAAGACTTTGTTTTCAAAGACAAAAATTCACTTAAACCACTTTACTCTTCTCTTTCGCGGGAATCATGGCAAACAGTCCTCACTTGGTTTTACAATTTTTTAGGAGAAAAAAACAAACAACTGAATAACTTTCATTTTTAGATTTTAAAGTTACAATATATACATAACAAAAAAAGCAAAAGCAGCAACATTATTTAACCATTGATTTTCAGAGTTTAGCCCCCTAACATCGAACACAACCTGCCAAGGATACAAGCATGCCAAATATCTCATTTTTTAAATTTTATTTCAAAGGTCGTTTACGATAGTTCAGTTCACCATGCGACCTTCCAATTTGTGATGTTCTCAATTTGACCGAGTTTAGAGGTTTGACTGTGTTGAAAACGAACACGAAAGACAAGTGCAAAATTCTACAAACTGCATAATTCCATTGGTCAGACCTTGGCATGAAAACCCGCCAGTATTGTTCTTCAACTAAAAGTCAAAGGCAAACGGAGGAATTATAGTTAATTTATGATTCAGTACTATGAAATTGTTTTAGATCACTTTTGTTGTGAACTATACTATGTTGTCACTTCCGTATGGCTTAGATATCTAAGCCTTGCACCTTTGCTGTATTGTATGTGCCAACTGCGACTATGTAAGGCCAAGAAACGCTCACATCTTGAGCTCTGTCATTTTCGTACTAAAACTGTCGTGGTGAGACTTGTGGAACGATTCTGTCGTCGTGTTGGTCAAGCTGTGATGAGTGGAATCTCTTAATTGGTGACCCCGACGTCGAACACGAAAGTTCCTGTGTTTTTACCTCTATCACTATTTTACCTCGCAAATTTAACATCACAACTCCAGTTAATCGAGCGACAGCTCAGCAGACAAGTTAACTCAGTTTCGATATAATTGATCGACTGTTGGACCTCGTACCCAAAGTGATGGTTTGCTAGAGTGGAGACCCAGTTTGGCACGAAGAACATTTACACAGGACGAAATAAAATATGATTATGTAAGTGCTCTTGATGGCAAAAAACGAAAAACGGCCGAGGAGATACAAGATGTCCTCGCTAAACCCTCAAAACGCGGAAAAAACATGTCACTTTGAAAAAAGCCCTCAACAAAGTTTTCGGGAAATCACACGTGCAGAAAGACAATGAACTTTTAAACCTAAACGGACTCGGTTACAGAAGACCCACCGCTGTGTTACCAAAAATCTACGCGTTAACTGACGACCCCTAGGCTTTGAAGAGGGAATTATTCCTTTCGAACCTTCCTTCAGAAATTCGCAGTATTCTGGCAGCACGGGATTTTAGGGACCACAAAAACTTGCCGAGGCTGCTGACCGTATAAAATTGTGAATCACGACCTGCAAGCGTACAACAATTTCATCCGACACACGCCTTCCATAAACCCACAACAACAACCATCGACGCTGCCACAATAAAACCAAAGCTAAGAATCGCATTCCCCACGTCACCCAGTAACCAATTCAAACGCACCATCTTCCTCAATGTGTTTCTATCACTCGAGATTTGATCCGAATGCACGCAATTGCCAAGCTGGCCGTAGGTTTTCTTCTCTACTCCACAGGCACTCGGGAAACGCCGAGACCAGACACGAGGCGTGGCAGCGGCTGGGTTTTCAAACTCAAACACCCTTTCTGTGGAGGTCCGCATCTTTGGAAGATCTTATCTTGTTGACACAGGAGCAGAGGTATCAGTAAATCCCGCTTCTGCGCATCACCGAAAAAAGGGACAAACTTCCCCAATACTTTCAGCTAGTTAACGGGACTTCCATCAGCACATGTGGCAAAGTGCGGTATTTCACTGGCATTAGAGCCCAAAAGACATTATGATGACGAGTTTTACTTTGCTGACGTCACTCGGCCTATCCTCAGTGCAGACATTATCACAGCGCATGGCCTTGCCATTGATCTTCGTCGGAAACGTCTATTGTCTCTTGACAACACTTCTATTTACCTCCGAGTAACCAAGGCTCCCCTGATTCTTTGCAGGATTAGAAATGCCTCATCTACTCTAGCAGTTCCCTGAGCTCCTCATTCCTCACTTTAACAGGCCTGTCAACAAGAATGGTGTTGAGCATGACATCGTCACAAACGGCTCCCCGGTTTATTCTTGAACATGGAAGAGATGGGTATTATCCGTCGGTCAAACTCACCTTGGTCATCACCCGTGCATGTGGGTCCTAAGTCAAACTGACAGTTGCGACCATGTGGGGACTATAGAAACATCAACGCTGTTACAAAGGATGATCGATATGCCTTATCTCATATACAAATGTCCAATAATCATCTTGATTTGGCCAAGGGCTACCACCAGATTCGTATTGCGCCATCATCTATTGTCAAAACTGACATCATCGCATCCTTTGGCCTCTGGGAGTCTCTCAGAATGCCTTTCGACCTAAAGAACGCAGTAAGGCGTTCCAACGCCTAATGGATAGCGTTCTACGAGACATTCCGTTCACCTTTGTCTACAATGATGACATCCTTGTAACAAGCCACTGACGCGAAGAACATCTCGAACACCTGCGACGACTTTTTCCATCTCATGCCGGCCAACGGTCTTGTCACCAACAAAGCCAGGTGCGTTTTTGGTGCCAGTGAGTTAGATTTCCTTCGGCACCATGTCAGCGCCCAGGGAATACGTCCTCTCCCTGACAGAGCAGCAGCCCTTCGTGACTGTGCTACACCTGCTGACCGCATCAGTTTCCAACGGTTTTTTGGGATGATGATTTGCTATCACTGTTTCATCCCACATGTTGCTGGTATCCAACTCCACTTCACGCCCAGGCAAGCAGCAAAGGACAAGCCATTGAGTGGTCTAAAGAAAGCCAAACTGCCATCTAAAAAGCTAAAGAAGCACTCGACGAGGCGGCACTTCCACACCATCCTCAAACAGACGCACTGATAAGCCTCAGTGTGGATGCATCCAACACTGCTGAACAACGACAAGGCCAATCTTGGAACCTCTCGCCTTCTTTTCTGTTGATCAAGCTGTGGTTTATGGAATCTCTAAAAAAAAAATCATTTCCGTCTAACAACCATCAATGTTCTCACTAATTGTGGTGAAGCCTTATTGTCGAGATTTTCTGTAATATGATCAGATTCATACAGAATGTTCTACTGCTCATTATAAAATTGACATCTTTTGCAAAGCGGAAAAGGCGAATATTGATGATTACACCCAGCAGTCCTAAGGAAATCCCACGCGTAGGACTCAAGTCAATGTTTCACATAGTAATGACATCGTTCCAACGTAAATATGCTGGTCAGAACATTGTGTTGGCGTCGGTTTGATGTAGGCGACCCACCCTTATCATATTCCCAGTAAACCTGCCGAAACCTACTCAAATCTAAGCCGGACTGAAGAACGGGTGCTGACTGGGACAGCATCGCTCAAGCGATGGGAGAGTAAATTCCTGTTATGGGGAGGATCAAAGATAAGTGTTAAAGTATTGTAGAATAAATATTTCCATTTTATCTGCGTCTTTTCTCTTCTTAAACTCAATGATTAACCAAAAAGTAAAAGCCATTACAATATCCACTAAAATTTCATTAATTTAAAAAGCCGGGATCATTGGTATTTCATTGTTGCTTTTATTCCTTACAATAGTTCTTCGTTACGACTGATTTTACATCAAACGTAAAGTACGACACAGTTTATAAAATCCAGATAGCTAAGTCTGTGCTGTGTTGAAAAGAAATAACTAACATTCATTTATTTTATCCTTTTTTGTTTTTTTCTGTCCAGGAAAAATTCTAAATTTGAATTCAAAAGGACGTTGTTAGGAATGCGTAATATATTATATTATAAGCCATTGCTAAACAATGACAACTTAATATTTTATTTTTCTATTTGACTTTGTAATTAGACTATGCGCCCATCTAATTAAGAAATGACAAAATCTGAACGACAAAACATGAACAAATATTATACCACAGCAACACTAAATTTCCTGAATAATGAACAAAACTTCGCACTGAGCAAATACCAGATCCGTTTATACTGCGGTGTGGAGTTACAGGAGAATAAATATCCTTCTTTTTTTTTTTTTTATCCTCTTTATTTCCATGATCAGAGGCGTCACCACTTTTACATTCTGGTGGATATGGTCTCAGGCACAAAATAATGATCTAACTCAAACACCAGGGAATTCTTTTCATTTTCTTTCCTTTGAAAACGAACAGACTGGGTCGACCGTGACCCCATTTCACGGGTAAAAAAATATTATTTTAGACGATAATAGAAATTAAATAAAACAACAACGTTTATTTAATTTTGTTTATCCACATCTTAATAATAAATATCTGTTCTGTGTTGTTTTCCTCCCCCCCCCCCTTTCCTGTTAAGTTGCTCTTTCTAGACATGGGTGGTTTGTGCCCAAGACTATTGGCATTGAAGGAAAAGAAAAACAACAGGTGACGCTGATAAAGAAACTGACGAAAAAAGGAAAAATAATTGTTTACGTCCCTTTGTAGCAGAAACAGGATATATCAGGGCTGAGATTTGGAATCGCCGACTACCCCGTTAGTAAATTCACATAGAATTTCTATTTATTCTCTCTAAACGACCGCGATTATTTTTATGGAACTGTGACCGCTCGTATATAATATGGCGTCAAAAACTGTAGAGTTTTAGTTACGCCGTAAGCTAATTTAATCGTGTTTGTCACAAATCCCAGACTGGGAGATGTAATAGTTTATGACAGGACGACAATCACGAACAACAAGTTTAACACTTAACAAAACAGCCCATCAGACTCACACATTTATTAAACATAATTGTACATATAATAGCGCAATTACATATATTATATTATTGAAATGACTGCCGTACAACGGCCTTATTCTCACACACCCGCTCCCTCGGATCCACAATCCGGTAGTTACTCCTAAAGGCACTTCGGCCTCAGCCTCTCCCCTCAGGGTCTTAATAGTACATTAATGATTCACTGGCACCGCAGTCTCTCAATATCACCTTCCTATTGTCATACACCTTAGCACTCCCCTAGCACCTCCGCAGGGCAATAACACATTATTATTTCCATAGCCATCAACATGGCAACAACATAATATCAGTTCACTAGCCTATCAACATGGCAACAACATAGTATCTCATTCACTCTCATATCTACGTCCCTGTCCGTGGCCTGACTGCCACGACTTTATGTGCCTCTACTGTCCTGCACTGACAGCCTCACTTCTGGCCTATGTGTGGCCTCCGGCCCTATGCTGGCCTATCCCCTGTGCTCCTCGAGGTGGCTCTTCGGCCCGTCCCCGACACCTACAAGAATAACATTACATTGGTATAATACCCTACCATTTCTATTCACTCCACCTCTCCTTACAATCCATGACGCGTACACACACTAGTTCACCTTTCACTCACCACACATCTTACGGTAACACACTTCCATCGGAGTACACACTACTCACTCGCGCTACAAATCCATGAACTCACTTTCATCTATCGCTCATGGCGCACATTGCTATATCCAATATCAAGGACTTCCACATTCCTCACATATACTTATTCACATCATGGTAATAGACGAATATAATATAATACATCAATCATAATAATCAATCAACATTCTACATACCAGTCATAACTGGAAAGACTTTCTCCTAGTCTTCTCGACTGCTTCCTTTTATCTCTGCCCGATGGGCTATTATTCACAGATCCGCTCCCTAGGACCTTCTAACTTGCAGTGATAGTTATACAGCGCTTTCGCCTCCTTCAGACCCCGCACTCATGACATGCACGACTTTTCTTCCCTGTCTCCGTGCGTTAATTTTACTCTCCTCCTTTCCCCCCGTAATTATTAACTATCGCTCACTCCACTCGTGACATCATCCCCCACCCCAAAAAAATTAATGCAATTAATTTCAAATCGCATCAAGATGACTGTCAACGAGTGAGCCTGAGCAATACCTACATTAAAAATGACCTACCAATGGCCCCAGCACATAAAATACCGGGATCAGGGGAAAATATGGGGATCAATATGCCATGCATTATGCATATATGTATCACATCATCAATAGCTAACTAAACTTAATAATACAGAATCGAAAACCAATCAACCTATCAACCATTCTTCATATCATATTTATAATGTCAATATTTTAAAGTCGACTTATTCACACAGATCCTGTCAATGTTCCTGTCCTCCGATGTATAAGCTCCTGAAATCTTCCCCTAGGCTCGACTAAGGTAGTCGGCGATATGATTGCTGGTTCCTGGAATTGGTTGAATAACGAAGGTGTACGGCTGTAAAGCCAATGCCCATCTAGACAAGCGTGGGCTGGACGAACGATTCTTCGACAAAAATGTCAGTGGCTTGTGGTCCGTCTGGATACAAAATTCTCGTCCCATGAGATAACGTCCCAGTTTCTGGACGGACCAGACAATGGCAAGACACTCACGCTCTATCACAGAATACTTTCTTTCTCTCTGCAATAACTTCCTACTGACATAACATACAGGATGGAGACATTCGTTCTTCTCCTGTAGAAGACAAGCGCCGACACCAGAGTCCGACGCATCCGTTCTGAGGATAAAATTAGATCGAAAATCGGGTAATATCAAAATGGGTGACGATGATAATGCTGTCACCAAATTATCAAATGATGTCTGACATTCAGACGTCCACTGGACCTTATCGGGTTGTCCCTTCTTAGTAAGGTCAGTAAGAGAAGATGACAAGGAGGAAAAATTTGGAATGAACTTTCTGTAATAATTTAAAATTCCCACTAAGCTTCTGACTTGTTTCTTTGTTTTAGGGATTTGCAACCCTACTAACTTGTCAATTTTTGTTTCTTCAGGTCTCTGAACACCTCTACCCACAATATGTCCTAAGAATACTATCTCTGGACATGCCAAATCCATCTTTGCGGGTTTAGCCGTTAACCCAAAATGACGTAATCGTTGAAAAATTACTGTTAGTGTCTGAATATGATCAGACCATGTCGACGTATGACATGCTATATCGTCAAAGAATGACACGACATTAGGTATGTCCTTCAACACTAATCTCATTAACCGTGCAAACGTCGCTGGTGCGTTTACCAACCCAAATGGCATGACCTTAAATTGGAATAATCCAATGGGCGTTTGGAACGCCGTGTATTGTTTAGACTCCTCAGTAAGCGGGATTTCCCAATACCCTTTCGTCAAATCTATCTTGGAAAACCACGTGGACCCGGCCAATGAAGCTATTAATTCCTCCTGAAACGGAATAGGCTCCCTATCGCCTACCGTTATAGTGTTCAATCTTCGAAAATCAATACAGAACCGCACCGATCCATCAAGTTTCTTCACGAGGACGATGGGTGATGAATACGGCGATGTTGATGGTTCTATCACATCTAACTTCAACATCGACTCAACTTCCTTTATGACTCTATCTCTCGAAGAAAAAGGCAACGGATACGGTCTAAGAAATACTGGCTTATCCGAAGTCAACTTTATTTGGTGCTGGATCGCCGTAGTGCGACCCGGCAAATCCGTAACAACATCCGGAAATGACGCTAACAGGGTCTCAAGTTCCCTACTCCTTGAACTCGTAAGGTCAGGGTTAATTTTTACGTCCCTGTAACCTTGTGTCGGAGTTAACTCCGGCAATTGAATTTGTAACTCTTCCTGCGCCTCGGTGTCGCTTACGTCACAGTCCAACTGGTCTACGACCCCCGTACAAGCAGTAGAGAAGACAGTCTCCTCTGGTCTTGTCTGTGCACACAGATACTGTGGTCTCTCATAAAATCTCTGTAGCATATTAACATGGAAAACCTTACTCGTTCCATCAATGTGGATAGCGTAATCTACCTTTGAAACAACTCGCTCAATAACATAAGGGCCTTTCCATGTCATCAATAACTTATTATGGTCCGTAGGTAACAGCAACAGAACCTTGTCTCCTGGCTTAAAAATTCTCAGTTTGGACCCTCTATCTTTATAGTCTTTTGCTCTTTTCGAAGCGATACTAGACGCTTCTTCTGCTATAGTGCGCGCTGCAGATAGTCTTTCTCTTAAATCAACAAGGTACTGAAACCTTTTTAAACGGTTCCGAAACCGTGGGGATCTTTTGAAGAGGGGCCTGGGGTGTACGACCCTTATGCGTCGTCTTTTGGCACGCACTGCACGTCTTACAATATAACCGCACATCTCTATGTATCGATGGCCAATAAAAATCTTTTAGAACTCTCTCCTTGGTTCTAGCACTTCCCATATGACCCGCTAATGGAACATCATGGGCCAGACGCAATACTGTAGCAATTAACGACCGTGGCACGACGACTTGCTTTTCAACGGAAGCCACTGTGACGTACATACGGAACAGAATGCCCCCCTGGACAAAAAAAGAAGATGACCCGTTCTTATATCTCCTCGTTTTCTCGGTTCGCGCTTCCCCAAAACATGGGTTTAATGATGGGTCCTCCCTTTGTAATCTCGCCAAGCGCTCCGGCGTGATGTCTAGGTTGACCGCTGGCGTAGCCAAAGGTCTAATCTTGTCTTTATCGGCTAACCGTCGGCGTGTTTCGACCGCGGCGCAAAAGTCAATACCTTTTGATTGCGACCATGCCTGCACGTTCTCATCGGAAGGGGAAACCACCCGTGATACATTCCCAATGATGAGCTGGGCGCCTGGAAAACAACCAACGACTGCTTCGACTTCCCCGCTAAGGAAAGGTGTATCTATCATTATTTTTGCCATGGGTAATTTCTCAATGGCCCCCGAAAATTGGATGCACGGGACAGTCTCACCTGTAAGCTGTGAATCCCGAATGCAGTCCCTATGCACTCCCACAACGGTAGATCCTGTATCTCGTAAAACCGAGACCGGTTCGTCCCCAACAAACCCCGGATAAACCCTAAGACCACCTCCTGTATGACATGAATTTATAACGGGGATCTTTCTCCCACAAGGTAAAACACCGGAAGATAATAACTTCTCACAACTGGGACACTTAGAATACTGTCCGCCTCCGTTGTCCGATGTAACACACGCAGCCGCATGATGAAATTTATTTGGGGAGCATGGACTGGAGCTACTGTCCACGTTCGCCGCTATCCTACCTGCCGGGCAGTTCACGCTGATGTGATCTGCTCTTCCGCAGTTCCAACACTTCGCGGCCCTACACTCGCGTGAAAAGTGACCCACGCGTCCGCAAGTCCAACACTCCGCTCCCTGTGCTGCTCTAGGCCTGGGTCCCCGTGACCCATCGCGACCGGAACTAGAGTCCCTATGCCGTCGGTCATAGGCAAAGGTCACAATTCGCCCCCGGCCATTACCGCGACCTAGCCCTCCTGCTCGGTCAAACTTACCGGATCCATATGCCGGTGATTGGTGATAGCCCCTACGCTGCCCCTGGGCTTGCCCACTATAGGCACCACGCTGACGCGACCTGTCCCTAAGTCCTGCCGGCGACCCCTCGACAACGGCGACGTACCCAGCATCTTGGACGTACGCCCTGGCGACTGGTTTGGACGGATGCGCCGTACGGTATGCCTCCGCCAACTTAGACGCCTCCTGCATCGTCGCGGGTTCGTTCTCTTTCAGGAAAGCCACCAGATCTTTGTGGCACGACGCGTACAGCTGGTCACGGATCATTAGGTCTTTCAGTTTAGCAAAATCCGTGCCCACATGCGCCAGGTCTACCCAGTTCGCGAAATACTCCGTTAGTCTCGCGACGAAGGCAGCAAAGTCCTCCCTGGTATCTGCGCGTGCTCGCCTAAACTGCTCCCGGAAATATTCCTCGGTACGCGCAAATCGGCGAAGCAGCAAAGCCTTCAGCTTATCGTAATCTTGCACGTCTTCGCGCTGTAGCTCTTTAAAGTAGGTTAACGCTCGCCCCTGCAATAGCGATGCCAGGTACGTGGCCCATAATTCCTTATTTTCCCCCCATTGCAATTGTGCGTTCAGCTCGAACCTGTAAAGGAAGGCGTCTATGTCGTCCTTCCGGTCGTCGAACGTAGGGAGCTTAATCCTAACGCCAGCTTTATTGTGTACCTGCCGCTCAACTGTTTCTGTTGGCGCATTCTTTTTGATTTCCAACTCGGCGATCTTTACTTGCGCCTCTATCTCCTTTAACTTTAATTCCCTCTCCTGAGCCTGTTTCTCCTGTTGCTGATGCAACTCCTTTAACTTAAACTCCCTTTCCTGTTGCTGAGCCTCTAACTCCTTCAACTTAAACTCTCTTTCCTCTTCCTTATCCTTAGCCTCTCTCTCCTGCTCCTGAGCCTTAGCCTCTTTTTCTCGCTCTCTATCCTTAGCACGCTCATCGCGCAAATCCGCCTGCTGTTCTTTGATCCAGCCGCGTAGCTCCTCTCCCTCCAGGCCAAGTTCCTTACCCAACTTCATTAGTTGTTGGAGTTCCGCCATTTCACAGATTTATGGTTATGGTATATATTTAAAAAAACGGCTAACCTGTCGGTATGATAACTAACGACACGACCAGAGACCTGAGATCACACCAGATATAACAATACCCAGTTGTCTCAAATACAATTCAAAAATTTACCTCTACAGCACAACCAATTCTATATCCATAAAATGCATAGCACTATTAATTATAAAAGAAAATAGAAACGATAAGAATGAAGAAATATAGTAGAAGGACCACAAGTACGTCAAGGACAACGAACCAGACTAGGACAAAGCTTCTACAAAAGAAAATATAATGGAAAAAAATGCAACCTAACTACGCCGATTACACAACAAGGTACGAACAAGAACAGAGTCTGAAAAAAAAGAACGTATCTATAGATAGGTAGAAAGAGGGACAAGAGAATACGTCTTCCTGCGGAACAGAGAAGATATCGACGCTACAACTAAACAATATTACAGGTCCCTACAGAACTGTTCACTGTGATGAACGAAGTTCCAAAGTTTACCACACCTTTTTAAAAGGATAAACTAAGTTCAACACAGCAAACCCGCGCCACCGCCCGTATAATCAATTACAACGAAAACAGAAAAACAGCGGAAAAAGACAGAAGAAAAGACAGCCCTCAATCCAGGGTACAAAATTTTTGACTTTTACTTAACTTTCAGCCTTATGCGTTTAAGTCCTCGACCTAATCGGAGCTCTGGCTGCTTGTCTCCTCAGGCTGCACGCACACACACTGTCTCTGCAGAAATTTAAGTACACATTAATACATATTCATCAAAATACATGCATCAATACATATTATTATTCATAAACATACATAAATCATATCATCATGGAATTTCCATTCATCCCACGAACAAAGACAACAGCACGAATTCCTAGCACAACAGAAAAAGAACTAAATATAACGAATACACAATGTCAAAATGACCACAGGTAAACAGGACACAGGTAAACAGTGTCACAACGGACGAGCCCCCAGTGTCACAAATCCCAGACTGGGAGATGTAATAGTTTATGACAGGACGACAATCACGAACAACAAGTTTAACACTTAACAAAACAGCCCATCAGACTCACACATTTATTAAACATAATTGTACATATAATAGCGCAATTACATATATTATATTATTGAAATGACTGCCGTACAACGGCCTTATTCTCACACACCCGCTCCCTCGGATCCACAATCCGGTAGTTACTCCTAAAGGCACTTCGGCCTCAGCCTCTCCCCTCAGGGTCTTAATAGTACATTAATGATTCACTGGCACCGCAGTCTCTCAATATCACCTTCCTATTGTCATACACCTTAGCACTCCCCTAGCACCTCCGCAGGGCAATAACACATTATTATTTCCATAGCCATCAACATGGCAACAACATAATATCAGTTCACTAGCCTATCAACATGGCAACAACATAGTATCTCATTCACTCTCATATCTACGTCCCTGTCCGTGGCCTGACTGCCACGACTTTATGTGCCTCTACTGTCCTGCACTGACAGCCTCACTTCTGGCCTATGTGTGGCCTCCGGCCCTATGCTGGCCTATCCCCTGTGCTCCTCGAGGTGGCTCTTCGGCCCGTCCCCGACACCTACAAGAATAACATTACATTGGTATAATACCCTACCATTTCTATTCACTCCACCTCTCCTTACAATCCATGACGCGTACACACACTAGTTCACCTTTCACTCACCACACATCTTACGGTAACACACTTCCATCGGAGTACACACTACTCACTCGCGCTACAAATCCATGAACTCACTTTCATCTATCGCTCATGGCGCACATTGCTATATCCAATATCAAGGACTTCCACATTCCTCACATATACTTATTCACATCATGGTAATAGACGAATATAATATAATACATCAATCATAATAATCAATCAACATTCTACATACCAGTCATAACTGGAAAGACTTTCTCCTAGTCTTCTCGACTGCTTCCTTTTATCTCTGCCCGATGGGCTATTATTCACAGATCCGCTCCCTAGGACCTTCTAACTTGCAGTGATAGTTATACAGCGCTTTCGCCTCCTTCAGACCCCGCACTCATGACATGCACGACTTTTCTTCCCTGTCTCCGTGCGTTAATTTTACTCTCCTCCTTTCCCCCCGTAATTATTAACTATCGCTCACTCCACTCGTGACAGTGTTCTTATCCCAAGACTGAACAAAAATACGTGTGCATTTCCCTCCATTCAGTGTAAACATATAGGCCAGGCCCTATGGAGCACAGATGAAAATAAGCCAAAGGAGACAGCTCTAGAAACGCCCATGCCGATATCCTTAGACCAGTTAAAACATTGCGTATTTCTTTTGCGTCTTGGTAAACATTTTCTAGCCTGGAACTTGTATAAACATGTTGGGAAATCCCAGGAAAAAAGTTTAAATGTACCAGGTTATTCTCGATATGAACTGCAGCTTATCTCATTTTGTTTTTCTGTTCGAGATGGAAGATACGATGCATGTGAAGACGCTTAACAGAAAAAAAAAGAAAGAAAGAAAAAGCAGCAAACAGGTGAAAATAATTATTTGTCCGTCACATTCATTCCTCTCACAGGGAAAAATAACTGAGCCACCGTTCTTTCTCTGCAAGGGATAACTCAGTGATTAAGATCAGAAAGCCAGACGGCTATTTTTCCTAGCTCTTGGCACTTTATCAACAGAGTGATCTTCCCTGGTGAAACTCTGTTTAGCGTTTCAGTGCATGTCTTCAGAATACAAAAACAGCATTGTGCAATTTTCTCTCTCTCTCTTTCTCTGTGGTTATTTACCCAAGGGTTCTCCGTAGACACGATGTCTGGTCTCAAGATAGTGAACTGGGGCCTATAAGTAAACACTAAGTGATTAAAGCTCTACATGCCCAGCGCTAAGGTGAAAACTTTGGCATGAAGGAAAGACAGAAAGAAAAGTTAAATTCCGTAAACCCTGCATTAGAAATAAATAACAACGGGGCAAAGCAATAAATTCTGGAAGAATGGAAATAAAAGAATCTAAAAAAAGCGTTCGGCTGCAAAACGATTACAACAAGCTAGACATAAAAAATAGTGTAACTGAAAATGCTTTTCTTTTTTTGTGAACAGTTTGCAAAAAGAAAAAGTTGTATGGAGGAAAGCCTCGCGTAAGAAATAATATCCAAACGATACAATGCAAACTAAACAGTTAAAACAATCAAACGGTAAAAGAATTGAATAGGAATAAAATTATCAAAATAAAAGAAACAGAGAAGCACAGTACAGCACAAAGAGGTGACCAGTAGTAAGAAACTGACAACATATGATAAAAAACACACAAAAAACTGTTGGGTCGCAGCAAGGCTATTAGCAATGTCAAAATTGGGCAAAAAGAAAAAGGTGTATGTGTCAAGAGCAGATTTGGTTCATAAGAGTAAATTTTTGCGAGAGCAGTAAGTAATTTTTAGAAACGTAATTATTGTACGAGCCAGCATAACTTGGCCTTGAGCTGGTCTCGTAAACAATTTGTTTTGAACAATTTTTTCACTGATAGATAGACAGAAGGTGGGGAAGGATAGATGGACAGCGTAGGTGTGCATGACTGAGCACTTTTTATATCTCGTGTTTTGAACTAGGGGTAGTAAAGAGGGAAGGGGTGAGTAGGAATTAAATGTTATTGAGACGTCTGTTGACGTACAGAAAAACCGTGATCCAGAGTAAAAGCTCGGGGTTTTGAACATGTTAAGAATTTATTGCTATAAAATTTATATTATATTGTATTGACGTAATTCGACCTTTGATGTCGACCCAAGGTCGTTGCGTAGGGCTGTTACTTAAAATAACTCAGTTCGGCAGCTGAGCTAGAAGTGGTTGCACCAATCACAATCCAGGAATTAGACGGTAAGCTGCAGATGCAGTCCAGTATTTAAGGCCATACAGAACTTAGTTCTGGGCCACATGCAGAAAATCCATTTACGAGGTGGACGGCGATAGTCCTCAGCCAGATGAGGGACATGGAGACGCAGTTGAGCAGTCCATTGTGAGGGGCCTGATTTAAAGCTCCAGAGCCTAAGCTACTTGGTTTGATATAAACCCACAGCGTTTACATCCAGCGCTCTCACTCCCAGTGAGGGCCGCATGGTGAGAGTCTATACTAATTTGTAATGATGAAAGTGAACCGTTCTACTTACTTTTGAAGACAGTTTCAGAGCTACCGCCAGACAACGCATGGTTGTACAAGCATTCTCCATGGCGTGTCTAGAGGAAATGTCCATATCCTAACATGTCTCATTGAATTAATAGAATTTAAACTGTTATATCCGTCGCCACGTGCGCGGATTCTATTTGCCATATAACTCATATGACCTGCAAGTAGTTAGATTGAATTCGTTAGTCTTTATAAAAGCTGTAGTTCCATTAGTTAGATTCAGTTGCCTTTGAATTGATATATATATTTACAATTATATTTGTTACATTAATTCCTGTAATTAAACTGCCCTACAGTTCTGCTAAAATTGAAAGCAATTGATTTATTTAGTTTCTAGAGTGAAAGTTGTTTATTTGTTGTTGTTTTTTTTGTGCTCGTGTGATTGGGAAGCGGACCTCTTGAGCTGTATTCCCCAAAATCCCGATCCGCGACACTGGAGGGGACACTACACACCATTGTTTAGTTTATAGTTTATTTAGATTAGAGTATATCGTTTTTCTCTTTGATTAATTTTTGTTTTTTTTTTCAGTTTCAGTGCTCACGTGGTCTTCACGTTGAGCTACTTTAATTACTTCATTGTATTTAGTTTTGTATACTGCTTTCTTTCATTATTTGTTCCACATAATTCCGGCTCTCCCATTGACCCGAGGATCGAGGCCAAGGAGACTTCAACATAACTAAACGAAGAAAGACAAACGTACTGACTGTGGTTGGTGTACGCAAGGGCTAAAGGAATCTCCACCAGTTCCTTGAGTTAAGTGATTCCATCCTTAATATCCTCTGCGTTAAGGAGTTGAGTGTACCTCCTTTCTGTTTTACAGGCTCATTTTACTTTTTCTCTGTGTTAGGAACCCATGGGCGGTGGCGAGGGCGTTCTTACGTGTGCGTGTCCTCTGTGCCAAAGTGGTGGCTTGGTCGCCGATTTTGCCGTTTCGACGACAACGTCTGCGGTCTCGCAACAACCAGTGGTGATTAAAACAGTGAGGATTCGCATTCGTGAGAATAGACTTTGATAGGGATCTGTACACTTTGTTTAGATTGTAGCGTTTCTATCTTCCTCGTTGTTTTAGGAAGACGTCTCTCTTGTCCTCTTCTTAATCCTATCTGTAAATATGTTCAGACTGTAGAGTTTGTTATTGTCCGTCTTTTCTTGTTAGTCTAGCGTCGAGTTTCGTGTTGTTTTTTTTTATTACATTATAATTATACATTCCTTTGTTTCTTATTTTACCTAAGTAACTCATGTGTCTACATTGACACATTGATTGAGTAATTTGATCTGGTTATTGAGAGTAACGATTTTATTGAATTGTTGGAACCCGTGCAGTTAGCACACTGCCAGTTCTATGGAGCTTATTAAGCGTCATGTATAACCGATCTCGTCTTTATATTGACGAGCTCCCGAGAGGGCAGTATTAGACCGTTTAGGGAGGTGATTTTTTTTGTGTGTAGTGATGAGTAGTGAGTATTGATTTTATTGTCGGCTGGTGCCGCCCCCCGAAGAGCAATAAATTTGTCTCATGGGAAGAGTCTGTATCAGTATCGAGGTGATGTCGATATAAGAGCTATGTGAATTATATATATTGAGTATACTTTTTTTTAGTCGTCTGCGTATGACGTCGACCCGAGGAGAGCAATAATGAGATTGCCTCATGGGATGGATGATATTGGTATTTTTCGATTATTTGAGAGATGTTTGGCAGTGCTAACGTAGTACACTGCGTAATCGCGTATTCGCGTGTTATTGTTGAACCTTCTTACAGGCATTGTAAGCCCCACAGGGCAGTGTAAGGCCTCTGGGCAGTGTAAGGCCACAGGCAGTGTAAGACGCCGAGATGCAGTGTAAGACCTCTGGGCAGTGTAAGGCCGCAGGCAGTGTAAGACCGACGGGCAGTGTAAGACCGACTAGTTATGTAAGGAAGGGAGTATTCGCGTTTTGAGATATTTTGCAGTGGTAACAGAGGACACTGCGTGTTCGCGTTTTTGAGTTTTTTGCAGTGGTAACAGAGGACACTGCGTGGTCGCGTTTTAAGAAGTTGTGAAGTAGAGTGGTGTTGTTTTTTTTATACAACCGATTATGTCTATGGTTTTCCGCGTTTCGTGGACCATCTAACGTAATACTATATATGACAAGTAAGAATAACCGATTATGATTGTGACTATCCATGTGGCCGGTGGATGAGTTATCTAAGAACATACCCGATATAGATATTGAATTGAACCAATTACGACTATATACCGAGATGACTGTGACACTTGACGTGTGCATGGCTTGCGTACGGAAACGTCGCATTAAATTAACTGCTATCGCCTGGTGGCGCCTCATCTATCCCGGATTGGATATAATTAGAAATAGATTAAAGTGTAATGTTATTTAATTGAGATTTAGATTATTGTTGAATGCGAGAAGCGCTATATAATTCTTAAATCAAGACGAGCGCTACGCAGATTTTGAAAGAGTACGTCAGGATAATTATCTTGTCGACGTTTATTTCAGCTTCACTATGGCGAAATTTGTAATTGATAAACCAGAATATGTTGCTATTTTATATAGAGTCTGTTGAACATTGAGGTTGAGCATTTTTCACCTTTTTCGGAGACCGTGGATGGTTTCACATTATATTGTCCTACCAATTATGGACATTCTTTCTCAAAATTTCCATGTGATTCCTTTATCCACTAGCTTCCATTCTGACCAAGACCTGAGTTCCAGACAACCTTGACGCCTTTGTCTGCGGGTCAATGAGATGAGGAAATGGCAAACCAAGGGACCAGACCTACTGCTGCCAGGATACCATTACGTTAGATTAACCATTGTTTGTACATGTTATATATGTCATAATTACGCTCAGTGAAGCTATGAGCTAGATGCTCAATATTTTAAGTCTTTACAGTATGTCTTTGTGAAATAGGTTATCACTTTAATTGTAACGATATTGTTACATTACATATATTACACTATACACTATTACCACATATATTATAGAACGTCGCATATGTCCTTCAGAATGCACGTTCTCAACAATTTTTTTCATGACTTTCAGTTAACGCTATAGTTTTTCCTTATGGCTTCCAAATGTATTCTGACTTAATGACTTTAGTACACATTGTGTCGTTCAAACCCTAAGTTTTCACTGGGGTGGGGGATGTGTCAAGAGCAGATTTGGTTCATAAGAGTAAATTTTTGCGAGAGCAGTAAGTAATTTTTAGAAACGTAATTATTGTACGAGCCAGCATAACTTGGCCTTGAGCTGGTCTCGTAAACAATTTGTTTTGAACAATTTTTTCCCTGATAGATAGACAGAAGGTGGGGAAGGATAGATGGACAGCGTAGGTGTGCATGACTGAGCACTTTTTATATCTCGTGTTTTGAACTAGGGGTAGTAAAGAGGGAAGGGGTGAGTAGGAATTAAATGTTATTGAGACGTCTGTTGACGTACAGAAAAACCGTGATCCAGAGTAAAAGCTCGGGGTTTTGAACATGTTAAGAATTTATTGCTATAAAATTTATATTATATTGTATTGAAGTAATTCGACCTTTGATGTCGACCCAAGGTCGTTGCGTAGGGCTGTTACTTAAAATAACTCAGTTCGGCAGCTGAGCTAGAAGTGGTTGCACCAATCACAATCCAGGAATTAGACGGTAAGCTGCAGATGCAGTCCAGTATTTAAGGCCATACAGAACTTAGTTCTGGGCCACATGTAGAAAATCCATTTACGAGGTGGACGGCGATAGTCCTCAGCCAGATGAGGGACATGGAGACGCAGTTGAGCAGTCCATTGTGAGGGGCCTGATTTAAAGCTCCAGAGCCTAAGCTACTTGGTTTGATATAAACCCACAGCGTTTACATCCAGCGCTCTCACTCCCAGTGAGGGCCGCATGGTGAGAGTCTATACTAATTTGTAATGATGAAAGTGAACCGTTCTACTTACTTTTGAAGACAGTTTCAGAGCTACCGCCAGACAACGCATGGTTGTACAAGCATTCTCCATGGCGTGTCTAGAGGAAATGTCCATATCCTAACATGTCTCATTGAATTAATAGAATTTAAACTGTTATATCCGTCGCCACGTGCGCGGATTCTATTTGCCATATAACTCATATGACCTGCAAGTAGTTAGATTGAATTCGTTAGTCTTTATAAAAGCTGTAGTTCCATTAGTTAGATTCAGTTGCCTTTGAATTGATATATATATTTATAATTATATTTGTTACATTAATTCCTGTAATTAAACTGCCCTACAGTTCTGCTAAAATTGAAAGCAATTGATTTATTTAGTTTCTAGAGTGAAAGTTGTTTATTTGTTGTTGTTTTTTTTGTGCTCGTGTGATTGGGAAGCGGACCTCTTGAGCTGTATTCCCCCAAATCCCGATCCGCGACAGTATGTAGCAAAGCCTTGCGTAAGAAATAAAGAAATATCTTTTCATACGATTGTCAGAAAGACTACGTGAATATGAAAGATGTGCTTAGGTATTTACGTTATGTTGTTGTTGTTGTTGTTGTTGATTTTGAATGCCGAACACAAGCTTGGCAAGAGAAACTTGAAAAATAATTTATGCTCAGGCAGAGATATTTTAAAATAATATGTTTTTTCCCCACCAAAACTCTTTGCATTGCCATTATCTTGGGCTTTAGATAAGGCAATGTGGCATGCTACTCTGTCTAACCTTTAATTCTCAAGTAAAGAATTCATAGCGTTATTCAGTCCTTTAACTGACATTCATGAAAAGAAGACAGTATTACATAAGACTTTAGTTATCTTCAACTCAAATGTCAATCACTACAGGTACATCGAAAAACCATCTATATCTTCACCATTCTATAGCGAAAGAATAAACATGTTCCCGTGTGCTTTTAATAGCAACGAAGAGCTTTTTGTACTGGATTTGGTCGAAACAAGACAAAACTAAATGAAGTCAAAGTTGGAAATTGGCGTATCATGTCTCCTAATAGTTGTTTTGTTTTTTAATTTCAACCTTATTTGCTGGGTTCTTGTCATGCCCCAATGTAAACTGCAGGCGTCGAGGCACTACGTGCTCTGTACATACAACACACGTTTCCAGATTGGATTTCTGCAAATCATTACCGGCAGGCATTCCAAGTGATAAACTAGATAGGCTCGAATGAGAACAACGGTGCCAGTTTTAAAAAAAAGGCACATTTTACATTTTATTTAGAAGAACTCCATTGGTTGCTATTGCAGATTCCCATAGAGTAAAACTTGGCAATTCTTAGTTATAGGAGTTTGAAAGACACAATTCAATTACATTTAACTGAATTATATTTCCCTTTTTACGCGGTCCAGAAATGCTGGGTCCACATATTCCAAGTTAATTTGGCCACCGCGACGTTCATTAAATAAATATGAGGACATTTCCGTTTCTTGTTCTGGCACCAGTGTATGGGATTCCCCCCTCCCCCTCCCCTCCCCCTCCCCCCGGCCGAGAGATTGAGAGAACTGGCTAATGATATCTCCATTAAGCCCCATACGTTTGCTTCAGCATGAAAATATCTGTAGGGCTCATAAGAGAGACAGAAAGACAGACAGACCGACAGACAGACAGACAGACGGACGGACAGAAAAATGGAGATCGAGAGAGAGATGGAAAGAGTTTTTTTTTTTTTTTACTGTGACACTGTGAAGTTTCTTTGGTTCCACTTTGAGAAAACTGACATTATATAAAAAAGGTCAAACTGTTTATTGACAGTAGTGCTGTGACATTTTCTCACTAGGTTAATATGTCCAGTATTTTAGGGCACGTTTCCGGCACATGTGTCGACTCCTTAGATATTGACTTTCACCTTGCGACTCCGATACCGGTACTGGTACTAGTGCCCACAATACAGTGGCCATTTAGTTTTGCTTCTCACTACCACTGTATAATTTATATTTAATATGGATGTGTAACCATTACATTGAAAGGATTTTTTTAAAATTAGAGATTTATTTCTGCGTCCCTCCTACACTGCAGTACCTTAACACTTACCAATGCCCCACACTAAACAGGAGACTGCCAACTAAATTTTGAATGTTCATTTTTCAATCATGCACATTCTCAGAGTCAGTGCCGGAATCGGGGTTTCAGAGTCTGTGTCGACTCCAACGAGAAGTTATGATGTCGGAGCATGGAGTCGCGACACTTAAGACGTGCTAGTGCAGCCCAGCCCCAAACGGACGGGATGCGATTGCACAGAGGTATGATATACTCCGTTTCCACTTTCAGTTATTAACTATGGCTTAATGAATAACCTTCAGTTCACGCCGCTAACATTTCCTTATCTCTCTACTTTGACATTAATGTTTTCCAATGCACTTTAGATCAATTACAAATTCTGACAAAATACAATGTCATCACATTCAGTTCATGCCTTTGATAGTTCCTCAGTTGTACAGTCTGAAAGTAATCATTTAATTTAATCAATTTAAAGATCTAGGGGGGGGGGGGGTGCGTAGTCTATTTACAAAGCCAAATAGAGAATATTCCGATTTCTGTTCACATTTCCTTATTTTAATATTTTAACTGAAAACAAAAAGAGAGATAATCATAGTTATCAAGTACAAAAATTATTTCTAAAAAATCTTTCAGTTGTATCCCTTTATTTACTGGCCAGTTAGGAAAAATGGGAAATAAAATTCAAAATAATATAGACGTCTGACTCAGAGTAAAAATCTGTGAGTGTGACTTTTATGTTAGGTTCAAGTGATGATGTTCGTCCATCGCAGGCGATGAGGACCAATGACATCTCTCTATAATGTGGTTGGAACTGGGTGTGTCCGGAGATGGCTGTTGAGTCCGATCCGGGCACGTTAGTGTTTCCCAAACACGTTATAGGCGTGAGGGAGGGGGGGGGGGGTTGGTTGCAGGGGATGTGCTTGCCACTCGCTCTTTGCCGTGGCGTCGCTTTCTTTCAGCCTCTGCTGTCCGTTTCTTTCCGTTCAAGTATTCACAAGTTGGAAGCATGGTGTATTCGTCTATATCATTATTAATTGTATTTCCTATACAGACAAAACTATTTCCAGGCACATTTTACTAATGAGAATGGATTAAGTATTCTGGAATCCCTTAAATTCTATATTTTAGATACTTATCTTATTGATAAATTTTGTCTGATATCGTTTGACAGTTTAAAGAATTGGTTTTACCATATTTTACTAATTCCTTTGGGTTGTAATGTGACCTAATAACACAGTAAGGGCTGTTATTGTACGTACGAGAGTCCCCAAGCGTTTTCCGGTTGTCGTGCATACGTACACTTACCTACTCCTAACCCCGTCGTTATCCTCAACCCTAAATCTTATCGGTCCCTTAAACCTGCCCCCCTACGATTTAAAAAAAAAAGGAGAAAACCGAGAAGAAAATATAAAAAAAGAATAATTAAGGCTGTTGCTACGAGGATTTTTGGGAAGAGCTCTGTAACTCTGGAGTCACAAAAGGCTTTAAAAGGCGTACCTCTAGCGCAAAAAACAACAACTTGGCGGATATGCCTACGTGCCTCTACTAATTTCTTTCACGACTGTCTCACCATTATAAACCACAGTCAACATGCGATTACTTTTGCTTGGGCCGTCGGGGACAGCGCCAAGGGACAGGGATTTGATGCCACCTATGATGACCTGACCTGGCTTGAAATGTTAGAGGAACCAGACCATTCAATGTTTCTGGCAGGTCGTTAGAACAAAAACAAAATAAAATGCAAATGAAAAGTCCCTTTTAAGGAATTTCATGAATTTAAGGATGTAGCAAATCCCAGATTGGGAGATGTACTATTTGACAGTAACAGTCACGAACAGACAAGTATAACAATTAACAAAACAATCACACAGGCTCACACATTTATTATAACATTAATAACGACAATCCAATAAGTACAACATCTCACTCGTTCCCTTAAGCATTCAGTCCCCTTCCCGTTCCTCTCTAGGATAATCACTCCTTTACAATAGGATAGTAGGCCTCAGCCTAACAATACATCAATGGCTGCAATGCCTTGTAGCACGATATCTCACTGCCCGTGCTCAACCTCACATCAATATCTTAATATACATAGTTCCTGAATATGGCCAGACTGCCACGGATAATGTGCCCTCACTGTCCTGCGGGTGGCCTCACTGCCCAACACATGCACCTCATTTATGCTGGCCTGCGGGTGGCCTCACTGCCCAACCCATGCACTTCACGTATGCTGGCCTGCGGGTGGCCTCACTGCCCAACCCATGCACCTCACTTATGCTGGCCTGTCCCCGGCACCTATAAAGAATAACATCACATCTCTATAATACTATGTACCTACTATCCACTTCACCACTCACTACAAACCATCAAGCGTACACATAACATTCCACAGTTCACCCACCATACAGCTGCACCTCTCTACTGTAGCATACCCCCACAGCATTACACAGCACTCCGACTAGGCTAGGAATCCCTGCTCCTAACATACATATCTCGCTCATCGTTCACATCTATTTACACAGTAACAAATGACTTGCACACTCCTTAAGTCCTCGCATATAACTTATTTGCATCATTGTCATCATCAGAATATATTAGATCTATCACCACAATTATCAATCCTTATAATTCAACCTACCAGTCTTCACTGGAATACACTACAACTCCCGACTGCTCTCTTTCACGTCTGTCCTCTTGGACTTCTTAACTTGCAGTGACTTTTCATTACACAAGCTTTACCTAATCGCCTCCAACTTTACTCATGTTCTGCACGCTTCTAAATTAACTGTCTGCTTCACTATCCGTGAGTTAATCTCACAATTCCATACCCGCTTCCCCGTAATCCTTTGAATCTCGCTCACTCCACTTGTGACAAAGGAATTTTCATTGGAAAAAATATCTTGGGTAAA